>OX377612.1:63413548-63923311 GCA_947397855.1 Thelaira solivaga | reverse complement strand
GTCAGGATAGTGTGATTTTAATGAAATCTGTTGTCACTATTCAATTGAACAATTATGTGCTTTAAAGGTATAATGTCATCATCATCGGCATGGCATCACCATTTACATATATGGTTTCCATATTATTAAATAACACCCAGTGTAAGCTCTTACTCCAAAATCTTGCCAATGAATGGTGGCTTAATTTTTATTGAAGCTTTAATTTAAATTACTGTACTTTTTTTTAGGCAATACATTTGAATTTAAATGCGATGCGATAAGTTTAGCAAATAAACAGAAAAAAAATTTATTTTTGGATAAATTCTATTAATTCAGTCATTAATCATAAAATTGCAAACATTTTAATAGGAGTATTTTGCATACAAATTTTATTTATTGAACAAATGCCAGTTTGTTTTATTGCTTTTCTTTTTTTATACTTTTTGTACAGTGTACACAATTATATTAAATATTTTCCATTGATAAGTAAAACAGCCAACAGAAAAAAAAAAAAAAAAATTAAATAAAAAACAAAATAAAACCTTATGAAAAATTACCACTTGTAAAAAGATAATCAAAACTTCTAAACCAACCCATAAATTTAACGATGAAATAGTCAGATTTAAATAAAACTTATTTATTGTTAAATAGAAACAACTGGAAGTAAATAAAAATTAAAAAAAGAAATAAAACAACAATTGGCATTTAAAATTTTAACGTCTTTGTTCCATTTATGGTTTTACAAGTTGCTTATTTTGTTGTTTTGATTAAAAAAAAGTTAAAGGAACTTTAAGTTTGTAAAAGAAGTAAACAGTTTTATGATGCCCTATAGAAAAGAAAGATTTATGGGTGAAAAATATTAACTATTAAGTCATACACGTGGCAACGCTAGGTACAACTTCCGGATGTGATACATGAGTTTGTAAAATTTAAGAATTCGAGGAAGGTTTTGAGTATAAAAGCTAAAAAAATTTTAAAGTTTTTTTTACAAGTTGTACATTATGGTTGTAGAACTTCTCAGAAGCCTGAAGGCAGAGTATGCTTTCAGTGTACTTTCAGTGTTCTTTGTTTTTTTTATTGCAGTTCCATATATCGGCTATAGAGTGCATTTAATAAAAAACGTTAAGCTCTGATTTTAATGCAAAAATAATGACAGTAAACTGTAAACTGAGCTTTAAAAGCAACATGAATATTTTATTAAACGGTAGTGTAACAGAAGTGAAAACAACAAACACAATAACAGCAGCATTAACACCACCACCAACAATAGTCAACGTATAGCGACAATTTAATTTCCTGTAACCACTAAGATGGTGGGCTGGCTGTCATTTGTTGTTTGTGAACTTTTATGTTGGAGTTCGCTGGTTAGTTCCTTATTGTTTTTTTATTGAAAACTCTACTTAACTTGAATTGTTGTATTGAAGCTTATAAATAATTTTGTAAGTGTGTGTTTTTTTCATAATTTTTTTCTTCTTGTTGTGTTTTTCTCTTTTGTTTATTTGCCACTTTATTGTATTTTCCCATTCAATTGTATAAAAATAATAACTTTATTATTTAAAGCCAATTATAAAATGGAAACAGCAACAACAACAAACACAGTAACAATGGAAAAAAAATCAATCTGTATAAGAAAAATTAACAAAATGTTCAATTGAAATCAAATTTAATGAATACAATGGCTTGTTAAATTTCAATACATTTTCCTCTTACAGATTTTGTTTCTTTCCTTTTATTTTATATTTATTTAAAAATGAAGTGGCATTCATAGAATGATGTGGTTGTTTACCACCAATACATGCTTATTCGATAGCTTGAATAACAATTGTTTAAATAAAATTATTATTACTTTGCTTGAGCCAAGCCAACCAGCCCAGTTCCACTAGTTAGTAAAACGAAGAAATATGACCTTCACTTTTTGTATTTTTGGTTAAAAATTAGGCAATAGCGAAATTGTGTTAAATGTTATCATAAATATTAAATTATGATTTATTTATCTTGAAAGGCCAAGACGGTAAGTCTAGTACAACAACTGAATTTGTTAACAATCAAAAATTCAGCTGTGATAATCGAATTTTTTAATTATGAGAATAGAAAATCGGTGTTAACCCTCGATAAATTAAAAAAAAATTAAAATTTCAATGCCTTTATAGAATTTTGGTGGTTATAACTAAAAAAATTGATTAGCAACAAATTTAGTTCTCACAACCAAAGTTGTTTTCTCTGCATACAGAAAATAATTTCTGTTGTCAGAACTAAATTTGTTTCCAATCGAAAATTCAGTTGTGATAATTACTTTTTTTTAGTTGTGGTAACCAAAACTCCATCATATAGACCAAAATTTTGTAAAAGCTATTTTCTAATGTCTCAAATAAAAAATTCGTAAGTCACGACTGAAACAAATTTAGTTATCACAACCGAAGTTGTTTTCTCATACTGTGTAGAAGTCGTAGAACAGCTAGATGAAGGCTTACAAATTAAATTGTTAGCAAAAATGGAATGCACCATCTTAATATTTTTTCGGAATATTTTCTAATTCCAGCAATTTTTTTATGCAAAATAAAACAAAAAATTACACTGGCCTACAAGGATTTTGTTGTTGAAATTAAAAGTATTTTTATACTTTTCACAGTGACAAACAGTTCTAAACCATACAGGTGCCACCTTATAAAATTTATATATTCTAGTAACGAACGCTTTGTAACGTTATTTGTCGGTCCGTCCATCTGTCTATTTAATTTTAAATTCTTTCCCTTTATTAAAAAAATAATAATAATTAATCCAGAAATATTTTGCTTAAATCACCATACAACGACCGACACTGAAATTCAATACAAAATCAATTTAAAGTACAATTTGCAAATGACTACTTTTGCTGGCAGCGCCGTAAATTGATGATTCAACACTTGTACCTCTACAATTGCTAAAAAAAAAACAACAACAACAACAGCAAGATTGTCTGCTTCCCAACCCAACTTCATAAACAATTTTCAAGCCTAAGCAAATTCTCATACTCGTACAAAAAAAAAATTACTTTTACGTTTATTAAACCTGGGTCATTTGCCGCAAGCTGAGAAACAAAACGAAACAAAAAAAAATAAAAACACCAACTACAAATAAATAAATAAAAAACTCAGCAAATTGTTGGCAAAATGTTTTCAACAAAAACAAAACAACAAAATAAAAAAACAAATCACATTATGAATTGTTATTAATGATTATAATAAAATTTAAATATTATTGCAAAATGATATAAAAACTATTACTCATGCCATTAAAATTGTATTCGTATCCAAGCAAAAAATTCGTTGTTGTTTGTTAATTTATGTTCAGATCATATTTATTTTTCAATTTAAATCCGCAAAACATTTATGAAATGGGGAATGTGTACATTTCACAGAGATGAAAAAGATACACGTAAGGAAAATTTACAGTCACGTGTAAATTCATTTATGAACAGAAACGTTTTAATTTCTTCTAGAACATTTTCTGATTTTTTTTCTTAAACAAAATCGTGACTTTAATCTTTAGAAATAAAATTTTTTTTCAAGCATGAAAAAATTATCAAAAGGAACAAATATGTTTGGTACTTTTATATATCAATTTAATGGATATTTTTTTGTGTTTTTTTCAAGCCTAGAACCTTGATAGCAAAATCAGCTATAAGAAATTTCCTTTTCCAAAATTGTAAAAAATATCTATAAGTCTTACAGCAATTGTTTTAAGGTTTCGTCATGCCATTTAAGACCAGCATAGAAGTTTGAGTTCATTCTTATTATGCCTACTGGCATATGCTCCACAATCTATATAGAGTAACGTTATTAACTGACTTATATACTTGAAATTCAAAGGATAAGTTACTCTCACAATGTGTAAGACGAATAAAAAGACTTCTAGAAATTTGAATAAGAAGACGGTAAAAATGGGGAAAAATCGGTCATCTTACATTTTCGGAAGTAAAACAAATACAGCCAAAACTTAAACTAAATACAAAATATTGTACTAAAAAATAAGCCGATGGGTATTAATTAGTATATCTTTTATAATCATGACTATCAAGCCCAGGGCGAAGTATTTAACTGACAGGAGTATTTAATCTTATGTTAACTACCCGATCTCGTTCGGATTTAATTAATGTAGGCGTATATTAAAAACCTAGAGGAGATTATGGTGGTTTAAATATAAAAGAAGAATTGGTTGATCACATTCCTGAATTGTGATATGCCTTAAATTATGATTTGATTTAAATCATTTCATAATTAGCTCTTGAAGCGCAGCATTTCATCTTTGTAGATCCCGGAAAAACTGAACCCGCCTTAGCTGAAAAATAAACTGCATTATTTTGTGCATCTTATATTATCTTCTCTCTATATAAATAAAATTCATTTTCTTTATGTTTGTTTGATTGTTTGTTCGCTATACAATTTGGTGTTTTCCAACGGTTTTTTCTGAAATTTGTACCAAAAATTTTTATATTCCATATATTTTTGGTCTAGCCACGCCCGTTTTAAGCTGAAATTTACGCCCACTTTTGTTTAAAACAATTGAGATGGATCATTTGTTAATTAAAATTATATTTTTCAATCGATATTTTCCTGTAGCTCACTACAGCTCAGAGAACGTTTGAACTGACCATGCCCATTGCTACGCCTACTTATTTATAGTACTTAAAATCCTATTTTTCAATGCCTTTTCCTGAAAGTTAGTACATAAACTTTTTATATATTAAGAAATCTACTTCTAGACCGACCATGCTAATTTTTCCACCAACTTTTGAATCAAGAAAATTAAAAAAAGTCTTTAAATGATTAAAATTCTATTTTTCAACAAATATATCTGAAAGTTGGTACTTGAACTTGTTATATTTTAAGAAAGGTTGCCATCTACTTCTGGAGGCCTATTTTTTAAAACAAGTAAATAAAATTAGGTAAGTGAAGATAAATGTGGCGAGTTTAATATGTTATAAAGTAGTCCCTTACTTTTTTTAATATTTGTGAATATTTTTTCAGTATTTATGGGATGGGACACCTATCATTTTAAAGGGAAGATAGTATAGGTTTATAATCTGTCGCTTAAATACTCAGAAATTACTTTGGATTATTAAAATTTTTTTTTTAATTTCCATATACCCCAGTGCTGTGTCTCTGAAAGATTTTAGTGGCCTCCGAAGGAACCATAGAAGATTACGAGATAAAACATATATTATTTTAAAGGAGAGATTGTCTAGATTTAGTCTCTACCATTTAAATATTTAGAAATTACTTAGGATTATTTTTGAAAAATTTTTTAAATTTCCATATTCCCCAGTGTAGTTGTACTGAGGGATTTTTTAGCAATTTTACGTTTTGCATTATAAAATAAAACTACGAAATTTTCCTTAAGTGTTTTTGATTTTGGTAATTTTCATTGAAAAATCGGGAATGGTGTCTCTGATAAATGGAAAATGATAAAAATTCATCAGAGCAAGATTATAGGGGTATGAGGGAGTTACAAAAACTTTTTTAAAAATAATCTAAAATAATTTCGGAGTAGTTGGAATTTCTAAAAATTGCTACATAAGCTCTCTATACCCTAAAGATACTAACTGAAGTAAAAAGGACAAAAGCATCTTTTTCGAAATGCTGTAGAAAACTGTGAGTAAAAAATTTTTAAAACAACAACTTTTTTTAAGCGTTTTGCGAAATTAAATAAAATTCCAGCTACACTTACTAAGTAAATATAAAATTTATTTATTCTTTGACGTAATGAATGCTAAGAAGCCCTTAAAATATTCACTCTATCATTACAAATAAATAACCAATTTTCAACAAAATAAAAAAAATATGTTATAATTAAAATGAAATATTTCATGTAAAAAATTGAAGCTTGAGACACAATGCTGCAGAAAAAATTAATTATTTTTTACGAATTAAAGGGAAGAGAAACTTTTGTTACCAAGCTATTGGAATAACAAATATTTGAAAATTTAACAAATAGTTTAAAGCAATAAAATTAAGCCAAGTTAACCGTTTTAATTTTTGTATTAAAAAAATTTTTTTTCCTAAAAGTCATCATCATTTTCTTTTAACAAGCCTAACATTCTTATTTTGTTGTTTGTCTGTTGTTTGTTATTACAACAAGAAGAGTCAATAAAAAAAGTTTCGTTGATATTTTTCAATTCAATAGATTTTATGGCCACCCATAAAGTTTAAAAAAGAAATTCTTTTCAAAGTGTCAAATAGAAATTTATGATGATTTCTTAATATTCAAATTTTCTTACAAATAAATGGGAGTCGAGTGTAAAATATTATGTGTTAGTCATCTCTATTATTTATTTTTTTTCTTTACATTTTCTTCTAAACAAGTGTGCATCATGCCAGAATAATTTCCAAGGCCCTGGATTTTTGTATTTAAAAATTGTAAAAATGTCATCACGAATAAATCTGTCATCAATTGAAAATATGCTCATTGTAATTCTTATACGCATTTTGTGTTCAATCTTAATTAGTTGATCAGTGATTGCCAAATTGTTGCAAAATTTCTTTCTTTTCATTAAAGAGATTCTGGCAGCTAGAAATACATTTTAAGCAAATTTTGTAACGATATTGACCTGCTTCCTTTCAATTTTCTATCTCATTTGATATTAGTCTTTCCTCTTATGCAGGTATCACAAAGGGATAACATTGGAGTCCTCAAGTGAGCCTCCTCTTTCCTGTTTTTCTTCATTTGGGTGCACTTTGTGCCACTTAAACTAAACCCCAACAGCAAACTAAAAGTGTTTTTTTATTTCCACTTAACCTAAAATTATCCAGCACATCCAGTATCAGTGTCACGGACATTTTAAAAAAAATTTTATTTTTCTTAATTTGCGTAAATCCTCTGGCTATTCCGACGCTTTAAATTCTTCTTCGTTGATTTTACTCAGGTGGTAAGCAGTTCATTGCAGAGTTCGATGTCATTTCTGCTGAGGCTTAAAAAAATTCTTCCTTAAGGCGTTCAAGGGGAATGAGTCTCCTTGAATACCTGATACTTACTTTGGCTCTCTGGCAGTCTTGCCCACTGCGTTTCTCTTCCTTTTGTATGAATAAAGTTGTTATTCACTTAGCAGAAGGGCTTTGGAGCTATGAGAGAGACATACGGGCCTTTCTTGGCCAAGTAGTCTGTCATTTCATTACCCATATACCTTCATATACCACAGTAACCGAATTCCTTTTTGCCAGAAAATCGAGCAGTCGAATATTTTTGTCGGAAAGTTATTGAACACCGAATTCGTTAAAATAGCGTTATATTTGTTTGTACGATACAAATGTTTGTTATGGTTATTTAAAAAAAAAAATGATTTTACTGCCAAGAATTTGTACTCAATAAAATTAAGCGGCCCATACACGACATCAGCCTAAATCTACAATCAAGTGATTGTGTTAGTGCTGTGGGTGTCCAAGAACATTTTTGAGCGATTGTACTCTGTGTTGTGTAACAAACACATTTTGAAATGTATGATGATGTTATCAGTTTGCTGGTGTTGTGTATGGCGAAATTGGCCCAGTTGAGCTAAGTTGTCAAAGTTTTATTAAAAATTAAGCCATTTCCTTTTCTAAACACTATTTTTTCTTCAAATTTGGTCTTGTTTTCATAATTAAAATTATTTAATTATATATTTAAGCTTTAAATTTTTAAAGTGGCATAAGTCCGATTTAAAAAAGCTTAAGCTTTTATATAAATATTTCGCTCCAACTTGTGTAGCTTCTTCAGGATATAATTTTAATAAGATATAAATGTCATATTATACTGAAATTACTACTGACTTGTTTTCTTTTTAAGTGGACTTATACCACTTTCCAAAAAACAGCTAATTTTTTATTATTTTAAATACTTGATGGCAAAAAATTTAGAGACACTTCCAGTAATTTTATTAAAAGATACGAATATCGTACCTGTTTGATGGTGGTTCTCGGGCTTGATTGCCTGTGCTTGCTGCTGTCGTGTATTGGCCGCTTTAAGCTTATGCAAGTGAATTTCACTGTAAATTTTTTTTTTATTTAATTTCTTTTTTTAACTTGAATTTAATTAAAGAATTTCAAGGAACTGCTCAAGAGTTTTTTTTTTAAATCCAGAATTTCTTGGCAACCCTTGTGCATGATATCGTGGTTTATGAGCTTCCATAATATTTAAATGTCCCATCATAAAAAAGAAAAACTAGAAATATGTTTATGCTCTTAAGCAAAAACTGTGTTAAATCATTGTTTCCATTTAATAATGTCGCACACGCATTTCAGTAAGTAAAATATAAAAAAAACTTATGATTTCTCCTTACTTAGCTTGAAAAACCAAATGAACATGTTATAGGTTTTTTTTTTATTCTTTTTGTTTTGAATTTTTATGAATATTTCTCATTTTATTATTAAGTATTCCAATAATGTCTTGAACATTTATGATCACACAAAACAGCTTAATATTTTGGAGCAAACATGGCTTTTCAGAGTTTTAGTTTTAAATGCAACGTGCCTCGAGATCTGCCAGAAGGCAGAGAGGGTATTTTCAATGTTCCCTTTAGCATTATTAAATTGTTTTCAACACCATTGACGAGTCAGTCAGTCAATGTAGTTTTGCCACCATAACAATTGGTATGCATAACTTTATGCAGTTTTACAACACAAGCAATAATAATGACAGTAATAGCAAAAGCAACATCAGCAGGCAATACTTATTCCTCTTTACAATAGCAAAAACAAAAAAACAAAACTAACAAAAGAGAGAGAGGAAAACCACATCTACAGCTACAATTTAAATAAAGCAGAACATAAACATTATAAATACTTTGTTCATTCAACCGTTGACTTAAATAATATTAAATACAATATTTTTATTGTTTTTGCTGTTGTTATTATTATTTGTGTAGATTCTATATTCGCATTGTCGTACAGAAAACATAACAATCTTTGGTGCGATGAACGAGTAGTAGGTACTTGGCAACACAAAGGAGCTACTTAATAATCTTAAAATAAGCTAAAGCTATTGAATGCACTAGTATGCGCACAAAACACAAACAGTTACTCGAATAGTGTTCATTTGGCAAGGCTTAGAGATGTAAAGTTTTAAGCTAAACCGTTTTGAAAAGATTATGGTTACAAAATTAAATGACTGAAAATTTCATTTCTTAGAGAAAAAACACTCCTTATAGAGGCAAGTTTTCTATTTATGCCAACACAGTCATCTAACGCTCTTTCAACTCCGTAAGCAAAAGAATTAGCTGCTTACGAGAGGAATTCTTCATTTTCTGCTTTCATTATTGCTTTAGCCTCGACTAGCTGACTACCATACAGCAACTTAAATGCTTCGGCTCTTTATTGGGTAACTGCGCTAAAATACTACAGCAATACTAATCGTATAGATTTGTAATCTATCGCCCAAATACTCAGAAGTCACTTTGGACTATTTAAAATTTTTTTTTTTTAATATCCATATACCCCAGTATTATTGTTCTCAAAGATTTTAGTGACTTTTGTACGAACCATAGAAGATTACGGGATGGGACACATATCATTTTGAAGGGGAGATCGTCTTAATTTGTAATCTACCGCCCAAGTACTCAGGAGTTTATTCGAACTATTTAAAATTTTTTTTTGATATTGCTCAGTACTGTTGCTCTCAAGGATTTTGGCAGTTTCCGTTTTGCATCATAATATAAAAACTAAGAAATTTTCCAAAAATCTTAAAACTTTTCCAACAATTTTATAACCCATAGATTAAATTTCTTTTTGATTTTGGTAATTTTTTTGGCCAAACTCGGGAATGGTACCTCGGCAAAGTAAGGAATGGTAAAAATTCCTCAAAGCAACAGTACTGGGGTATATGGAAATTTCCAAAAACTTTTAAAAATAGTCCAAAGTACCTTCTGAGTGATCTCCCCTTTAATCTTCTATGGTTCGTCTGGAAGTCGCTAAAATCCCTCAAAGCAACAGCTATGGGGCATATGGAAATTTCCAAAAACTTTTAAAAATTGTCCAAAGTACCTTCTGAGTATTTGAGCGATATTTTGCAAGTCTAGACAATAGTCCCTTTAAAATGATATGTGTCCCATGAAGTACTTTCAGGTTCCCTTAAAACACTTTTAGGTTCGTTTTCATAAAAAATCAAAAAGTACCATTTTATCCCTTTAATGATTTTTGACTTTGCTCAAGATCGTTTAATTCCAATTTCGCACTTCTAGATTTGTAAATAATAAAATATCAAAAAGTACCAAAAAATCCACAAAAAGTACCATTTGTATCTTTAATGATTTTTCGCTTTTTTCAGAACCGTTTGAGCCCCACCTTATATTTTTACATTCGTTTACATTGCAAGATCGAAAAGTACCATAAATGTGTCTGTTCTGTATTCCACACGGATTTAAAAAGATGTGAAAGTACATTTTTTTCTTCTGATTAAATGGAAATTTTTATGTTTTTTAGTACCAACAATAATTTCCTACCCAAAATAATGCAAAAACTAAATTTAAAAAAACCTTGCATGGGCTACAGATTAGTTCAGAATACAGAACAGCACTGAAAATTTAATAAAAAATACTATTTTGGCCCTTAATTAATTATTTCTTATTTTGTTCAGTAGCGTTTAATTCTACTGTCACAACTCGAGGTTTGCACATAATATAAAAAGTAGCTCTAAAATTAATTGTAAATAAAATTAAATCTTATTTCCCCCTTTTGGTACTTTTTTTTTTGCCAGTAAATAAAATTTAGGTAACATATTTTGTGTCTAATATGCAGAAAAGAACTAAATTTTTATTTAAAGTTTTAAATGTTTTTTAGCAATGGGATGGCAAAAAATATTAAAAAATTTTTTTTTAGAAAGGAAAACACCAACACTATTACTGTGTTCAATTTACAGGCTGTAAGTGAAAGTCCGAACCGACTATCAGTTAGGCAAGTACCCGCTTAAGCTTTCTTACATGGCAGAATGACGAAAAAAACGACATTTATGAAACACTTGCATGGGCGCATGCTCAGTGTTCAGTTTATTTCTATTGTTAAGTTTTGATTGTTGTTCCAGAATATTTTTTTTATTATCGTTTTGTTGCTGTTAAAGTAAATGGTGTTGGCTTATGTTGCTTTCTGCTTCATCAGTAATGTAACATTTCAGCACGTTTTCTTTTGGAATCATTTTTAATATTTTATTATTTTTTTTTTTTTGTTTTGTTTGTTTGGTTTTCTTTCATTTGTTTATTTATTTGTAAATTTAATTCTATCTTTAAATAAGTATAAGTTTTTTTTTTAAGTTTAAATTTTATTTTAGTTTATTTTTTTCTTCAACCATCCATCCATCCATCGAACCAACCAAACAGCCATTTAAGATTCGTAATACCAAATCGTTTTATTATCGCTTTGTTATAATCACAGCAACAGTCACTGGTTAGTAAACAGTTTTTTTTTTCGTTTTTAATTCTTGGGTTTTGTTGCTGCCAGCGCTAAGCTGATTGTAGAGTACAGCAATTTTTATTGAAGGCATTTTTATTATACGTTCGTTGCAGTTGCTGCTCAAAGTACTCACTCGTATTGATTAGTTTCTGGAATTATACTAGTAAACACTTACGTTGTACGTACTTCAAATAAAACGAAACGTTTTTCGTTTTATCACCCAGCCGCTAATAAAATGTTTAAGTAGTTTTTGTATGAATTTATTTTAACAAACAAAAAATAAAAAAAAAGGGTTGGGTGGGATTCAGTTTTTGCCACTCTCTCCCTCACTCTGAATGCCAACAAACGAAGACGACAAAAAATATGTCTGGTAGTTAAAGCCACTTGCCTTGCATTGCTGTTACTATAATCTGTGTTACAGCAGTTTAATGTGAAATCTATTAACAGCAGCAGTTGTGATCATTTCTAGGTATTTGGTAAGCAAATCACTATTTTATTTATCAGACTTTTATTTCCATAAATTTCAGTTCACCTTTTAAAAATGTTTTTTTTTTTTTTTTTTTATTTAAAAGCCTTGATTTTTACAGCTCGGCTTATTAATTTGTATGAAATTAATGTAATCATATTTTAAAGATTAATTTTTAATGTTCGTTGTTAATTTTTGAAAAGCCCCATACTGTTGAAGTTTCCTCTTTCGCAGTCATGTGTTAAATGTTGCTGTAAAGCATTACGCTGCTCCTTCTGATTCTTTTTTTTTGTTTAAGTAAAAACTGATGTTAAAAGAATTAACATAAAAACACGTTTTTTAATATTTTGTGTTGCAAGAAAAAAATATTGTGGAAGTCTGAAATGTTCTCCAAAGATCTGCTGTATAGATTTGGTTAACAGCCAACGTGGAATTTATAGTCTAAAATTATATTTTTATTAGTTTAACGATTTCTTTGTATTTAAATATGGAAATTTCAAAAAAAAATTTTTAAATAGTCCAAAGTAACTTCTGAGTATTTGGGTGGTAGATTACACATCTAGACGATGTCCCATTCCGTAGTCTTTGTGAGCAGTCGACGTATTTCTGCATATTTGTACCCATGCACTTGTATTTTTTCTAAACATATTTAGAAATATTTAATGACGTAAGACGTATATTGATAAATATGCCATAAATACTAAAAACGTAATGGGTTACGTTAAAACAGATTTATCTTCAATTACTTAAATTATAAAGGGTGTTTTTTATAGACGTATAGAACTTTAAATTGCAATAAAACAACGATGGATTATTTGATTGACATGAATTTTATTTATCCGAAAGATAATCTTGTGGCATTACATTTTAAATATGATTTCCGGCATATGACCGCCACGGCTGGCTTGGATGTAGTCCAATCTGGACATCCAATTTTCGATGACTTTTTCTAACATTTGTGGCCGTATATCGGCAATAACACGGCGAATGTTGTCTTCCAAATGGTCAGGCGTTTGTGGCTTATCCACATAGACCAATGACTTTACATAGCCCCACAGAAAGTAGTCTAGCGGTGTTAAATCACAAGATCTTGGAGGCCAATTCACAGGTACAAAACGTGAAATTAGGCGGTCACCAAACGTGTCTTTCAATAAATCGATTGTGGCACGAGCTGTGTGACATGTTGCGCCGTCTTGTTGGAACCACAGCTCCTGGACATCATGGTTGTTCAATTTAGGAATGAAAAAGTTAGTAATCATGGCTCTATACCGATCACCATTGACTGTAACGTTCTGGCCATCATCGTTTTTGAAGAAGTACAGAGCAATGATTCCACCAGCCCATAAAGCGCACCAAACAGTCAGTTTTCTGGATGTAACGGTGTTTCGACATACACTTTAGGATTAGCTTCACTCCAAATGCGGAAGTTTTGTTTGTTGATGTAGCCATTCAACCAGAAGTGCGCTTCATCGCTAAACAAAATTCGCTTATGAAAATCGGGAACAACGGCAATCTCGTTTTGTGCCCATTTGCAAGCGTTGTTCAGGCCTGAGTCTATTCATGATGAATTGCCAAACCAAACTGAGAATAAATCGTTTGACAGCTGTTAAATCGGTCGCCATCTTGAACAGTAATGCCAACTTAAATTTCTATACGTCTATAAAAAACACCCTTTATTAGCGACAGTATGATACTTCGCTGAAGAAGTAGCGAGTTAAATGCTAGTGTACACTAAAGTGCTACGCTGTTACTGTAACACAATCAATTTAGTATCAAATTTTGATAGACTGGGTTGTAGAAAGAAGACCTTAATTTGTTTACTTGCTTAAAGTACCTAAGCGTGAAACTACTCTATTTAGTAGCTTACAATGGTAATAAGCTTAGCTTAAACTAGTAAAATATATTACCTTTATCTTACCCCACCTAATTTTTAATATCTCCACTCTCCCAGCACAAACAAAAATTTTTTTAAAAAATCTTTAAGCCCACGCAATTTCAATTTATTCTAGTCCCTACAAATTTAGCTGATTTGCTGGAACAAAAAAATTTGTTGAATCATAAAAAAAAGTTGTTAAACGTTAATCTTGGAAAAAATTAGAAGAATTCATGCAATCGGTTTAACAAACACATAAAACTAAAAGTTTTTTTTTACAGTCACTTGAATCTTTTTTTTTTGTTTTTTGTTTTGAAAGAAAAAAAATTAATTCATGGAAAAAAAGGTTGTAATCACATGCTGCTAAAAAATTTCTCAGTTTTATTTTTTCTTTAATATTCTGCGAATCATGTAGACAAATAATGGACTGCATCCACAGCAGCCGCAAATTCAAACATAAAATCAAAACTATTTTGTTTGTTTGTTGTAAAACAATTTAAGCTTTCATTGAGCTCAACTATGATGAGAGAGTTTTGATTTTTAGAGACAACAAAAGAAACCTAAAGAAAAGAAAAATTAAATTTAAAAATGCAGCGGGTGATCATTGATGAACTTGGCCTTTTTGTTCATTCTGATCATTGTTGAAAATGTGAATGGCTTAGTCGAAAGAACTGTTAATGCAAGATGCATGTACGTACGTAAATAACTAATAGAAAAATAATTTATAGATTTGAAAGTATGAAATATGCAGCAACACAACTGGCTTGCATACGCTTACCAACAAAATTATATTTAATGTTCATTTTGTGTTTTCTAAATCATTTTCAATAAACTTAAAACAAACTCTAAAAAAGTGGTAGACCATAAAATAAATAAAATTAAACAAAAAAAAAAAAAAAAAGAAAATGAAAAAAGAAAATATTAAAATAAACAAAGAAATCAGAAATCGTTAATGGTCACACATAAAGTCTGCTACATTAAAAAAAAAAAGTTAAAAGCCCAACTTTATTTTGATGTTTTAATTTAGAAAACAAACTTATTTAAAGGTACCAAAAGCAAGAAAAATTAACATGCCTTTTGTAGGGTAAAAAAATGCAGATTGGGGTCTTTGAGTTTGAATTTGTTAAGCAAACAAAATTTATGTTCTTGTGTTTTTTACATGAGAAGCCATCTTTAGTGTCTGTTGTTACCATTTCATTTCATTTTTTTTTAACGCAAATGATTTTCAATATTTCCGGTCTCTAAAGGAGATGTGTCTGTCACAATTCAATACTTTTCCATTTTTAAAATAGAATTTGTGGCTGTAAGTTTTAAACTTGACTGGTTTTTTTGTTTGCTTGATTTGCTACTTTGATTGATAAATGAGTTCATTATTCTGCTTTCTTTAGACTGCATGTCTAATACCACCATAACAGAAGCTTTGGCAAGTCGTGCAACATTTGCAATTGTCAATACAATAGCAAACAAGTTGTTTAAGCAAGAGTAAACGATTCTAAGGAAAGAAATCGCAAAACAGAAAACTAAAAGTTTAGGATAAGTCAGAAGAAAGTTTTTTTAATTTTTAATTTAAAATTATTTATTGAGTAACGCTTATGGGTTAGTTCAGTGACAGGTCACAAAATTCTTCGTTATCGCCCTCAACATGTTTAAATGCTTTAGCAACGCAGTACACAGTAACCCCTCTGGAATTCACCCTCTGGAATTCATCCTATATTGACAATCCTCCATTAGTTTTGATCTTATTTCGAAAGCATTAAGTGCTTATAATGCTTGTAATGCTGCTTAGCTGTGAAAGTAAAGATCGATGTGACTGTTATTAGTGAATCCTTCCTTCTTCCCATAGCAGGAGTTTCAAACTGAAAAACTGTGTTTTCTGTACACCCAGAGAAAAAATGACACCATTCGTTGTCAAAACGACCACAAACAGTGTCAATTGTATATCAACTTTGACAATACATGGTGTCATATTAACAAGGCATTATTTACAACACAGTGTTGATGAATTGACAACAAATGGTGATAAATTAACACCATTGTGCCGTCAAAATGACGCGATTTGGAGTCGAAATACCAATATACCGGTGAGAAATCGTTACGATCTGGTGTCAAAATGACGCTATTTAATGTCAAAATGATACCATGCGGTTGTTGAAATGACAAGTGTTGCCAATTTGACAACTTATTGTTGTCAATTCCTTAATGTTCTTTAACAAGTTGTTAGCGTGCGTTGTTAAGAAAATAAAATCGTAGCAATTTTTCTAAGTAGACGGCTTGAACACACTTTTAGCAAGAGTGTTGTCAATAAAATAGACAACAGAATGGTGTAAAAATGACCACATACATTGTTGATATTACAATGCAATGTTTGTGGCTCAGCTTTTCTTACGATTTTGAAAGAATACCTTTGCTGCTAAAAATTCAACCGTTTTTGAGCCAGCTGTGACCTAACACCGAATTCGGCTTTGTTCTGCTTTCAATTAATCTTGTTTAATAATGAGAATGAGACTCTGAAGTTATGATTGAAGGAAATTGAATTTGTGATCGCTAGCTAACGTTTTTGGGTTAGTTCAGTGTCATTTTAAAAAGTTCTGCGACATCTCTTTTCTTTTAATAGCTGCCCATGTGCTTTAGGTTCTTTTGTACTTTTGGATTAGTTTAGTGAAGTTAGTGTGAGGCAAGAATTCAGCTTGATAAAGTGATTTTGCAATGTTTAAATGGTTCTTGATTACCAACGCTTAAAGTCTACTCCAGCGATAAGTAGTTTCTGTGCGTAGTTCTTTTCCTACACGCACGTATTTTTGATTTCTTTAATTCCTTTTTATAAGCTTGTTTTAAACGACAATTAAAATGAATAATTTAAAAATAATAAAATTAAAAATGAAATAAAAAAACAGGCAGCTTAAGCTTGAGTGGCTTTTGCTTGTACCGTCCATTGTGGTCAACATGTATTTTTTTTCTTCTTTTATTATTTATTTGCTTGTTTTTTCTTGTTATTCTTCTTTAATTTCCTTTTGTCACAAGCTTTTCATAAGTGTATTATTGTTACGGTTGAATACTGGGTGAGCATTATTGTTATTAAAGCCATGACTATGAGTGTGTTTGATTGTGGCATTTGGTATATTGTTGCACGTTTTTTTTGGTCTTCTTTGTTGTTGTTGGAGTATACATATCAGTCGTCTTGTGGTGGTTTTTTTGGCTTGTGGCAAGTTGTCTCGAGCGCCATTATTTCAATTTTTTTTTTATTTTTGGTGTTTGATTTTTCTTGGATTTTGAAACTTGAATGTCAACCATATGAGCTGCAGTAATTTTTGTTGTTGTTATGTTTTCTCTTTGTTGTAAGTATTGTTAATGGGCTTCCTTTTACTTGCCCATATGACAACAACAACAATTTATTTATTTTTTTGTTTCTTTGCTGTTTTATGACTCCCCATTACAGGCACATTCCAGTTAAAGCTAAATGCTGTAACATACATTTCATAACGGCATTTAATGGACTGAACTGACTGAAAATAGTTAAATCTTAGTTCCTCTCTCTTTCTCCCTTCAAATCTTTATAGCCACTTGCCAATTCCTTTTTTTCTTTCGTCTGTCTTCTTTTTTTGTTGTGATTTTTGGAGGATTGCGTGTCTGCTGTTATTATTTTAGCTTTTTTTCAACTAAAAATGGTCTATGTGGCTAACGCAGCTGCTGCTCCCTATTTTCTATACTGGTTTATCATAAAGGCTTCTGCTAAATTTGCAACATTGTTGCTTTATTTCCCTTCTAAACGATGCTGCTGTTGCTGCTGCTGCTGCTTATTGTGTATCAATCTTGAAAGCACTTAAAAAATATTTTCTTTGCTTAAACTTCAGCTTAACTTATTAAAATATGCTCTTTTTTTGGCTTTTTTTTGCAATTTATTTATTTTTTTTTAAATTTGATTCACAAAAAAGAAAAAAAATATAAAAAAGTGAAGCAATAAGAAGGCGTAACAAGCTTATTTGGAAATGTTACTGTCAATGTTTTCCATTTAACAATGGCCTGCACCAAAATGCAACAGAACACAACAATGACTTTTTTTCTTTTGCTTAGATTTGTTTGTAGCACAACTTATTTGGCAACTGCAAAAATATTTCTTCATTAAAATTTAAAAAGAAAACCAAAACCAAACAAATGAAAGCAATTGTTAAGACAAGTGACATTGAATTACATGAGACGATATGAATTTTAATAGAGTTCAATAATTTTGCCGAGTTTTTTAGGTTTCAATCAATTAAATAAAAAACTAAAAATAAAATTTAATTTCAAGAAGAAAATTATTTAATTTGTTTTGTATTCAATTATTCAAGATCTCTGAAGAGTTTTGGCAACTTCCGTTTTGCTTTATAAAATAAAAGCTACGAAATGTTCCTACAGAATAAATTAATTTTGATTTCATTAATTTGAATTAGTAAAGTCGGTAGTGGTACCGCTGCAAAATCGGGAATGGTAAAATTCCCTCATAGCGAAAGTACTAGGGTGCATGGAAATTTAGATGACCTTCCCTTTAAAATGATATATGCCCCATCCCACAATCTTTAATGGTTCGTTCGGAAGTCGCTAAAATCCCTCAAAGCAATAGCACTAGGGTACATGGAAATTTCAAAAAAAAAAAAATTAAAAATATTTCAAAGTAACTTCTAAACATTTGGGTGATAGACTACAAATCAAGACGACCTTCCCTTTAATATGATATATGCCCGATCCCACAATCTTTAATGGTTCGTTCGGAAGTCGCTAAAATCTCTCAAAACAACAGTACTGTGGTACATGGAAAATTCAAAAATATTGTAAAAATATTCCAAAGTAACTTCTGAATATTTGGGAGTTAGTTTACAAATCTAGACCACTGACTGCCATCAACAAATTTTTTTACACTCATATGTGACTTTTGGCCCACCCTGTACTATAAATTACTAAATTAAATACATGAAAACCATTTTTCATGAACAAATTTCGACAATGTATCATTTGCCTTTTTAAATTTTCTATTAATAATTAAATTTAATTGTTTATTTAAGCTGTCAGCATGATAGGTATCACTTATGATTTTACAATACAAAATAAGAGTTTATTTCTAACGAAAGCTAATTGGTTTTTCCAAAGTTTTAGAAATTATTTAACCGGGCTAAAAAAAGATGATGGAGTCAGAGAGTGCTTGAACGAATTGCATAATGATCATGATCATAAATCTTTAAATAATTTATCATTTACTTATTGACGTGGCAACAATTAGCAGTTTTCATTAGAAAGCATAGAAATTAAAATAAACAAAATTTGTTTTTGTTGGAAAAATTTTGATATGAAAACTAATGGCCTCCTTGAAAAAGAATGCTGTTTTGTTAACAAGCTCAAGCTCAAAGTCAAAATATTAATTCTTTTGTTTTCCTCACTTTACTCAATTCAAAATTTAATAAATCTGGCAGACAATTTCAATATTTTCATTTGTTTCTTTGTGCTGCATTTAAGAATCATACAAAATCAAATTGATCTTCACGCTGAACTCTAGTTTTTTTTGTCTCTTTGATTAGTTTCAATTGGTTTATGGTTAATAATTTAAATTGTTTTATGCCTGATGTGTGTGGCTGTGTGTAGCTGTTTTATATAAAAAATTTAAATGCCAGTACCACCACCAACAGCACCACCATCAACAGCACATCTATGTCATGCCTTAGCTTTTTCCACAAGTATCTGTTTCTGTGTCTATAATTTTTTTTTGTTATTATTTTTATTATTAAAATTGTCATTCATTATGATTATTATGATTCGTTTGGGTTTGTTCTTTTATTTATTAATTCTTTTCTATTTGATGCGAGCACCACATTCATCTTTTTATTTTGTATTTTCTTGCTTTCGTTTTTGTATCCATATTATTTTCAGTTTTTTGTGTAATAAAACCATTTAAAATGATTTATGTTTGCATTAAAATAATGAAAATAAAAAAAAACAGAATTGGAGCATCAATTAAATTTGATTTTGTAGCAAAATTCCCTCTAAAAAAAAAAAGAAAAAAAAAAAGAAACAATCTCATTAACTGAGTGTTGATGCTACATAAATATTTATAATTCCTTTTTTTTTAAGGATAGACAATAAGTATTTAAGAAAATGTTCTAAAATTATGTAAAATTTTATTTATAATTAAAACCAAAATTCTGCCCAAACTCGCTGTCACTCTTTAAGCTTGTTAAAAGAGTCATATGCTTTTCACATGAGTTATACTGTGTCCTCAAAATCTACCTCCATGTTTGAAATAATTTATTTCTTCAAGTGTTTGAGAGAAAAAAATTGCAGACATACACAAAGTTTATGTATTGTAGTGCAGCTGAATCTAGCTGAAATGCTAGTTATTAGCATGGTGTGTTACAATCGGCTAGGAACCAGCAGCAGTGTCAATCAGGGCAAAAAAAATCGTTACTTCAAAACAAGAGGTAGCCGAAGGGGTACAGTTTTGCTAAAAAAAAAAATTTTTACACAAAAAAAATTTCTAGCTAAGCACCCTTCACGGTATTAGTAAAAATTTAAGGTTATAGATATTAACATACATACATATATTTAGAGCCAATTGAAAAATTAAAAAAAAAAATATGAATCTCTTGCTAGACGAATAAAAATTTGGTGTCACATAAAGTACTTGATGATAATTAAAAAATTTATAAAAAGAAATAGAAAAAATTTGTTTAGAATAAGGACACCCTAATCAAGTAAAGGATAAAAATTATATTTTATTTCGGTATACATTTTTAGAAAAAAAAAAAAAAAAAAATTTTTTTTTGATGGGAAGCCCTATTAAAATATACAAAAAATATAGCAAAAAATTTCTGAATCGGGACCCCCTAATCACCAATGAAAATTAATATTTTTTTTATATTTTATGATGCCTACAAAAAAAAGCAGAGAAAAACAAAGATTATTAGGGACACCCTAATAATCCATGAAACTTTATATTTTCTATGTATTTTTTGGTGCCAATTACAAAAACAAAGAATTATTTTTCAAAAAACACAGAAAAAAATTTCTAGATAGGGACACCCTAATTACCTAGTAGAAGATTAAAATGTAGGTTTACATAAACTTATTGATGAACTTTAAAAAAATATAAAAAAATCTTTTGCCAAAAATATAACAAAATAAATTTAAAAAATTTTTTTGGATAGGGAAACCCTAATAATATAGTCGAGCAACAAAATGTAAGGTAAATAAAAAAATACAAAAAAATCTTTTGCCAAAAATATAACAAAAATTTTTTTGAATCGGGACCCCCTAATAACTTATGAAAGTTTATGTTTTCTATGTATTTATTGGTGCCAATTACAAAAACAAAGAACAAATTTTGGATAGGGGCAACCTAATCACCTAGTGAGGGTTAAAATGTAGGGTTACATAAATTTATTGATGTCACTTAAAAACATTTAAAAACATCATTTGCCAAAAAATATAGCACAAAATTTCTGAATCGGGACACCCTAAACACCAAAGCAAATTTATATTTTTTATATAGTTTTTGATGCCCATTAAAAAGAAATGTATAAAAAATAGTTTTATTAAAAAAATACAGAAAAATATCTAGATAAGGACTCTGTAATCAGCTAGTGGAGGGTAAAAAGTTAAGATCAAATATACTTCTTAGAAACTTTAAAAAAAAAAATGTTCGTTATTGCTAAAGGGAATTTCAAAAATCTTGAATCTGTTGGTTAGTGTAATTTTCTATTTTGTTTTGACTACCCAAAAAAAAAAAGAAAAAAAACAGGAAACTATCTCTTCTCTCTAGCTTCTGGTTTTCCAGTCTGCAAAACATTAAAAAAATTTGTCTCTCTTAAAATCATTAAAACAAACAAGTTCACTTCTTAAGTCTTTTGTTTTCTTCTGCTGCGTGATTGTAAACAATGCAAGTCGTATAATCAGAGTAAAAGTAATGCAACAAAAACATTAAGAAAAATTTTTAATGCCTGTAGAACATTAAGATAATATTCCTTCCTTTAGTTTAGTTTATTAACATACGCATGCGATTTACTTGTTTGTTAAATTCCTGACTGACTTTTTTCTTTATTTTTGAATTACTAAAGATGTTAATGCTTAATGCTTATTTTTGTAGAGATGTGTGTGAGGCAGCTAATTTTCTAAACGTTTTATTGAAGAAAAAAAAACAACAATAATAATAATAAAATGTAAAAGGTTGCCAGAAAAAATTATTCATTAAGAAAATGTTTAAGAAAAATTTTTTTGGAAAAAAAAAGACGGAAAATTCTAAAAGCTTTAAGATCGGAACTAAAGTCTTTGGGTAAGGTTTGCTTTAATAATTTTTTTTTTAATTTCTAAGCAAAGCCTTTAATTTTAGAAATATGCTCTTTGTAATTTAATAAAAAGAAGACCCTCGTCAAATTTTAAAAAATATCTGGCAGCTAAAAGGCAGCAAAAACAGCAGAACAATTAAGCAAACGTGAGACGAACAAAGACAAAACTCCTTTTAACCACTTTGCAAAATCAAACAAATAAATATTAGAGCGTTCCTGCATGAGAACAGCAACCATTAAGCCCCTCTTAAACTCTTATGTACTACTTGTTGTTACTGTTTATGTTGCAGCTCTCTTGTGTTTTCTTTTGTATTTTCAAATAAAAAATACTCCTAAAAGAAATTGAACTGAATTAAAGTAAGAAAAAAGAAGCACAAGAGTAAAGGAAGACAACAAAACAGGTTTAAATAAACAACACATTTTTTCGTGAGTTTTATTTTTTTTGTTTTCTTTTTATATTTTTCCCAAAATAGGGTAGAAGTTTTGTTGTTGGGTTTTAATTTTCTTAGCACAGCAGCTACTGTAAGATTTGTGGCACAAGTCAGAGCTAAAATTTAAAATTATTTATATTAAAACAAGAGCGTTTTCATTGTTTTTTTATAGCCAGCCGAGTAAGAAATTTTTTCCCGAGAATTTCATGCTCTTTGAATATCAGTTGATTAGCCAACCTACGTCGAGTGCGGGTGTAGCTGTTTATGAAAACTTTGCTGGTGTCACTGCAACGTCTGGAATATTTAAGTGTAATTCTATTGATTGATCTCAAGCTAAGCGACTAAACTAAGCGGAAAATTTTTTGACAACAACATTTACCTTTTTCAACGAACAAACTAACTTCAAAAATAGATTCACAGCTATGCCTTTGTGTTGTTGAATTTACGCACTGTAAAGAAAAAATTTTAAAATAAATTTAAAAATAAATTACTAGAAATTAGTTTTACGCTCTGCATCATTAGATTGCCTACTCAGGCGTTTTTTTTTTTTTTTTTTTTTTTTTTTTTAGAATCGGGTTCTCAGGTTATACACAACAAATTGCTACTGCCAAAAATAGTTTTTACAGCCATAAAAAAAATTTTAGCTTTTAGTAAATGAATTATTATCAAGTGAAATATGAAAACAGAGGCTAAATTGTCAAGCTTGTTTCATACAAAAAACCAAAAATTTCTATAGATTTCATTTGATATCGAATGCAACAATTTAAGCCCAGATATTCCTTTTTTCCACATAAATATTTAAGCCAGAATTCCGAAAAAAAAAATTAAAAAAAAAAATAAGAAACCATTAAAGGGAAAAACAGGGCTAATGATTTGCCAAGAGACAGAGCTACTTGTGATATTTTTTTTCTTCCAGCCTTTTAGCAGCAGATCGACAGTAGCTCCCGATTCTCGCAATACAGCAAGAATGATTTGATCCAAACTGGATCATAATAACATTAAAGATCTACTGGAGCTTCATAGAGCTTCTTTTTTTAAAATCTGGTGCTACGACTTTTGCAAACAATGCGAAGAGAATTTGTTTGCCATCAAAAGGCTATTGCAGAAGTTGTCAGGAGGTACAAGACGAGTAGACGGTGAACAACCTTCTGTGCACTGGCCAATCATTAAGGCATCAGCATGACTTCCAATTAGGGGAGCACTACCAGAGTGGATTTTCTGCTTTGTCGACTGTAGGGCTTAGCCGGCTATCTGACTTGGTAAGAAATAGCAATTGGTTAAGATAGTGACATTCACTTCTACTCTTTTCTTTTCCCTATTTTCCTCACTTTGCCTTATTTTTATCCCTTTCTCTTCTTTTCCTCCGGCAACGTAAAAAATTTAAACAAAAACAGTCTGCTTCACTACACAAACACTCAAGGTTACCGTAGTAGCAATTCCATTGAACTTGAGGGTATAGGGCTCCCATTTGGACACTCTATTAATGTCTGTTAGACTTCTTTGGTCCTAAAAGAAGCAGAAAAGCTTTCACTAAATAAAATGCTTTGGTTTTGCTAAAAACCTAACCAACCATTTAATACAAATATTTAAGTTAATAAACCAATATTGTTGGTTTTTTTTTAAACAAATTTAACAAAAAAACGTTTGCAGGAAAAGTTAAAAAAAAAAATAAAAACCAAAAACTGCAAACAAAAATTCAGAGAGTTTGAATTTGAGCAAATAAAAGAGTAAAAAGGGTTTTTTGAGTGAAAACTGGAAAATTCTCTTAATAATATTAATCCTGTTTAATCTTCAACTCTCAGTCCACAATTCCAGTGTGGATTGTATTCTGTAATTTTACAGTTTATTGTAGTTTGCAGCTGTTTTAAACAGGTTTAAATTTAGCAAGAATTAGTATTCAGAAAACAATTTGCTAAAAGGGTAAAAGGAAAGTAAACGCATGGAATTTTTTTTTTGTAACTAAATTTTAAAAAAACAAAATATTAAATTGCATAAAATCTATTTTTGTAAATAATTTTTTTTTTTTAGTTTTTAAAATTATTTTTTTTCCCACACTCCATAAATTAATTTCTTTTCATTTGCTAAATTTTAATTTACAACCATTATGTATTATGTGCAGGTATGAGCTCGTTAGGGGTTATTGTTGCTGCCAACATGTTGCTTCCAGCATGTTTGCTAGTAATATTTTGCCGTCGAAAGGCTTTAAATGACAACACAATTTTTTTTGTATAAGATTTGGTTTTATTAGTCACTTAACTTTATAAGTAGAGTATGAAAATAAGCAATTCTTAAAAATAGTTTTTAATGTTGCTTTACAGACAAGTTACCTCTAATTACATTTTAATTATGATCAGTTACAGTGTCATTTCAATGATATTGAGTTTCAAAAAAAAAAAAAAAACGTTGTCGCTTGCAATTTAATTAGATCAGACATCTAATGTTTCTTAGCTTAACAGAAAAATTGTCAGCAAGTTGTGGGTAGAAATTTAATTTAAAAAAAAAATATGTTAGTAATATTTTTAATACAACGTACGAGTATATTTCTTAATTTAAAAATCAAAAAGAAATTCTAGTGACTTGCAGAATATCACTTTAAGTCTATCATCTACATGGTCGTACAAGTCATTCGTAGAAAAGTTTAATAGATTTGTATCTAAAACAAATTCATACAACGTGGAATCATCAAGCATCTTTAGTTGGGCAATTCTTTCTCAATTCTCTTTTAAAATTGTCGTTTTGTAAGCACAAATTTTTTGTTTCGGCAATTTTAGCATTCTTATTCAGTCATACAGTCAGCCTTCAAGCTACCTGTCTTCTTTTTTTACATCTTAATAATAAATATGAACTTGAAATGCACACATCATTTTGTATAAAAGCACCTTGTCCTAGTCAAAAAAGTTCGCCAAAAAATACGTTTCATGCAACCACACCATCGTACAAAAAAGATGTAAAAAGACAAAAAAAAATTATATAAAAATATTATTGTATGAAATGTTTTATACCACTAGAAAGTAGGGCCGATTAGTCAAAAATCTGTCACATTATTTTACTATTAGGCCATATGCATTACGACTGAAAGAAGCTATTCCAAGGCCCAAATAGTCGCATACGATATCAAGCAACTGCAATCGAAATTTTCAAAATCAAAATTTTGATAGATTTTCTTTGATATTCAATGGGATAACTTGGGCACAGTTTTAAACCTTCTTTGTTTAGGGATATCTTTTCTATTCATTGGAGAATCAACAAGAAATCTAACAGAAGTCTTGCCTTTAGAAGATTTAAAGTAACAAACTACATGTTTCGTTAGTTAAGGTGCATTAACTTAAAATATTATTTTCTGACGAAGCTTTTGCCAGGAGAGCGAAATATTGAAAACTAATAAAAAAAAAAACAGACTGCAGCTTAATTAATATTAATTATATATTTAATAAATTTATAAATTTTATAAAACATTCTCTTATTCCAAAAATACATTTTTTAAATCATTTTAATTGATTTCGTTCTGCTAAATCGAAGCGAAATTATACAAGGATTATCGAATTCGCACAACAAGTATTAAAAAATTATTTAAAAAAAATTTATTTAATTTCAAGCGTTATTTTTATAAAAAAAAATCAAAGCCTATATGCGCATACTAAATTTAAGCTAAATATACAAACTACATAAATAATTAAACTACAGAAGAATTTATCCACATACAAATTTTAATGCTTGCCAAACCAAATAAATATAAAAATAAAAATAAAAATGAAAACAGAAAAAAGCAACAAACTTGTGGGTCTCAAGTTCATTTAAATACAAAATAAACCTTAAATTATAAGACAGCAATTTAGTTAGTAGCGCTGTAAATAGAAGCGAACATCAAACATGTTGTATGAAAGGATATTTTATATAAAAAAAAATTTCCATAAAAAAGTATGTATTCCATTTTTTTTAATATGTTTTTTTTGTTAATAAAAGTTGTAAGCGAACATGCTGTATACGCCATTTAACCAGTTTCATGTTAGGGGGGCATTAAACTGCACAGGTTTGATACAACCTACATAGTAATAATTATTTTTTTCTGCTATCGATAGTGAGATTACTTAGTAGTTTGTGTGTGGATTTTATTTAGCAATTTTAACAAGTTGTATACAAAAATACAATGTTGAACAATTTAGTTCTTCGTTGGCTTTACAAGGCGTTTGACTATGGCAACGGTTTATGTTGCTTGTGGCGGTTTAAAAAAGATTTTTTTTTGGTTTTTAGATTTTTTACATTATAATTTCTGACACTTGTAAGTGAGTGTATCTGCTGGTGTGTGCGTAAAACGTTGTAACTCTTTTTGACTTGAGTTTATGATGTGTACGTAAATACAAATAACGTTTGAAAATTAAAAAAAAATGTTCCAGTTTATTACGGGCGGTTAAATGGATTGGCAGTGAAACCGGTTTTCATGTACCAACCACACACACACACAGTGTTTTGAGTTCTTCTGCTGGTTTATTTCGGAATTTGTGATTTAATTTGACTGATGATATTTTTTTTTTTCATGCTGGACTATTTACGAACAAACGACTACTTTTCATCTGTAAAGTAAGCAACCAAATATATCAGCCAGTGTTTAAGTGATAACTGCTGGGGCATAATGAAAAACTAACAACTTTTATTTTTTGCTGTCAGCTAAAAATTCCTGCTGCGAAATGTAAAAAATAATAATAAAATCGTTTTTAATAGAAATTCCTTAAAAATAGTTAAAACCAAGTAAACGTGAATGAAAATTAATTTAAAAGAAAATAATTTTCCCAGCAAGAAAATTAATTTAAAACTAATTTGTGCAAATATTTATTTGTAAATACAAAGGCACCTATTTTAGCTGTCTATTTCAATATCTGACTAAAAATTGTCAGGGTCGCCATTAAAAAAATTTTCTTTTAAATAAAGAAAAATGAAAATAAAATAATTTTTTAATCAATTTAATAACACGCAAATGCTTAAAATTTAATTCAATAAAAAAAGTGCTTAATTAATGTGTGTACTAAATAAAAAAAAATTAATTAATAAAAAATCAAACTAAATAAAAATTTTTGTCCACTAAACGTATAAAAAAATAACCTTAAAATAAAATAAAATATCAAGTATTTAAAAAAAAATTATAAATTTACAGTGTATATTAGATTTATATATATATTTCTTTAAAGAAAGAAAAAATTTTATAAAAAAAAAAAATAATTTTTTTTGCTCGGCTTTTTAAATAAAAATATATAATCTTTGCTTTTTAATAAAAATAAAAAATAAATGTGTCACTATTAATACAAATTATCATAAAATTTTTAAAAATATATTTAATTAAATTTAAAGAAAAAAAAAAACTTAAAATATTTGAAATTAATTTTTTTAACTTGCAACACTTTAACAACATCCCTGAATATCTCAACTCATTAAAAGCCAGAAAACATAAAACAAACAGTTTTACTCATTAAAAAGAAACACACCATCACCCAAACTTTGTATAATAAAATTTCAAGGTGAGTCTTTCTTTTTTTTTTATAAAAAAAAAATTCTCTTTGCTTTGTTTTTTATGTTAATGAATTATTTATTATTTTGCTTAAAAAAAATTGATTTATGGCAAAGCGACATTAACATAACAAAAAGAGATTATCTTTATCAAAGAAACAAAAAGGCTTTTTAATTTTTTATGCAAACCAGCATTCAACTGACATAAAAAAAAGATTTATACTTGATTATTTGCATAAGGCGAATGCAATTAAAATCGCAGCACAGAAACTGTAGTGGCAACAAAGAATTTCTTTTGATTAATTTGAATATGTACTTTGTTCCATAATTTAAAATATTTTCCAGCAAAATCCTGTGACCTGTAATAAGTTTCAAAAACTTTTTTTTACAATGATTAACATCGTAAAAACAGGTTTATGGGTATTTAATCGATTTGTGATGAAAATATTCTGTATGATAGAAGTCGTTATTTGCCATGATTATTATTTTTTTTTTTATTAAAATCAGCTGTCTGTTGCAATTTAAGTAATTCTATAAAAACACTTTCAAAACGCCAGAAATTGCATATAGACATTCTTAAAGTTAAAAATTTCTTTAAAATAAATTATACTAAAAGAAAACAAAAATAACACAACTCTGACCACTGTTTCTGTTAGAGGTGACCAATAAAAAGGCCCCTCTTTTTTATCTTTTTACTTATAATTGAGCTGTTATTTTTGAAAGTGGTATAAGTCCACTTTTCAAAAAAATTAGTTTTCCTTAGTTTTATTAAAAAAATTAAATATCTCTGCCTTATTTTTTTTAAAGTGGAATTATAGCTATTTCAAAAATAACAGCTCTATTATACTCATTTAACCATTAAAAAGAATTCAAGTTTCGACTACCCTCTGTAACTTAAAGCCTTTTAGGCTCATTATTACTAGTTAGCAGTATTTAAATGAGAAGAATATTTCTCACGCTAAAGAGTTTCTTATCTCAATTAAAAACGGCTAAAAATATTTGGTTTTTAGTTACCTGCAATTTTGGTTTTTTTTAAAAATTCACGATATTGACACTCACCTGAAAAAAAAAATAAAAAAAATTCTGAAATTAATAAAAAGCTTAAAATTAATTCAATAAACTTACAGAAAATTAAAAAAAAAATAATTTTGCTTAAATCTCCGTTTAAAATTTACTTAAAAAAAAATTATTTTTATAAATTTTACATTAATATTTAATAAAAAGATACAAAAACCCCACCATAAGTTTCAAACAAAATAAGCCCTACTTTATGCTCAAATAAGTGAATCTATTTAACATAATAAAATACACTTTTCTGTGGGAAGCATTTGCTAGTGTTACTTTGGCCTCTTTGATTACAGGTGTGACACTGCTGGCAATGAGGTACCATCACTTAATTTGAAATAAAATTGTACATCAATTTCAATAAATAATAACTCGTTTTCTTTTAAACTCATGACTCTTATATATAATTATGGAAAAAAGGCAGGTTATTACTTTGATTCATTTTAAATAATATTTTGAAAATTAAAAATTTCTTATTTATGAATAAAATAATTTATTTTTGGGTCACCCCTTTTATCATATCTTGGAAACTAGTGAGTCAATTTAAAAATGCTGTAGGTATGACTTGAAGAAAATTTTGTAGCGGAATTTCGATTTTTTTTATAATCTCATATAATAAACCTTTTTCAAATAGTTTTGTTATTTGGCAAAGTACCTCCTGAATTGAGGAAACAGCCTTAAGTCTCTGAAGTTTTAAAATCAGCGCTCTAAAATGCTTTGGCAAAAGGTTTTAAATGCTCCAAGGCCAATTCATACAAAGTGAAATCATCAATCATATCTTTGTTTAAATAGTTCCTGATGATAAATCAAAAAAAAAAAATACTGTCCTGATATCACCTTGTATGAATTCGCCTTGAGCTGCTCTGGTCCAAAAACATGTATATTTGTGTTGCAGTTGAGTGTGTTATTGTTTTTAGTTAAAATTCAAAACCAGTTCTTTAGTTGGCAGGAATGGAAAATGTAAGCAAGCAAAGATTACAATCAAAAAAAAGTGTATTTTATTACGAGTAATATCGTTTAAAACCAGAAACTGACTGTGGTTTGACTAGAATTATGAGCCATTGTGTTGAACATTTTTCTGAAATTTGTAATCTGCTTTTCAACACCATTTATAGTTTTTGTAAGTAAACAAATTTAATAGGAGACCAAAAGTCTGCTAGTGGCTTGAAATTGAATATAAGAATTTAAATAAAAATTAAATAAATTATTAACATGAAAAAAAAAGAATCCATTTTTAATTATTTCTTTTTTGTCTTGTTTGCTTAGTTTTGTTTAACAAACAAATAAACAGTTTCCCCCTCCTATTGCTGTGTTAACATTATCAAAAATCTAGAATTTTATTAAACTTAAATGTTAGAAAAAAGCGTTGATATTTTAACACTTTTGTGTGTTAAAAATTAAACACCTTTTAAACTCACACAAAATAACAAAAAAAAAAAAAAAAAAAAAAAAAAAACACACATTTTCAAAATTAATTGTGAAGTAAATATTTTATTTTTTTGGTTTGATAAAAATGTTGGAGCAAAAGTTCGAAATTACATTTTGATTGTTTTACAATTGCTTGTGTTTTGTTTTTTTATTTGTTTGCTTAATTTTAACGTGTAGCGAGTAATTATTTTATTTCTGTTTATTTCTTTAAATTTTGAACTCTAGGTAAACAATTGAACAATTGACATGAACAAATAAATATTGATTGTTGTTGTTATTGTATGTGTTCCCTCTCGTTTCATACAAAGTTAATTTCTTTTTGTTGATTTTGAATTTTCATTTGTATTATTTTTTCTTGTTTTTCTTCTTAAAACCGCCGTAGTTATACCCACCAAGCAAGTGAGTTTCACTTTTTTTCTAACATTAAAAAAAAAAAAATATTTAAAAAATGTAAGGCCTATTTCTGTACAAACCAACGATAGCTGCTGTCGTACCTTTACATAGATAAAGAATAAAATATTATAATGAAGAAAAGAGACTTTTACAATTTAGTGTTTTCCATACAACAAATTTTGTACACATTTCCATAACTTTTCATAAAAATTGTTTGGACAAGTTAAAAACTTGTGTTATAAACTCGTTACGGGAAAAAATTTTATTCACAAAATATTTTTTTAAAACGTAGAAAAAACTTTTTTGTTAGGAAAAAATTTTGTCAGCACAAAAATTTTGTAGAAAAAAAAAAACTTTTGTAAGAATAAAATTTGTTAGGATAAAAATTTGGCTAAGAAAATTTTTCTAAAGAAAAAATTTTGTAAAAAAAAATTTGAAAAAAAAAAAATTTTTGTTAGGAAAATAATTTTGTTAGGCAAAATTTTTATCATTAAAAATTTTTTCAGGACAAAAATTTTGTTAGGAAAAATTTTGTAAAAACAAAAATTGTTAAGACAAAAAGTTCCTTTAGAAAAAATTTTGAAAGAAAAAAATTTTTGTTAGAAAAAAATATTGTCAGGACAAAAAAACTTTTATAAGAAATTGTTAGAACAAAAATTTTGTTAAGAAAAAATTTTTTAAGGAAAAAATTTTGAAAGCAAAACAATTTTGTTAGGAAAAAAATTTTGTGAAGCAAAATTTTTATCAGGAACAAATTTTTCCGGGACAAAAATTTTGTTACGAAAAATTTCTTTAGAAAAATTTTTTAAACAAAGCAATTTTTTTAATAAAAATTTTTGTGAGGAAAAAAAGTTTGTTAGGAACAAAAATTTTTTTTATAAAAAAATTTTGCCAGGACAAAATTTTTTTTTTTAATTTAGCCAAGACAAAAATTTTGTTCGGAAAAAATTGCGTTTGGACAAACATTTTTTTATCAAAAAGTTTAGTTAAGACAAAAATTTTGTTAGGCCAAAAATTTTTTTATCAAAAGATTTATTTTATTAAAAAATTTTGATAGGATTAAAAATTTGTTAGGTCAAAAATTATTTTAGAAAAAAAATTTTATTCGAATCAAGCCCAAAGACTTGAGTTTGTGTTTGCTGGGTGTAAGTAGCAAATCTAGTAAGTGTTACTGAATGAGTGTGTGTTTTTATAATTTCTTATTTTTTAAAATTTTTCTTTTATTTGTATTCATGGGTAAGATAAGAATCTTTTGTTACTATTTTTACCGTTAAAGTAAAATTTTTACCGAAAGTTAAGTTCACTCAAAGAGTTGGATTGTTGTTGTGTAATTAATGAAAGTTAAATAAAAAAAATAAAATGTAGCTCTTGTCGAGTTCTACAAACAAATTTTTACTTTAATTAATTTTGTTTTTAACTTTAGTTCGATTTAAATGTAGAACAAAAGTTTAATTTGTTTTGTATTGCAAATGGCACATAAAGGTACGAGTATTGATATGACTGCATTTCTACTACGAAATAATATTTTTTATTTTGCAGAAAGCAGTAAATTAAAAACTGACAGAGAAAAAATTTGTTTTTTTAAGGACATTATAAAATATAAAGAAATAATATGATTTTAGAAAAGACTTAATTTATAAAAAAAAATTTTTTTATTGACTTCAAAAATTTACATGACCATGTGAAATTTTTCTTAATTTTTTTTTAAATTGAAAACAAATTTTGTTTAATGTATATTAAACTTATAAATTTTTTTATATTAAAGAAATTTTTTATTTCTCCAGTAAAAGTTTGTTAAATATAACTTTAGTCTTCTAATAGAATTTATTTATATTTTCTTTATTTAATTAAAAATTGAATATTCCTAAATGTGACAATCAAAATTATTTAAAGATCGTTTTCTTATAAAAAAAAAAATAAAATTGAGACAGTAAATTTAATGATATAATTGTATGAAAAATTTCTTTAAAGTTTAAGTTAATATTTTTTTTTAGGTAAATTAAACACAAGAATAACAAAAAATTATTTTTTATTTTTTTAAAATCGCCTGAGTGGTTCTGAAGCTGTTTTTTTCATGCCTCCATGCTCCAGTTTTCTAATAAATTATATAAAACTGACAGATATCATGCGTATAATATGCAAATGATAAATTTTTAACAAAAATGTTACGCCTTTAATTCAAATGCTATCACATTCTTTTGTTTAATAACCCTTTTAATTAAGAAAAAATCTATGAAATTTTTAAAACTTAATAAATCATTTTCTTCTTTACGACTTAAACTTCAAAACTATATTCTATTTCTTTTTATGTGTGAGTGTAGTTTTCAGAGAAAAATTTCTAAATTTCAATGATGTGTGCTGCATTGCACGCATTTTAAATAAAGAAAAAAAATGTCATAAGTGGTTTCAGTTTACCAGCCTTATGTTTTATGTCACATGCACACACACATTTTTCAAACACAACTAATTTTGATTGATTTTTTTTTATTTTTATTTTTATGTGTACATACAAACCCATTACAAAATTTTTATTTCCCATCTTCTTAAGATAGTTTTTCAGTTTAGTTTTGGCTTTAGGTTCATTCTTCACGCTTGACTTGTTAAAACAATTTCTTTCAACATTTCTAAATAAAATTTAAAAATTTTAGTGTTGGAGCATAAATGTTGGTGCGTTTAACACGCAATATTAGCTTGACTTCAAACTTCATTTTATTTAAAATTTTTTTTATACGTAATAAAGTAATAATTTAACATGTCAATTTAAGCATACATTTTCTAGCAGTAATTATAGTTTTCTTATAAATTTTTTTCTTAAACTGAAATGCAAAAGCTATAATTAAAATAAATTCTTTTTTTCTAAAGCCAACGTTTTGTCAAAACGTATGATTTGGTAAACCAACATCATGTGAAGTTGAGTAGAAATATTTTTTTTGAACTTTTAGAAGTTGAGTTAATTTTTAACATTTATTTTTTTTCTTTTTAATATGTTAAAAATTTTTAATTACACACAGAAAAAGTAGTCATATGGATTAAAAACTCAATTGAATTTATTAAATATTTAATTATTTTAATTTCACTTTTACTTTTAATTACTTTAGCTCAGTTAAAAATATTTCAAAATATTTAATTGCTACAATTAAAAATTCAATCACCAGCATTTGAATAAAAATATTTAAAACTTTGATAAAAAAAATTGTTAATTAATTATTAATTGTAATAAACCCCAACACATTGAGCAAGAAGAACAGTAGAGGACGGGGAATCTTTCTATTATCTGATGCCATTACCGGCATAAATAAAGTTCTGAAAGAATTTGGCCGATTTAAACCGGTATTTAGTTCAAGACTAACGAAAATAAAAATATTTAACATCAATGTAGAGTTAACTCTTTTATATTGATGCGCAGTGTGGAGTATCACTTAATATGACCTACAAGCTATACAAGTTCTTACTAGCAAATGCTTTAGAAAATTTTTTTTCTTCACTTCTACTGGCCAGCTTTGATATGAAACTCATTCAACAGACGATATCAGTAAATTCAAATGGAAATGGATTGACCACAACTTGAGAAAACGACACAAGTCATTGACTGGAATTTCTAAGGCAGTCACAGAAATAAACAAATCTATTCCTTTTTGCAATTACGGTAGAATGAAACTCAGACTCTTACTTTATAACGAAGAAGAATCTGGTTTCGCCCCTATACTTCTTATAGCAGTAAAATTGATTTAATTTATCTGTATTAATTTAGTAAAAAATAATAAAAAAAATTAAAAAATTCTATTTAGTTTAAAATAAAATAAAATTTTTATTTAAGATAACTAAAAGAGCCGTTATTTTTGAAAGTAGTATAAGTCCATTTTTTTTTAAATATTTTTTTAGCGTTAATTTTAGTAAAATTAGTGCTAAATAATAAACTTATACCACTTTTAAAAATAGCAGCTTATTTAATTGGTTTAATTACAAATTTTAAATGAACCGTTTTTGGTTTAATCTCATGAAAATTGTTTCTAAAATGTTTAAAATTTTATATGAAATGTTGTTCTTTTTTTTTTTCTTAAAAAAACTTGTTTTTGTTTTTTGTCAATATTCTTTCTAATTTCAACTTTGCGTGTTTAATTTTAAAATGTTTTTTAAGTTAAATAGAAAAAAAGAAGTGTTAAATTATTTTTGATGTTAAAATTTTTTAGTCGGTTTTTATTATTTTTTTTCTAGTGATTTATAGGCTTACAGGCTGTATTTATTTAGTTGTTTCTAATAAATTAAATACTTTTGGAATAAAATGTCTTCATACTCAAGAAAAAAAAAATAAAACGATTTCTTTAAAAGCAAAATGATTTTTTTTAATTGATTAACTAACAAGCCGTTTATGTTAAATTTAAATAAAAACAAATTTTTAGGCCAACTTTGTTAATGCATGACTTTTACATATTTTTGGTGGTTGTAAATTTAAGCAAATGTATGAAATGATGATGTAATAGTTTTTTTTTAAATTTATTTGTTGGTTTTTTTTTACCTTTTTATTTTTTTAATTCAAATGGCTATTTTATTAAGCTTGAGGTCTTATTTTTTAAATTTAGTCAAGAGAGAATTTTTTTTTAATTTTGTATTTTAAAAGAGTAAAACAATTTTATACTTTTCCAAAGAGAGAAATACAACAAAATGGCATCACCTTAATTTATAAGGCAATTTAGAAAACTTTAATCCTTTCAGTCTTAAATAATTGCCAAATCCTTGGATTTCAGTAAAATTTACTGATTTTCTATCAGTGGTTTTCTGTGGAAACACTTTCTGGTCACAAAAAAAATATTGGATTATTTAATCAGAGGCCAACTCGCCTCTGATTAAATAATCCATTTAGAAAAAAACAAGAATTAACGTGTGATTTTAGTAAGATAAGAACGCCATCTAACTAGAATTAATTTTTACTCATTTTGAAAAAAAAAGTGGACTTGTACTACTTTCAAGCGACCAGCTCTAAAATTGATCGATATGCAAAATTGCTATTATTTATTCCTGTGAAATTATTTTATTATTTTGCATGGTTTCATTTAATTGTGAATTAAATTTTTTCTATTGTGAATGAATTGTGTAATAGAAAAAAAATCAATTTTTTAACATCGAAATAAATTTTAAATAAACAAAAAGAAAATTAATTTTTAATAAATAAAACGAAATTATTTTCGAAAAATATATAACAAATTAATTTAAAACACTAAAGTCGGTATCTTTTTAAAAACGACTTTAAGTTTATATAATTCTTATGAACAAAAGTCAGCTCTTAGTAAAAGCCTACTAATTTTTGACCATTTTATTTTTTTTTTAAATTTTGTATTCTTTTGCTATCCGTAAGAATTTTTGCTTCCACTCAAAAAATACTTTCGGCCATTGCGATATGGAATGAATAATTAGTTCTTTGAAATGCACTGAGCGATTAGAGGTTTGTGGTAAATGATAAGAAATAAATTTTTTTTTAAAAGTTGTAGCGGTAGAATTTTGAATAATTTAAAACTATTTATGCTACCATGAACTCTTAAATTTAATTAGTAATTTTTTTAAAGAATTTAAGTCTTTTTAGAAGAGATTTTTTTTTTTACCTTTTCATCATTTAGAATTTGTCTATTTAAATTAAAATTAATTTGAAAACCAGATTAAAACATGAGAAAACATAAACAGGAAATTTAAAAATTATAAAAAATAATTTTCCGTCATTTACTAAGAAAAGCTAAAGCTGCGGTTAATTAATTTTATCATCAATTAAATTAATTCCACTGGGTCGCTTGATAAAAAATGTTCAAACAAACAAAAAATAAATAGAAAACATTTTTATATATATTTTTTTTGTTAATTAAAAAGTGTTAAAAAGCAACCCAAGAAACTAAGAACAAAATAATCACTCAAAAGAGTTTTTTAAGTGTCAGTTGGCAAGTTGAAGATTTCCAGTGAGTGAAATGAAATGACCTTTTCAAAAGCATAAATTTGATACAATTTTAGATAAAAAATGTTTTGTTGCTCAAGTTGGTTTTCTGCCTCTTTTTCTATTGTTAGAATGTGTTTAAATATTTAATTATAAAATATTTAAGAAATAAGTATCTTTAAAAAAGATAAAATTAATTAAAGCATTTTTATTTAATTTTTATTTGGGTTCAGTTGAAGTTTCATTATTTTTTTAATCTTTTTTAGTTTGAAATATTTTTAGGCCAACAATTATTTTCTTGAAATTTTCTTGTAAAAAATTAGTCGTTGCTGGCATTTGAAAATAAAACATAAGAAAAACCCAAAAAGAAAAAAGAATTAAAAAAAAGCAAAATGGTTGTATTGAGTAGATGAAGAAAAGTGTCGTGTAAGGAAAAAAAAAAATTATTTATTTACAATTCAACAGTCGTTAAAAAATACAGTAGTGCTTAAAACAATTTACACGAGTCAAACTCGGAAATTAAATGTTTTGTTAGAAGCAAATTTTTCATAGATTTTGAAAAGCTTTCATATATTTCAGAAATTTTCTTAGCTCATCGCCATTGAAGTCACATCTAGGAGAATTGGTATATCATGCAGTGGCCTGTAAAAGTTCCCTATCAATTTTAATGAGAACAGAGTGTCAAACAATTTACTTGCACCTTGCCGAGGTAACTTTCACGAAATTTAAAATTTTTTTTAAAAATAGTCCCAAGTAACTTCAGAGTATTTGAGCGGTAGATTACAAATCTAGACGACCTAGTTTTTAAAATAATATGTGTACCATCCCGTAATCTTCTATGATTCGTTCGGAAGCACTAAGATCCCTCAGAGCAACAGCACTGGGGTATATGGAAATTTCAAAATTTTTTTAAAAATAGTCCAAAGTAACTTCTGAGTATTTGGGCGGTAGAGTACAAATCTAGACTATGTTCCCTTTAAAATGATATGTGTCCCATTCCGTAATCTTCTTTAGAAAACAACGTATTCATGAATATTTGTACCCTAAACATTTTTAGAAATATTTAATGACATAAGACTTATTTGATAAATATGCCAAAAAATGTAGCGGGTTAAGTTAAAAAATATATATCTCGGCATATTTATCTTCACTTATTTTCTTATATGGCCATTTTGTCGTAAAAAATTAATAATAATACGTTTTTGGGAAATATGATTGCAAGAAAGGACTATAAGCTAATGATGTTAGCACTTGTTAAAGTTATCTGTGGCATCAATAATGAAAACTGGTTGTGGCGTACAGTTAATCTCTCAACCACTCTGTTTGTTGCTCTGCTTTTTTGCTCTTATATGCTTCTCACATATGCTTCTTCGTGAGATTGACCATCTAACCTAAATTAAAACAATGCAAGTCAACAAAGATTGCGGTCGGTACTAGGTTTTAGGTAGTGCAATTTATTACTCTTCGTTCTGAAAACTTAAAAATCATTTTGTTAAAAATTTTTTTATTTAGTAACCAAATTCGCGATTTTGAAATAACAAAGCCACTGTTGAGATTACGGCTTCAAGTGTGTTTCAATGGCTTGCTATTTTTTTAGGCTCTTTTTTGAACGTCACTGTTCTTACTTCGTAGTATGCAATAGCGCAGTTTGCCTTATTTTTGTTGTTGTTAATAATGATAATCACGTTAATGAAGATGATGAAGATTTTATGTAAGAATATGTTCTTGTTGTTGTTGTTCTCTCTGTCTCGTCTTCGTACTTGAGAAAAAAAATAAAACGAAGAGCACAAACTTTACAAAAATTGTATTCCCCGTTTAAGTCTATTTAGCTGACAAAGCTAAATGTTGCAGTACATAAGAGTGGCTAGATGGCTGACTGGCTGACGGACTGCTTGACTGACTAACTGGTCTCTAGCTTGACTTTTATGTTTTGTACTGACTGCTTCGTTTTTTATTAGGATTTCTTAGTTGTTATTTAGCTTTTCAGTTTCGTATTTTCGTTCTTTGCTTTTTTACTTATACTTTTTTGTGTCTCACTCAGATTGTGAGTTTTCGATAACAAATTTCTTGTTAAATTTTAAAGCTTTTGAAAATTTTAGTTTTCTTTTTTTTATACTTTACTACTCATTTTCAATTTTTTTTTATATTTTTGGAATTATTGTTTTACACTCGTTCAAATTATTCTGTGAAATTTTGAAAAATTGTTACTAAAATTGTTGTTATTTATAAAAATTATCAATAAACTATAAAAATGACTTACTAACGTTAAAGCTACATTAAAATTTTTTGGGCTTTTAGAGAGTTAAAATAGATTTTGAAAAGGAATAAAACATTTTAACCCTTTAACTCTTCAGCTAATGAGTGTTATTTGACCTTTTTCTTAAATTAACAGTCAAAAAAGTCCCTTGAAGGGTTAAAATGTTTTACAAAACTATTCCTTTCACATAATTTTGCTGATTATTTCTTGTATCTAAACTGAAAAGTTCGTATTGTAGTGTAAGCTGATACACAATAAATATATGAAAAAAGGGACACATTTTAAACCATCCAATTGACATAGAGCGTTTTAATAGGGCTTCCAAAAAAAGCAGAATTATTTACTAAAATTAAGGTATTTTTTCACCTACAACGAATTATATTTTTTCTGTTTTATCGGTTTATTGTGTTCATTCATTTGCTAAAAAATTTTGTGTATTTAATTGCAGCATTTTACTACAAATTAGAAAAAGATGGGCTGTTAAAAATAAACTGCTACCAAATTTTGAATTTAAATAGATTAAACAAATAAATGGGTCTATAAAAAACAATTGCGTTACCATTTTTTTCAATTTCATGCCCAAACATGTTTTCTTAAATTTTTTTTTAATTTAACTTAAAAACTTGCATTGAATGCTAAAGTCTACTTTTTATGTTTTTAGAATCTTTTAACATTTTCCTTACTTATTAAACTTAATTTCTATATTTTTTTTTGCTCCCTCTCTCTCTCTTCTCTACCAGTTTTCTTCAAGTAATTACATTTTTAACATGGAAAAAGTTTCAATTTTGAAAACAATACGAAATGAAAAGTTTGTGTAGGAAAATAATAACAATACAAGGGAATAAAATACTAGAACAGCTCGCTTAAAAACAACACAAAACTTTTAGACACTTTCAGGCATACGAAAACACAGCCAAGACAAAAAAAAAACGATGCACAACATAAAAAGTTAAAATAACTTGAGTGAACGTGTTTGCCTGGCTTTAATAAAAAAAAAAAAAAAATAAAAAAAAAAATTATTAAAAAGGACTAACAAGCTCTCTATGCAGAGCCTTCAAAGAATATAAAGAACAATTTTGATTGGTAAATTATTAAATTAAAATTCCTTGTTTAAAGCAAAGCAACTGAAGAAACTAGATTTGTCAGAGCACAAAAGTTATAGAAAGAAATAGCTAGACACTGCTGTCTATCTTAAAAAAAATTACATTAGCAAATCTGTATATCTTGTGAGGTTGATTGCCATTTGAGCTCAATATTTTTTGTTTTTGACATTAAGAACAAAATGACTAATTCGATATTATATAAGATAAATCGAAATTTTTTTTTTTTTTTTAGGAAACAATTTCAAAATTTCGTTAGAAGTTGCCTGAAATCGAATTTAAATGAAAATTTATTAAAACGCTTGTTTTAATTTTCGATTTCACTCTAGCTTACACTAGGCGCTTTATAAATTAAAAGAATTTTGCTTATCTATTCTCTATATTTTGTCCTTAATCCATAAATTTAGATGAGAGAATTACAGTTTCAGTTAATAAAGAAATTGTCAGAGCTGTGCTAGTAATTAACGTTTGCAACAGTTTTTCTTTGCACTAGCAATTTTGGTGTTAATCTGAAATTTTCTTTTATGAGTCCTCTAATTTTGTCATTCATCCAAAAAAAAAAAAAAAAACAAATTACTTTTCAACCAGTGGAACTTTTTATTAAACTAATGAAATATTTTATCATTTAATAAAACAAATTTCAATGAAATTATTTAATTTATTCACATTTTAATATATAAAATTGAACTCAACCGATTTAATGGAATTTCTGTGTATAACTTTGGGTAACGCCTCGGAATGTTTAGCGTCAGGTGGATACCGCTGCTGTCAGTATCTGGCTTATTTATCTACTACCTGTTTTTACCTGGTCTTTAGTCCATTAGTATGATTTCTTAAAGTAAGAAGATCGAATATACAAAAATTTTATATTTTAATTTTTATGAAAAATAAAAAAGACCAGGTCCATACCACGCCCTCTTATTAAATTGTATTCAAATCGAAGAACTGCTGGAACGCTTTAAATAATTTTTGTGCTACATGTTACGCATAACCTAATTAATTTTTATATATAAAAAAATTTACTACTCTCACTACCACGCCCACTTCTTAATTTTTCTCAAATTGGAGAACTTCTAGACTGAATTGACTAATTTTTTTATTATATTTATTTTTTTTATTTGAAAAGAAAAAATTTACCACTCCCACTACCACGCCCATTTTTGAAATTTTTCTCAAATTGGAGAACTTCTAGACTGAATTGACTAATTTTTTTATTATATTTATTTTTTTATTTGAAAAGAAAAATTTACCACTCCCACTACCACGCCCATTTTTCAAATAATTCTCAAATTGGAGAACTTCTAGATCGATTTAACTTAATTTTTATTATATGTTCAGCATAATAATATTTATTTATTTTTTTTTTTAAATTTAACCACTCCCATTACCACGCCCACTTTTTAAATTTATCTGAATAAGAAGAACGGCTAAGCCAATTTAGCTCAATTTTACATATATCTTGAGAAGAACCCAAAATAAGTTTTTTTTGACAATAAAAATAGACCACGTCCATTTTTAACATTTTTCCCAAATCGGAGAACTTCTAAGCACACGTGGCTAATTTTTTATTATATGTTTTTTTGTATATAGAATTACATATTTAGGTAGGTTATTATTAATCTTTATTTCTCAGTAATTTTAGAGAGCATATTTTTAAATACTGTCTTGTGAAGACCTGTGTATTCTACACAACATGCATCCCTTAAAATTTTGTTTAGCATTTACAATTTGAGTTACAAAGATACAGCTTTAAGTAAAAAAAAAAAGAAAGAACAATAAAAAAAAGGCTGGCTGTTACCTATAGACTTACTTGATGACAACTTACAACTAACAACAACAACAGCAAGTAACTTAGTAACTACAGCAACATTAAAATAAACATTAAAACTAAACTGAAAATAAATACTTTTACACACACACGCTTAACTACCCGCTACTATGGCTGCGGTTGGTGGTTGTTTGTTTGTTTGTTTGAATGCTTATTTTATGTTTCATGCCACTGGATTTCTTCTTAATGTTGGTTTTGTTGCAAAAACTGTAACAAAACCCAGCAGGTAGTCTATGTTATTATTTTAGATTGTATTTGGAAAACTCTGAAACTTGAAGAAAAGTATCTTAAAGCTGTGCAAATATTTACTAAAGCGTAAGAAAACCTAAACTTTTAAGAAATTTTCACACACAAAATAACAAAAAGAAAAATGAAGCAGAATTTTTTTAAATGTCTACACGAAAATAAAGAATTAGAAATCAGCTTTATCTTTAAATAATTTCCTTTTTGTAATAAAAAGGCTTTATAAAGCTTAACGTAAGCTGCTGAAAAACAAAAGAAGAATGGAAATAAAAAACAAAAAAAAAATATTAAAATAATTTCAAGGCGAATAATGTGAATCTCTTTTTTTTTTAATTAAACTTTCAAATACAATAAGAATTTAGAGTTTAGTAAATTAAAAGCAAATAAAATCTATTTAAATTTTTCTTTTTTACTCTGCAAGTTAGCAGAAAAAGGATATATGTAATCAGCGTACTGAAGATCGTAATGGTGTTTCAGAAATTTTTTTATGATAAGCAAGCAAGTAAGTAAAATAATCTAAAACAAACAACGTTTCATGATAACTTTTAGTAATTTTTGGCAAAAGAAAGAAAAAGACAGAAAAAAAAAGGAAAAGCAAGAGTGAGTTAATATCGCTGCTTTGAATCTCTTCTTTTACTTTTTGCTTAAGTAAATCAGTTTTCAACTAATTACTGCAAGTGTTGCAGTAAATAGGTTTTCAGTGAAATTAAATAAATTACTTTTTTCTGTAGGACGTTTTTCATCTTCTACCCCAGAGGCTTTAAAAATGTTGAAAAAAAGATTTGCAGAAGAAATTATGTATGACAAATTTTTCATAAAAATTTGACACTTTACTGTACTTTAAGTCTACCTTAATTTTCTTTGAATAAAAGAAGATTTTCTTCATTATCAATAGTATTTTATTAATGAAGTGAAACATTGGCCCATAATCATAGTCGCACTTAAGACGGTATCTTTTTGAAAACTATTTTAATTTCATAAAATTCTTATGAGCAAAAGCTCCTAATAAAAGATTACTTTTTTGTGACTATTATTATGGCCCATTGATTTTAAACTTATTTTCACACTTTTAATTTTTAATTATTTTTTTCTCACTCTTCATCTACATAAATTGATAAATCGTTTTAGCCTCCTAAATTAAAAATCTATGAGCCTTTTGCTATGAATGAGTGCTTCAAAATTCTTGTTGGTAATTTAAAGGTAAAAATTCCTATTAAGAAATAATTATTAAGCTAGATAAGAGTATAAAATATTTGCATAGCACTAAGGGCAAAAAAGAACGGTTTTAAAATAGAAAGTTAAGCCTTTCTATCTTAAATAAAAAGCCGGATTTAAGAAGCATATTTTTTCTTAAGCATAAATAACACCATCACCCTTTGTGCAGCTACTTACTGCTACTGCTTCTATTCTACTCTAGCAAAGCACCTTTATTTTCACTATTTATTTATTTATTTTTTTTTTTTGGCAATTTTGTCTTATTTAACGGAAAAAAATATATATTTTTTAACCTTTTCGTTTTCTTTTGTGCTGTTTTATTTTATACATTTCATAGATGCCATTAAAAGATAAAACTGAATATTTATAATTTTTTTTTTGCAATTGACAAAAAGAATAAGTAGAGAAAAAACCATTACTTTCAAGTAAATGATTTTCTTTCTTTTTTTTAATTTTTTTTACTACTTTAATAGTCATAAAATGTTATATAAAAGATGTATGTGTGTAGCAGTAGCAAATAAGATTGATTACCTTAAATAAAGTTGGAAATGGTTAAAGAATTGAAAAATAATGGATTCTTAGTAAGAAAGTGTATATAAAAATAACACAACTTGTTTGCATGTAAAAGAAAATGAAAACTAAAAAATTGTGGTCCTGTGTAAACATAGAAAAAATTATGTTTTTTAAATCTAATGAAATGATTTCATTAAAATTGTTTCGTTCATTCAATGAAGTACGTCAGAAATTGTATGACTTAATGAAAGAAATATTAAAAGAAAACGAAGACAAATTCATTAAATGAAATTATTTCATTAAGTTAAGTAAATTATTTTATTGATTGAGTGAAATGAAATGAAAATGAAATTATTTCATCAAACGAGTAAAAATATTATATTTCGTTCAATGAATGAAATTATTTTATAAAAGAAAGAATTTATTTCATTAATTTAATGAAATTATTGCATTAATTGAGTGAAATGAATTAAATTATTTCATTAAATTAGCGAAATTATTTCATTAAGTGAATGCAATTGTTTCATTGAATTAATTAAATTATTTCATTAACTGAGTAAAATGATTTCTTAAAATGAATGAAATTATTTCATAAATGGAAGAACTAATTTCATTAATTTAATGAAATTATGTCATTAATTGAGTGAAATGAATTTAATTTGTTCATTAAATTAGCGAAATTATTTCATTAAGTGAAAGAAATTATTTCATTAATTGAGTAAAATGATTTCATAAAATGAATGAAATGATTTCATAAAATAAATGATTTTTTTTTTATTAATTTAATTAATTTATTTCATTAATTGAGTGAAATAAATGACATTAATTTTTAAAACTAGTAAAAAATTTTTTTACATGAATGAAATTATTTAATTAAATTAATGTGATTATTTAATTAAATTAATGAAATTATTTCATTAAATTAACGAAATTATTTAATTAAATTAATGAAATTATTTAATTAAATTAATGTAATTATTTAATTAAATTAATGAAATTATTTCATTAAATTAACGAAATTATTTCTTCAAAGAAGTGAAATTATTTTATTCAATAAACGAAATTATTTCATTAAATCAATGAAATTATTTAATTAAATGAATAAAATTATTTCATTAAAAATATAAAATATTTTCTAAGTTTACTTAAACGTGGTATTGTTTAAAAAGATGAATTTAATCATTATAAATATTATATTAATGACAAAATTCTCTCAGTGTAAAAAAAGCGCTTTGAAGAATAAAACTACCATTGATACCGAAATTTGCTATTACAAAGAAAAGCTGAAAAGAATTAAATCACTAACCCTGATCAGAAAATTTGTAAAATAACTAAGATCGAAATTTTCTCCCCATAAATTTTGTATCCATATCCTTTATTCTCACTTTCAGTAATTTTAGTATTATATTGTTGTTTCAGTTTTTCGTTTTAAAAAGTTTTTTCTATCTAAAGTTCGTTGTCGTGTTTATGTAAAGCTGGGTATTTTTGTTTCATTTGAATTAAATGAATTTAATTATTAATGAAACTATAATTTCACTTTATAATTATGAACTTTTCTTTCTTCTCTTGCAAAACACAAAACCTCTTTGAACGTTAATTACAATAATTGGTTGAATTTTATTGATGAAGAAAATAAAAACTACGCATCGTTGACATGCTTTTTAAATATTTTTTTTAAATAAACTTTGGAAGGAAATACTCATTTCACATACTTATTTAGCTTTCAAAAGGTATCGTTTATTTAGAAAATGTTAGATGTTTTTAAAGGAAAAACTTCGTGAATGGTATGAAAGGAAGAAAAAAAAAAAAACAGAGAAGCCAATTACATTTCTAAGGGAAACTTTGGTGGAAAATTTAAAAAAGGAATGCAATTTCAAAGCATGTGATAACAAGAAGCATATTCATTCAAAGAAAGTTAATTTAATTAAAAGTTTTCTCTGCATTATTGGCTTAAACCAATTTTCGAAAGGGCTTGCTCTCCATTTTGTCAAATTTATTTTAAAAAATGTTTCTGCTGAAACTGATGTCTTCAATTGCCTCATTAAAAATAAAATATCTTACTTAGACTTAAAGTAGGGAGGGCTAACTATGGGTGTTTATTCGATTCAGCTGTTACCAAAATAATTTTTTAAACTCTAAAAGAAATCAGTATCCAGGATTTTTTCTTGTAATTTTTTGTAATACGACTCTGGATTGCCTTTTGGGAAAATAAATCTGTTTTATGCTTTCTTTTATTTACTTTTCAAAAAAAGGTATGTAAATTGAAGTATTAGTGTTTCAATAATTTATTATTAATTTTTTACGCTTAATAATCATTAAACCGTAAATGTATCAAAACAATAAAATTTCAAAGAAACAACATTTTGTTCATCAATATGCAGTTGTTATTGTTTTTTTTTTTGACATTCATTTTTTTTTTTTTTTTGTTATTATTGTTGTTGATATCAAATAAATTTTATTTAGAAAAACGTCTTGTTTTGTTTTTTGTTTTCTTTTTAAATTTGAGTGCATTTTAATGAGGCGTGAGTTTATGTGCATAATTTTATTTTTCACTTTGTATACACATCGATAATATTGAACAGGGTGACCCATAATCTGTTTAAAATATTTAAAATTATTAAAACAATTTACTAAATCTGATGATAAGCACTTGACACAAAAAAAGAAAATCTTTGTGCCTAAAATAAAATAAAAATAAATTTTGCTTCAAAAGAGATCAATAATGGATTTTTATGAAAAACATTTTAAAGGAGAAAATGTTGAATGTCTTATTTAAAATAAATACAAATTAAATAATTTTTTTAGTTGTATAAACAGGAAGTTGGCACTTATTAATTGAGTGCAAAACATGTAACATTTTTGCATCTTTTGAGAACAGAAAGCAAATATTTTTGTTAGAAAAGAAAATGCCATTAAAGGTACTGACTCACTATCCTACTTAGTCGTACGATCTGTCTAAAAACGCATGTGTGCTAAAAAAAGTATGATAGCGGGTATTGAACAAGCAGACTTTTTGACAGGTCTGTCCGATTTTTTTAATGTTATGAAAATTTTCATAAAATAATAGAGTTGCATTTTCTATGTTCAAGGCAGAAAAATAGCAACAATACCAAGCTTGTGTTTTATTTATACAAACTTTTAGATTATTTTTCATTGTACATATTTGTAAAAAAAATATTTTACGGCAAAGAAGAAAATAAATACTTTTAAAAGTATTAAGCTGAGTAAACATATGTTTTTGCATCTTCTTTTGTATAATAGTGTGGCATAAAGTTCGCCATTTTAAAGCGATTTCTTCAAGTAGGACAGAATTCTGTCACACATTATTTTGACATAATCGTACGATAGTGTAGGATAGTGAGTCAGTACCTTAACTAAAATTTTCTTGTTTATGCCCGGTGCCATGATAATTTATACTGTGAAACAGGCAGGAAAATTGGTTTTGCTGGAGCGGCTTGCCTAAAACCATGATTGATATTTTTTTTTTTTTTCATTCAATAAAATTAATTTTATTGAATGGCTTTAACCCACCCTGTATTTAATTTTATTTATGCTACTGCTGCTCATCATTAAACATTTATAACTCACCTTTTTTTTTTTTATTTGAATTTGAGTTTACAAATCCCACAACTTTTACATCAATTTAAATTTGTTTGAAATTCCTGTTTTAAATAAAACGTTTTTTTTAGAATTTGTTGTTGGAGAATTTTTAAAATCAATTTTATTTTATTTATAAGTTTTGTTTTTGTGCGTTTTGGTTTAGGTTTTGTTTGTTTTGTTTAGCCACACACGCAGGTTAGTGCATGTGTTTTTGTTTATTTTTTTTAAAATTTTATTTTTGTGGTTGACCCATGTGTACGCTTGTTTATAGCAACAAAATTAACTATAAATTGTTAATAAATTAGTTTTTAGTCGTTACTATTCCTTTTTTTTTTTTTTTTTTTTTTTTTTGGTTTTTGGAAGATTAAAAGAACAGGTTTTTTTGAAAAGGGAATCGTCATCATGATCCTCATCAATTGTTAATGTTGTGTGAAATTTTGTTTGTTTGATGGTTATTTTATTTCATTTTAATTTTGTTTCTATTTTTCTTTTCCATCATTTTGTATTCAATTTCTATTTTTTTTTTTTTGTCACATTCAATTTATTTAGGTTGCTGCTGCTTTTTAGAAGACTTTAGTTTAGGATTTAAAGAACATTTAAAAGGTCAAGTGTTGTTGTTTTGGTTAAAAATGTGTAAATGTGTTTTGTTTGATGTTGGAGTTTGCTATTTATAAAATATTTGTTGGATTATTTAGGGTTAGTAAATGCCTGATAATCCTTTAAGGTGATTAAACTAAAAATGTAATAGGAAATTAGTTAAAACTGAAGAAATAGAAGTTTCAACAGCTAGAATACACCACCAGATTTTAATATATTTTTTTTTCTTTCAGTAAAGTTTTATGGACAGGAAGTAATACATTTTATTTTGATACCAAAAAAAAAAAATGAAAAAAACAGGAAAATACAAATGAGTTGGAAATATTTGAGAAATTATTTGTTTTTGTGTAAATAAATTGGGTAATTAAAAGATATTCTTTAATGGCTCAAAGAGCAATTAATAATAAGCAATTAATAGCCTTAAAAAGGCTAAGTCTAGCCTTAAAAAGGCTAAGTCTAGCCTTAAAAAGGCTAAATCTAACGCGGCTTACAAGTCTTAAAACAACTAAAAATATCTGCAAATCAAAGCATTAATCCAGTGAAAAAATTCATTAGAAAAATAAAAAAAAAATTTGAATATATATTTTTTTTATAGAATTAAATTTTTATATTTCTGGAACAATTTTACTTAAGCATTTTAATAATTTTTTTTTAATTTAATTTTAAAAAAATTACTAAAAATAGAAAGAGCCTAAAAAAAATACCGTTTGTTTCTATAAACACATAAAGTTTTAAAGTTCATTAAAATCGTTCGACAACTTTTGATTTTATTTTTAGCAGTCATGGTGTAAGAAAATCACTTGACACTGAGACGAAAGCTGAATCCCATCATGTAGGATTTCCTGTTAAAAGTTTTAAAGAGAGATCAAAAATGGAAAACAAATTTTTTGTTTCACTCTAGCACACTTCTTGATATCAGGAAGAGCCTGAAAAGCAATAACAAGCTACCTGGTTTTCTTACACCATGCCAACAATTCGCAGTTGATGTGCTACAAAAGTTAACATGATTTTATACACCAGGCTCTTTTTAAATTTCTTAGGAAGTTTCAAAAATTAAGTCAAAATAAATTTTAAAATAATAAAATATTCACTGTCACAAAACATTAATTAAGCAAATTGACATTTTATTTTATTAAAAAAAAAAAAAAAAATTGAAACAAAAGAAAACCTTAAAAATATTTTTTTTTATTTAAACTTACTGTCTTCTTGTTTTTTTTTTTTTTTCTAAATATATTTCATTTCTCAAATCATTTATCACAATTTTAGTAATTTATATTTACACAAGCAACCATAACATTTTATATAGTGAAGCAAGCAATTATTGCTTAATCTAAATTTTTGCTGATAATGATGATGACAGTTTGTACACATTCATTCAGACAGACACACATGTGAACGTACACTTTTAGCCATTTGCAAATGTGACAGGAAAACAAAACTGAAATAAACTCCTGTCGTCTCTCCCATATGAACAATTTATTTTCAACAATGTCAAAATCTAGAAATCTGTCGTCTATTATAAATTTTCTTTTTGCCAAAAAAAAAAAAAAAAAAAAAAATAAGAATAAAACATTAATGGCAAACAGCAGCAGTAGCAGCAACTAAAGCAATTGCAAAAACTATATCTCAAACAATTTATGCTGCTGCGTAGCTAAATATCTGTAAGCGAACATTTATTTCTCAATGTTTTAAGTGCTTGAGCAATAAAACTCATCCACAGACACACACACACAGGCAGATTTAGGTGCATAATAAAATAAATAAATCTAAGAAAAATAATACACTAGGAAACACATAAAAAATAAATATTTTAATGTTGAAATATAAACAGTGTTAATGCAGGATATAGCAAAAAAAATTTCGTTGTTACTGGATAAATTTAGTAAAGCGCTCAATAATAATAAAGCCTACTTGAAAGCCCCACGTCACTACAAACATGTGTAATATTTTATAATAAAAATTATTTTTACACAGAGAAAACAACTTCGGTTGTGAGAACCAAATTTGTTTCCAATCAAAAATTTAGTTGTGGTAATCAAATTTTTTCATTGTAGAAACCAGAATTCAATAATGTTGTTCCACATTTAATTTTTTCAAAAATATTCTAAGCTCTCTAACCGATTTTCTATTGTCGCGAGAAAAAAAATTCGATTACCGCAATTGAGTTTTGGATTGGCAAGAAATTTGGTTCTCACAACCGAAGTTGTTTTCTGAGAGTACGATATGTGTGAAGATAAATACGTCGTCTAATTAAATACTTTTACTAAAAATATCGCATGCGATAGAAAAATTTCCATACATATTCTTCACATCTCTACTGAACTTAAAAGGGCTTATAGAGAGTTGAAACCATTTTTGCAAAGCCCTTCTACCTCAATGAATGGAATCTAATGGAAAACAATAACAATAGATAGAGCTATCATCCTGGGAATACAGTTCCTCCCAAATGTATTTATGAAATTTGTTAGAAAACGTTGAAAATTTCATTTAATACAAAAATAACGTATATGAGGTCTCTGGGGCTAAACTCTTCTATTTTAAGGCATGAGACCTAGTGTAACATATATAATTTTAAAGGGGAAGCTGTTTAGATTTGCAATCTACTGCCCAAATAATCAGCAATTACTTTAGATTATTTAAAATTTGTTTTTTTGAAATTCCCTTGCTCTGAGTGATTTCATCAACTTTCGACGACCATTAAAGATTACGGGATGGAACATATATCGTTTTAAAGGAAAATAATTTTTTTTATTGCATGCGATATTTAAAAAAAGAACGTATTTATCTTCTTTTAAGGCATTTCAAGTATGCTTGTGCAGCTCTTTAGTTAATACACGACAACTGCAGTCATTATTAATCAAGTTATTGAGCTAAAAAGCTCGAAAAAAAGCCTAGCACACCATCAAGCTGGCTAGGTTTTCTTGTCATATTGCTGAATAGGCCATTATACTGTACTAGCAAGGCCTGTAATAAACTCCCTTCTCTCTGCTGTAATTAATACAAGTCAAATGAATGAAAAATTTCAATTTAAAATTATTTTAAAAACTCGTAAATTTTTTTTAAATAAAAAAATTTAATTGTAGCACAAAACAATCATCATTTAACTTATTTAGCGTTTTAAGGTTTTAAGCTTTTAATCTCTTAATCTTAAAACAAAAACAAGAAAAACATATTTTTGGCCTAATTAATTGGTTTGAAAACCCTTCAGCATTTTCTAAAAAAAACAAGTAAAATTCCCTAATGAGCAGATGTAAATGCCTGTGCAGTATAATTAAGAAATAATTTACTGCTTAACAAATTAAATTAAAATTTGATGAAATTAATGTAAAAGACTTAATTAAATTTAAATAATTTTAAAGCTAATAATATAATAAAATAATATGAGTGATTTTGTTGCGGCGAATATAGTGATAAATGGAAATCTAGGCCAATTACACTGGTACTTTTTTATTTTGTTCTCAGAAGCATCACCAAAAAACAACTTCGGTTGTAAGCACTAAATGTGTTGACAGTTGAAAATTCAGTTGTGATAATCAAATTTTTTTGTTATAACAACCAAAATTTTATAATAGAGCTCAAAATTTTTTTAAATGATTTTGACTGCAGTAATCTAATGTTCACTTTTCATAATTAAAAAAAAAAAATACTTCAACAAAAAAATTTTTTTTTAATTTTGGTTAATCTTCTAGTTGGAGTGATTTTTTGCTTCTGCTGCAAAATTTTTTTCTAATTTAACTTAGGGCTTTTATGAATTTGTATAACGATATTGTATTATGTATTTAAATAGAACTGGCCTTATTCTTAAAGAAAACGCTTTTGCTTTTCTTTAAGGAATTTTTTTTTTTTATTTTTTAATTTGACTAGAGAAATATTTTTCCCTATTGTGCTATTTTTCTTAACAATTCTGTAGACCTTAAACTAATATCTTTTGCATGTGGGGTTGTTGGTTGGTGAAATACAAGAATAACAACAAAATAAAAACATATACTGATAAAGTCGACAGAAAAAGCAATAAGAGAGACAAATAAAAAATAAAAGAAAAATAAATTCCTACAATAATTTTGTTTTTTTGTTAACTATAAAAACACAACAACAGAAAAGGAAAAATTTTCAGCTAATGATAGCAATTTCCGGTTTTACAAAGCTTACGAAAACAACAACTCAAATGCCTAAAAGGAAGAACAAAAAGAAAACAAAATAAAAAACAAACAGAAAGAAAAACTAAATTTACCAAGCTAAAAGTCCTAGCAGAAAACAACAAGGCAAGCCGGAGGCTACATAAATAAAAACAGCAAACAAAAATGGTCTTAGAAAAATTATAACAAATTTATGGTTTATTATTCAATTTTTTTTTGCTTGGCTGCTGAAAAGAAAAACGGCTAGAAACACAACTTTGCCCTCTGCTTTTGTTTAGAATGATAATTTGTTTTATTTTGACTTGTCGTTTTTTTTTTGAGGATATTTACAAAATAAAGTTTTATTATTTTAATAATAAATTTTAATTTAATTTTTTTCTTTCTTTTAATTTAATTTTTTTCTTTCTTTTAATTTTTTTGTTGTCTCTATACAGAAATATAAACATGTGAGTGAAGATAAATACGTCTAGTTAAATACTTTATTTTTAAATATAGCGTGCGATAATAAAAAATTAACATACATATTCTTCACATCTGTACTGAATTTAAATGCCTCTATTTCAAAAAAAAAAGGACCTAACGGAAAACAATTACAGTGGATAGGGCTATCATCTTGGGTATACAGTTTCTCCCAATTGTATTTATGAAATTTTTTTAAAAAACTTTGAAAATTTCTCTTAGTAAAAAAGTAGCGTATATGTGGTCTCTGAGGGATGACGGCTACTGTGACCAAACCCTTCTATATTAAGGCATGGAACCTAATGGGACACATATCATTTTAAAGGCAATCTCATCTAGATTTGTAATTTACCACCCAAATACTAAGAAGTTAATTTGGACTATTTTTAAAATATTTTTGAAATTTCCATATTGCTCTGAGGGTTTTTAGTGACTTCCGCACGAACCTTAAAAGATTGCGAGATAGGCCATATATCATTTTAAAGGGCAGGCTGTGTTAATTTATAAGCTACTACTCAAATACTTAGAAAATACTTTTTAGTATTTTAAAAAAATTTTTTAAATTTCGTTATACCCTAGTACATTTGTTCTAAAGGGATATAGACAATTTCCCTTTTGCAGCATAAAATAAAAACTACAAAAATTTCCGAAAACGTTAACAATTTTCCATAAAGATTAAATTACTTTTTGATTAATTTTAATGGACAAAATCTGCAAGGGTACCTCGTCAAAAAGGGGAATGGTAAAAATCCTTCATAGCAAGAAAACTGGGGTATATGGAAATTTCAAAAATTTTTTATAAATAATCCAAAGTAATCTCTTAGTATTTGAAATTATATGTGTTCCATTAGGTCCCATGCTTTAAGATAAAAGGGTTTGGCCACAGTAGCCTTCATCCCTATTTTTGAATTAAGTGAAATTTTCAATGTTTTTCTAAAAAAAATTTAGAAACACATTTGGGAGGAACTGTATTCCCAGGATAATAGCCTTATCAATGAAAGTTGTTTTCTATTAGGTCTCACTTCTTGAGATAGAAGGGTTTGGCCAGAATAGTTTCAAGAAATGTATGGAATATGTATGGAAATTTTTATTATCACATGCGATATTTAAAAAAAAAACTTATTTCACTAGACGTATTTATCTTCACACACATAATATAAACGTTAAATAAATGATGATAAGAGTTTTATTGTGTCTGTGTGTTTGTTTATACCAAGAAAAAGTCCATTAACTTGTTTTCTTTAAATTTTTTCATTTTGTTAAGCTTTTTCTTTGCTCATTTTTTTTTCATTGTTTTTATTGGCATTTAATGAATTTAACCAAATCAAAATGTTTGTTGAATTTTAAATTAAGCAAATAATTTAACAACAAACAAACCCATTTCAGCTACAGGCAGCACAAGGCAATTTGGCTGGTTTTCCACTGAAATGCATTCAACGCCCAAAAAAGGTTAAACACGGTACAAGCAGCAACAAGTATTTAAAAAAAAAAAAAAATAAATATTAAAAAAGAAGAAAAAGAAAAAGACAACAAAATATATAAAAAAATGTCAATATTTACATAAATTAGCTGTTAAACGCTAAATAAGGTTTTGTTGTCAGAGAAAGAAAAACCAAAAAAAAAAAAAAAAAAAAAGTAATAAAGGAAATTTATGCGCATGCACGCACGTTAAAAATCACAGCAATAAAAAAAAAAACTCCAAAGCAGTTAAGTTAAATTAACATAGACTGCAGCAAACAGCACAACTTTACAACTTCAAAACAAATGTTTCTTCTGCTTTTGGTTTTATTTATTTGTTTTCTGTTTTATAATGCTTAAATGCAAACAAATAAGCCCAATAAAAGAAAAAGGAAAAGAAAAACACCAACGCATCTAAATCAATTAAAACAAACATATTAACACTGCACCTCTACTAAAAAGTTTCTAAAAAAAATCTTTTTAAAATTAGTTATGCTGCCTTCGTCAGCATTTTTATTTAAGACATTTTTGGTCAGTTACAAAAAAAAAAAATTAACAATTAAAACAACTTAAAAAATTCTAAGCCAGAAGCCTACGACTTAAACATGAGATGTTGGTTTTTGGACACTGTCACACGGTTTAAAGTAAAGGAAACGAGTGCAAATTATACCATTAAAGTAGTCTTTTCGTCTTTCAAAGCTGAGCTTCAATATGAGCCTGGAGGAGGCCAGTCAAAGACGGCGAAACATAAAGAATAAAATGCAGTCTCTAGAATTGTCACATGCCCAGTAAGAGTGCTCTCTCTAAGATTAATAACTTTTTCACTGAATATTAGCAAAGGCTTTAATTGCAATGCGACCTGTGGAAGTTCACTGAATAAACTAAATCGGTTCTTTCGCAGCCTCTATGCTGTGAGTTAAAAAATATAAGAAAACACTTTTGCTTAAAGCATGAATCGAGCCAATAACTCTCAGAGTGAATCGTACCGATTATATGTGTTACTGAATACCGAATTCGATAAAATATCATTATACTTGTTTCTTTGATACGAGTGTTCGTAATAAAAGCTACAGAACTCTAAATAAACTTTTGATTAAATTAAAAAAAAAAATTCTTTGTAATGTGATTTGAGTTTTTTGCTTCAATTCTTTTGGGAATTTTTATTGTGCCAAAAAAAAAAAAAACAAAAACTTTGTTTAAAAAGTAAAATTATTTTACATAATTTTTTTATAAATTTTTCTTTGCTTTTATAGTTACTGCAACTGCTTGTTTGTATGTGTTTTAGCAAATCATAATTTAAACTAAAAAAAAAAAAAAATTATGCAAATTTTACATTTTCCTTTGCTTGTAAAAAAATCTATGAATTTTTAAATTGTTTTAAAATAAAATAATTTTTATCTTGAAACATAAAAATCATAAATAATAAATTTATTAAAAACGCATAAAACAGTTTTATTTAGTTTAGTATTCATAAAACAAAAACAGTTACTAATAAAAGTATTTTTTTTGCAGGTATGTAAACAGCAAACTGAAAAATAAAAATAAAAAATAATTCAAAAGGTAAATATTTATTAAAAACTTGTTTTTTTTTTTTGTTCACTGTATGACTTGTGTAAATATTTGTTATTAAAAAGTGCACAAGAGTTTAATAAAATTAAAAATGTGCTGAAATTTTAAAACTTTAATTGAACAAATACATTTTTAATGAAAATTGTTTTTTTGGAAAGAAATTAAATCTTGACTGCATTCTTTGGGTAAATTATTGTGACGGTTTTTCTGTTGTTGTTGTGTTGTTAGTCAGTCATTAAAAATTCAACTCATTGCACAATTTATTTTTAATTGTTAAAGTTATTTTTTTTTCTCTTTAATACCCAAGCAGAGACGTGCTACACACTTGTATTTTAATGTTAAGCATTTTTTCTGTGTTTTAATTCTTTTGTTTTTTTTCTTCTGATTTTATTGGTTTGGCCATCTCTGTTTGAGTGCATAGTTGGTGGTCTTTTAAAATGTTCATTTTAATTCTTTTAGCCAACTCATTCTAAATACCAATAAAACATGTTTAACATACGAGTACAACCAACAGCCCAACAACATGAATTAAAAATTAATTTTTTTTTTTGTATAAATTTCATTATTGTTGTTTTTTACACACACATGTTTCTTTTCTGTGTGTCTGTTTTTATTTTATTTTACAAATTGTAATGTAATTTAAAGGTGTGTTGCAGAAAAAAACTCTTTTTTTTATTAAAAGTTTTTGTAGGAGCTTTAAACAAAACCTCATAAATTAACAAATTAAATTTAAAAAAAAAAAAAAAAATATTTTGAAAAGTGAATTGCAACCTTGGAAAAAAACTACTCTAAAGGACTTTTGAAAATGCTTTAAATGCAAGGGAGCACTAGACTCTTTCACCAAACTTAACTTTAGTTAACTTTCCTGCACTTAAAAAACAAAAATATGCTCATAAAACATGCGCTTAAAAATGCAAAATATGCACTAAAATAGGCATTAATGCTTTTATGGAAAATGAAAAACCTTGATTATTTTTCTTAATTTAAAAGTTAAAATTTTCAGGTTTATAAAAATACTTTTTCAAAAATATTTTTATAAATCGGGTAAATGATTCAAATGATTCAAATCTGAAAATTAAATGTCATATACACGTTACAAGACTATACTGACTTTGCCAGTCAACACGTTTACAACATCATTATTTAATAATTCCGTTAAAAGAACCAAGTCTTTTTTCATTTTACAAACGTTCAAAACTTCTAGAAAATGTATGTTAAAATAAATAATTAGAAAACCAGTGCTTTTCCTAAACAAAATCTTACGTTATTGTTCGATATTTTTTATAAGAATTATTGTGTAAAAAATTTTTTTGGGATCCGCAAATCAGCTGTTTGTCGTATTAAGTAGCAGCAAAGCCTGGCTGTAAGTATGGAAAATTAATCAAGTTCGAGCCCTGGTAGAGTCAACTAAAATTTAAAAAAATAAATTTAAACTCGATGTATTGTGTAATAAATAAATACAAATTGATAGAAAAGAAAAATCAATTTAATAAAAAAAAAACTTTATTTATAGAAAGAATTTAAATTAAAAATTTTTTTTAAGTCATATTAAAATAAAAAATTAAAAAAAATTTCTTGCCTTGACCGGGGGTTGAACCGCAACGTCTGCAGTTGAAAGCTATTTTTAATATCTTTGGTTTAAAAATATATATGGTTAGAAGCAATCATAAATCTAACCATACTATGTTTCCACCAGAATATGGTTGCCTCAACCATATTTTTTCTTTGCGTGTAAAAATTCAGTTGTGATAACCGAATTTTTTAGTCTAAAATTGTATTTTCTCAATAATATTTTGAGCAAAAAGATTCAACTATAACAATTGCATTTTTTACTGGTTCTCACAACCGAAGTTTTTTGCTCAGTGTACACTATATGAAAATCTATTTGATATCGCTACTGCAGCTCTTTTTCATTAATTCAATGAAATATTCATTCATTTAATGAAACAAATTAATAGAAATTCATTAGAAGCTTGTCTCTGACTAGTCATAGAATCTCAAATATTGAAGAACTCGAACGTACGAGTAAGATTTCTTTTGTATACGACTGACAGAATTACCCCCTAATTATGAGTGGCGTTGTACACAAGATATGTCCTATTAACTTGTGGCAAATGTTATAACAACATACCCTTATTAAGGGCTGTCTGTTTTAGTGAAAATATTTTAAATTTCCTTATAGATTTATTGGGTGCTTTTTTTTGGGAAACATTTTCAAATAATGTTTTTTCCAAACACAGTCTTCATTTTAATTGCCTCCAAATACACATATTGTAAATATTTTTTTTTCTTTTTCATCATTGATAAATTTACATGAGGCAAACGGCATTTTTAATGGCAATACTTTTGGCATACTCGTTTGGAAGCTGTAAAACAAATTCTCAAAGAGAGATGATGTACTGATATGCTTAAATATGTTAAACTCATTAAACAAACGCTATTATTTATTTAATTTTTGGTCCATTCACACACACACACACACAGTTTTGCTGGCATTTAGAAACAAGCATTTGTGTAAGTGTAAGTGTGTGTAAATGTTACTTTAATTAAGACATTTCTCCATAAATACTAATGACCTCATTGTGACATTTATTTATACAAACAAAAAAAAAAAAACTACAAAAGCAAAGAATTGATATTTTATTCTTGTTAAATAAAAGAAGATTTTTTGGGGCCAAATTAATTTTTTTTTGTTACTCTTTGCCTTGTATGCTGCCTTTATGAATAAAAGGAATTTATATTTAAAGAAGACGCCAATTTAATTTATGGCAATTTTAAGACATTTAATTACACATTTGTTTTTGCTTGTAGAAAAAAAATTAAAGAAAGAAAGAAAGAAAAAAAAAATAATAATAATAAAAGAAATGTAACAAAAGCACCAAAACATAAAGAAATTCTCATAAATCTTGCTCTAAAAGTATTTAAAGGATTTAATAAAAAGATATATTGCAGCATTTGTATTGAAAGACATGAAATTTTTTTTTAAAAATTTGGTAAAAATAAAAAATATACTTAAGGCTTTTAAAAAAATTGGATTTTAAGCCAAGTAATTATTTACAGCTTAAGTTTAGCCAGAGGCTTAATGTTACTAAAATGTTGTCTTTTCAAAAATTAATTTCAGCATTAACATTTTTGCTTTAAATCAGTTAGTGAATTTTACAATTCAAATTTCTTGCCATTGAAACGATAATTTTATTAAGCTTGAGATGGTATTAAATAAAATTATATCGATATTTCGCTGCAACTTTGGATTAAAATATCGATATAAAAATAATATTGTATAAAACGACCTTAAGCTTGAAGAAAAAAAAAATCAAATAAATTTCTTGCCATAAAAAAATATTTTTTTTTTATTTTGTTTTGTATTTTTAGAAAGCAAAGTGACATTTTTAAAGCAGATATTGACTGAACTAATACTGCTAAACGCAAAATATACTTAGCATATTTAATTAGATTGTAAGTGTTCTTTTTTAAATTTCAAACAAATTTTGTTCGGCAAACACCATAACCAATGCTACCTGATTATTAAACTCCCAAAAAATATGGCAACTTTGACTTTATTTGTATATGCGTGCGTTATATTTAAATTATTTATTTACTTTTAATATTTACAGCAATTTATTTATTAGTTTAAATAATATGACTATTTTATTAAGCTTGAGGTCTTATTTTTAAAACATTTATTTTTATATCGATATTTCGCTCCAATTTGTGTAGCTTCTTCAGCTTATAATTATAAATTTACCGCAATATTTGCTCAAGGCAGTGTTGCCATTTTAGACTTTTCACTGCTAGATTTAGCTTCAAAATTTAAAAAAAAAAAGCCGAAAAATATTTTTTTTTTTATTTTAAAGATACATATCACTAAGAAAAGCTTCTGATCAGCTCATTAAACAGTAATGCTTGTATTCAAAGAAAATTAAAGTAGACTTGAAATAGATATTTTGACAATTTTGTATGAAAATTTTTTTCATAATTTATATTTCAAGTCGTTATTAGTCATTTTGAAAACCAGCCTAAAAAAATATTTGCCTTTAGAAATAAGTAATTGAAAAAAAACTACCATAAAAATATATAATTTTCAATAACTAAATGAACCTACTACGGGGGTCGACAGGTGGCGGATAGATGAAATGCCTACAGATATGTAGGAGGATTAGACTAAAAAGCTCTTTATTGCTAATAATTGCTTTGCGTCCAGGTGGCCTGCTGGCAGCCCCAGTGCTAGAATCGGATGTGTTATTTTAATCAGCTGGCCATCTTAAAATTATATAATTACCGAAACCTCTTTTCTTTGAGACCCCATTCTCCTTATAAGAACTAATGAGAACATAAATATGAAGGTTCAAGATACTCTTACTTGCTCTACTCTACAATTTAATAATTTGTCTGTTATGCCACAATTCAATTGCCAATTATTATTTTTTTTAATTATCACTTTGTGCACCCTTGAATAATTAATCACGCTGGGGAAACTTTCACCACCACTTTTTTTACTCTTCTCTCTTTTTTTTTAAATGGTTTTTTGTATCCTTTTTTTTGTCGTTAGACATATTTAATTATGCCACAGTCTAATCCCTTCATTTTTAGCTGCTAAACAAACAAAACAAAATAAAACACATGCTAAAATAAAATTTAATACAACTTCAATTAGCTATTTGCATCCTTTGATCTTTTGTTACCTTTTTATACTCTTTATTTTTATTTTAATTATTTATTGTGTTGTTTCTTTGATAGACCCCATCGCGTCATCGTTTTTTTAACTAATGACATGACTTTTTAATGCTCTTAGAATAGAAATAATAAAATAAAAAATTTTATAAAATTTGTACAACATTCAAAGCAAAATGGTGTTAAATAACCTTCAATTAGCCTGACTTTTTTTTACCCGCGCTCTAAATGCTACGGCTTACCCTTACCACCACTCACTACTAATTTTATTGTCAAGTTATTAAAAAACAATTTTATTAAGACCCTCCTTTTTTAGTTTCTTGTGAAAGTTGTTACGTAAAAATTATTTACACTCACAGAAAAATGTAAAAGAAATTAAAAAAAAGGTCTTTGTTTTGGGCATAATTTTTATTAAAAAAAGTTTCACAGTAAACAGTTTTTCATATACTCATTCTATTGGATTTTAAAAAATCTGTTAAAAAGTTTAAAAAGTAAGACTCTAGCAGACTAGTAACTCCAACTTAAATCAAAAACTTGCCTTCATATCCAAAACAAAAAAAAAAGTAAGATTATGCAGACTTTAAAGTCAACTCATAAGTTTTTCTTTAAAATCTACATTAATTTCGTAAATTTTTTTTTTTGGTAATTGAGTTCATCTTTAACTACTTTAACAAAAAATTATTTTAAAATTAATCAAGCTTAAGATCTAAATAAAATTGTTTTTATTTTATTTTTCATATATTTTAATTAATTTCCCTTAAGAAGACCTTCAACAGAAATTAAATTAAAAACAATTTTAATGAATAAACTATTTTATTAAGCTTGAGATCGACCTCAAAAAGTGAAAGTTCAAATAAACTAACAATTAAAAAAAAATATTTTTATTGTGATCTTAAGATTGAATAATATTTATTAATATTAAAATACATTTTAATTTATTTATCTTTGTGTTTTACAATAAAATCAGCTATTTTTTTTTCAATTCGACCTTAAGCTTGAAAAACACTTAAGAGTTTTAATTATTTCTGATCTCCACCATTTTTTCTTTAAGTGTCCACACATGTTTATTAGCTTAACTAACATTACTTTAGTATTATTTATTGCATTTCATAATACTTGTATAGTAAAAAAAAAAAAAAAAAAACAATTGAAACTCAGCTACACTCATACCGTCAAGTAATTGCCTCACATATATGCACACTCATCAGCTAAATTTCAGCCTAAAGCCACCCAAAGGCTGTCATAAGCAATAAAGTAATAGCAAACAGAGCTGGGCAATGCTTTTATAATTGAAGTGATTCAAAATTAGTCACTCAACATGATGCACAGTATATGAACATTATAGACGAAGATTTTTTCCAATTTGATGTGAAGTGAATTGCAATCATAAAAACTCTTGCTTATAAATCGCTTACAAACTAATATTTAATTCAGTCAGAACTTCTATTTTATTTAAATTAATGAATTTGCAAAGACTTAATAATAAAAACCCAAAAAAAATCGCTGCTCTACCAGATTAAAATTTAAAATTCATATTACAGTAGTTATAATTTGCTTACGGGGTTCTTGGTTGATATACAATGACGACCAAAGAACTTTAATTAGAATCAAACAGAAAAATGGCTACACTGGAGCTGGCATCTTTAGCCCGAACTTTAAAAAATTCCCTACACACAGAAAGTAACTTCGGTTGTAGGAACTAAATTTATTTCCGATCAAAAATTCATTTGTGATAATAAAATTTTTCAGTTTTAGCAACCACAATTCGATAATACAGCTCAAAATTTAATTCTGTTTTTTAACATATTTCGAGCTGTAAGACCGATTTTCTATCGTCAGGATTAAAATATTCGATTATCACAACTGAATTTTAGATCGGAAACAAATTTAGTTATCACAGCCGAAGTTGTTTCAAAGAGAAATTTAAACTATGCTCATGATAGAACTAGAAGAAAGACTTTTTATTTGATGTCAGATAGTCAGGCTGCCCTGCCGGTCTTACGCTCTCTTGAACTAAGATCAGTTATTGCAATTAATTGTCTATTGTCTCTCAACTTCGGTTGTGGGAAATAAATTTGCTTCCAATCAAAAATTCAGTTGTGATAACAAATTTTTTTTAGTTCCAATAATATAAACCAGTTTTTAGTTCTCCTAAAAATATTTCAAATTATAAGATCGAATTACTATTGTCAGGATTAAAAAATTCGACGGTCACAACTGAATTTTTGATTGGAAATAAATTCAGTTTTCACAACCGAAGCTGTTTTCTCAGTGTGAAGTAGCTTAGGACAACTTCAGGTGCCTGAACATTAAGGCGAGCTGATTTCTTAGACCAGAACCCAACCTTAGCGTCTCTTTACGATACATTAAGAAGAAAACTAGTTGCTGAGAAAAATCACAATTCTCAATTGGGACATTGTGGTCTTAAATACCATCAGTTTAAGCTAAGGAATAATAGGACCAGCCACAAAGATTTTGTGATTTACTTGACGAAACCTCAGATCATGTACTTAGTGGCTGTCTCGTGCAAGACTTCTGGGAGACTTCAAGTTAACCCTCAATGCATCTGGTATGGATAGAAATTTCATAGGGAATAATTTAGCTCAGCAGTAACTTTGATTAGACCAGAAGATGTAACATGCGTTTGAAGTGTCAAAAAAGCTGATTATTGAGCTCGTAAATTATGTTTACTAATAAATTATTTTACTGTCTGCTAAAAAATTTTTAGTTTTTACATCTGCGTTAGTAATTTTATGAAAAAAAGGGTCTCTCACCAGCCCATCACTGACAAGCTTGATTTACTAAATGATGGTTTGCTGGGCAAGCCAGCTTGCTATTGAATAAGTGTACAAGAGCTGGGCACTTACATAAAAAAAATCATAATTTTTTTTTAATTTATTTATGTACCGCCGCACTCTATAGCACATGAAAAGAAACAAACACCCACTGATACAACATAGTGTGACCGATGCGAAGTCAAATTTATGTTAAGAGCGTATGAGAGTATTTTTTTTGAAGAAACATTTTTCATGGCTTCTTTTGCAGAAAAAAAAAACAACACCAACAAATAAACCCAGAAAAAGAAACGAGTACTCGTTTTATAGAAAATAAGCCCACTTAAAAACCACACGCGCACTAAAAACATAACAACTACACCATCATCAGAGGGTACTTAAACTTTGAAATAATATTTTTCCCAAAAGAGGGAGAGAGTAAGTTTGTGTGCCGCTTGAATGTTGAGTGCGTTTTACTAATATCAAAGAACTGGACAATTGTAACACTTTATTATTTATTTTATTTTATTTTACGTCGGTTTATATCAATTCGAGCATGTGTGAATAATTTTTGGACAAAAGACTTTTAATACAGAATATGCCGGCTGGTTGGTTAGCTGATTTACTTTTTTAAACCGCCCTGATTATGTGAGAAAGCATAAGACATAGATATAAAAAGTTAATGTCATTGATGTTTTCAGAAAAAATAAATAAAAAAAAACAAGTTAAATTCGACTGTGTCGAGTTTTATATACCCTTCACTGTGTTAATGAAATATTCATATTTTTCACTTTGCACAGTCTTCTAAAATATCAAAAACATACAAAAAAATTATCTGCGTGAAGATAAATATGCTGCGTTAAATATGTTTTAACGTACTCCAATACGTTTTTTAGTATTTGTAAATATATTTTCAGTATTAATGGCATAAATGCTTTTAAGAAAAAAGCGGTAGATTTTTGGCTTTTTTTTTAATTTTTTTTAGCCTGATTCAGTTCACCTGTTAGAGTCTAGTCAGAATAAACTGTGAAAAGTTGCCTAAGTAAAACCCTGGTCATATGAAGCTCAACCCAGAGAATGTCCTTTTACTTCTTAACAGCCAAAAGACAATCTTTCCGCTTGTTGCATTATTTACATGTTTTATACAGCCTTGTATTTATTAATAAAAAAATCACATCAACTTTATTTTCCAATGAAAAAGGATTGAAATCAAGTCACAAGTAAAACCTGGGCATTGTTGGCTTATCATCTCGGGCTATAATCGCACCGCTAGCCTTAAAATCTATTGTGCACCATTATTGCTTTTAAATGTTTTATAAACAATTTTTTTTTTTGAAAAACCTTATCAGATAACCCTCGTAAGCACATTTTTATTAGTCTTTTAATGTACATTCAAGTAAATTTCTATATTTTGCGTATTCCTCAATTAACATGCGAATGTAACTTGCGAAATTGATTGAATGAAGTGGAGTGAAGTGAATGTATGTTTTGTTTCAATAAATGTGTTTTTGCCGGTTAGAGTGTATGTGCTTGTGGGTGCTAATTTATTAAGAGGATTTGTGCCATTTTCCCCATTTAAAAATAACAACAAAAAATGTACTCTGTTGCTGTAGTATTTGATATTTATTATAGTTGCTGCCGTTGTGTTTGTTATATTTCCATAGATAAAACACAAGGTACATAAATAATTTTTTAAAAAGTGTTATTAAGTGTATGTTGTAGCTGTTGCTTTATAGACTTTAATGTTTTACAAGTACAAACGCTTTGTGCTGTTATTTTTTTAATGTACATTTTATGAGGTCAAAGGTTTAAATTCTTCTAAAAGAAAAAAAAAAACACACACACAAACACATAAAACAGCCAGCAGTAATAAAATAAATTTTGAAAAAAGGAACTGCAAGCAAACTCCACTTACTTCGAGTAGACTGAACCAAAAGGAGTATCAAACAGAAAAAAGTAAAAAAGAATACTGCAAAAGTAAAGCTGTTTTAATACTTTGAAATAAAAGTTCAACAGCAACAAAACAAACAGAAACAACAACAAAAAACAATCTCAACAGGTCATTAGTTTAATTAGCTTTTATATATGCACACACATTAACAAACCCAAACACAAGGACCACAGCAACATCACACTCGTTCTGGACTTTTTTTTAATTTTTTGCTTTTTATGGAAATACGTTTGTGCCACAGCTTATGTGTGTGGCTGGGTATGTGCATAAAATGATTATTGCCAAAAAAAAAAAAAAAAATTGTTTGTTTGATTTTACCGAAAATTAAAAAGTACTTAAGGGGGAAGTTTATGGTGGCTTCGTTTCATTTTTTTCTGTTTTTTTTTTAATCTACTTCTTTTTAGAAAGTAATTTATTTTTCGCACATGTTGCAAAAGGGTTGCAGGGCTGGCACACTAAAATATTATAAAGTGATATTGAAAGATGTCAGGTGATGAGGGTCTAGTTTCATTTTTTTTGTAATTAAATTAGTTTTCTAACCATTAACTCTAAATTAAAAAAACTCAATGAAGTTAGCTGCGTTTTTTAATTTCTGTTAACATGTTAACATAGGTCTGTTAAGTTAACATAATTATCAAGAAAAAAAAATTAAATAGCTTGAACAAAACGAACATAAAATTTTAAACTATAGATTTTTGAGAAGTTTCACTCAGAATATTTTACAGTAAAAATCTTAGGGTTCAAAAAATATACCAAATCTAAATGATGTGGTTTCATAGACTTAAATTATACAGATTTTGAGGAAAATCACTTATAATATTTTATACTGAAAATATAGTTAAAAATGATAGAGAATCACATAAAATAGTGCCTTTATGACTTTTTGAAGAGCCACCTTTTTACTACTATTTCTAAATAAGTACCTTTTTGTAAATTGATGCAGCATATAAACATTTTATTATTAATTTGTAACACCCAATAAAAATCAATTTTAAAAAAATTCTAGGGAAAAAAAAGTACCATAAGGGCAAAATACGATTGCTACTTTATATTTAAACAATTTTATCGCTATTTTTTTTTAATTTGATGTGCAAATCTCAAATAGGAAATCGCAAAAGGGACATTATGGCACTTTTTACTGATTGTAATGGTACTTTTAGATTTTTTAATATAAACAATTTTGGACCTATGAAAATGGGTTAAAAATCATTAAAGGGTAAACTTTTGCTTTTTATTCATTTTAATGGTAGTTTTTGATATTTTAGTATTAACAAAACAAGAATAATGAGGTTGAACTGAAACGGTCTAAAGCAAATTGAATAAACATAAATGGAAAAAAAGCTGATTTTTATTAATTTTTAAATTGGGACTTTTTGATTATGACTTTAGGCTTAAGCAGTAAAAATCTTAAAAGGTACTTTTAATTAATTTTAATGGTACTTTTTGGTATATTACTTCTAACGAACCAAGAAGTACAAGGTTGGAGTCACAGGGTCTGAGGCAAATTGAAAAACAATAAATGGAAAAAATTTTACTTTTTATTAATTTTGTAATTGGTACTTTTTGATTATGACTTTAAGCTTAAACAGTCCTGAGCAAAGTAAAAATCTTAACTGGACAAAAAGGTACTTTTTATTAATTTTAATGGTAATTTAACGAACCAAGAAGTACAAGGTTGGAGTCAAACGGTCTGAAGCAAATTAAATAAACATAAATGGTAAAAATGGTACTTTTTATTAATTTTTAAATTGGTGCTTTTTGAATTTTTAATACCAACAATCGTAGAATTATGAGACTAGGCTCAAACGGTCTCGGATATCTGAATGTTACGGGGTGGATCTAGGTCACCTTACGGCTATATGGTCTTGGCGAGTAGGTGGATCAAAACGGAGTCTCACGACTCTAATTGAAGGCCGTTTAGGCCGCCACGTAAACCAACTAGGCTCAAACGGTTCTGAGCAAAGTAAAAATCTTAACTGGACAAAAAGGTACTTTTTATTAATTTTTATAGTACTTTTTGAATTTTTCATATTAACAATCCTAGAACTACGAGATTTGAATTAAATGATTATTTGGAAAGTAAAAATCAAAATGGTACATTTTATATAATCTAATTAAACCTTTTAATTTTATTAGTATTTAAAAAACCTAGAACTGGTCTAAAACTAGATAAAAAATATTAAAATGGCGCAGTATGGTGCTTCGCTATTAACTCTCAGCTAGTGAGTAATAAAATAAAAAAAATTTTCATAAGATTAATGAAAAAATTTCCAGGATATATGAAGAAAATTTTGTCAGTGTACTGACATTTACCATTACCATTACGGCTAAATGCATAAATATTTAGCATATAATATTTTTAATACAAATTCCTAGACGTATTACTAAAATTACGGCTAATAAAATATTTATTTAGAATTCAAAACTTAATATTAATTTGCTTTTGACTTGTAGATATTTTCCCATCTAAATAATAAATTCAAGCAGCTACAAATTGCTAAACTCTAACGTTTTGTAATTTGTAACAATTATAGTAATTTCATTCATTAGTATGTCATCACATTCTCTTGTTAATGTTTTCTTTTGCTTTACCTTTACTTTTACTTATCATTTATTAAAATTACTGTTCAAAATACCGTCCACATACTTCAAAACGGAAATATTTATTGATAAAAAGAAACAAAAAAAAAATACAAAATTATGTACAGTGTTCGGCATTTCTTTAAACAACATAAACAATTTTACAGTGGTCAGGATGATGCAGAAATGTTTAGTAAGCTTGTGTAAAACACTAACAGAATTTTTTTTACCTTTTACATATTTTTTATTTTTTTTTTTGACTTGTAATTATAAAAGTATAGTAAAGGCCCCTAGAAGAAATAGAGGGTTAAAATGTTGTACAACAATATTGCTCGTAGTGTTTCACATAAATTACTTAAACATTTCATGTAATTAATAAGGAGAACTCGCATGGTTACAGTATATTTTCAAATTGCCGTTACATGTGTACTATTATTTGGTTTCATCTACCAGACAGATATTGGTTATTTTCAAAAAGAAAATTGATTTTGCTGTATAGTGTAATTTGTTTAACCCTTTCAAGGCCATAAACGTACTGCATATAAAACACTTAATTTAGTTATATAAACAGCTGAATTAGGAGTCTAAAAAAAAGGATTTTGAAAAAAAATTTTAAAAATTTGTTTTTTTAAAAATAAAGTTTTGGGCACATTTGACCCCATGGAAGCAATTCGATGCTGACGCGCTGTTAAATAGCTATAAACATAGCCATTAATATAATAAAATCCAAAATTTATGTTTTATAAAATTTTTGGCTTGGGACATCGGTGTCCCTATGGTCCCTAAAGGGTTAAGAATTCAATTATATTTTCACTTACTCGTACATCACATTTTTAAATATGTTGCCTTGAAAAACAAATACTTTTTAAATTCTCTTTTAAACTCAACTAAACCTTTTACACATTGAAAATTGGAGAAGAGAAAATAATTTTTATAATTCCTCTTAAAAACTTTAAAATTTGTTTATGTTATCTGCTGTTAATTTATAGAAAAAATCGTAAAGACGGATATTTTTTTAAGAAAATTGTGTAATTTTTTTCGCTATATTATTTTCATGGTTCATTTTTTAAAACGGAATTTGGCCTTAATAAACAAACTAATTTTTTTGTAAATAATTCATTCAGTTTTTAAAATATTTGAAAAGCATGTAGTAGTAAAATAAAAACACAAAGTAATGAGTTCAGTAACCACTTCTCATAAAGTAGCTGGTACAGGCAAACCTCCTTTAGCTCTCATATTGCGTTCTTGAAAAATGAGCTTTCAAATTGGTTCTATTGACACTAAAATATGGGTTTACGTTACTAAGACAAGTCGGACTATCGTTCATCGTTCTCAATTTTCCTAATAACATTCATTTTCAATCTTTTCTAGATTGCTTAGCATTATGTGTCTAAGGTTCAATAGATTTTTTTATTTAATCAAAATTACTGAGGTCGATATTAAATCATATCTGTATTTCTAATGAACAATTTAATAAAAAAAAATCTTTATTTGGGATTTCCCAACTTAAAATTATTTTTGAGTCTTATCAATTTTCATATGAAATTAGAAAAGGAAAAGTTTAAAAAGTTAAATATTTTTTTTTTTCAAAAAGTAGCGAAACAGCTTTAAAATAGGTAGCGTTAAGCGAGGTATAATTGTATATTACCTGATGCGAACTATCTCTCCTTAAGGCTTCTTTTGTTTGTTTTTTTTTTTTTTTAATAAATTGTGTCTTAAAAATGTATTTACGAGTTATTTAAATATGTTTTATTTTCCTTTATTTATTTAAAGTTTTTTTTTCTTCCATTTACTTTTAAAGTTTTGGTTAATTAACTTCTCTAACTTCTGTTTTTTTTTGTATGCATGGTGTTTTGAAACCGCATAACTTTTCAACATTTTCTCTTTCTTTTTACTTAAATTGGTCAGTTTGCTTTTTGAAACTAAAGTAGTTTTAACTTTGTTTTTATATCCTAAAAAAAAAAAAAAAAAAAAAAAAGGAGTTAAAAGAAGAGACAACTAACGGCACAATGGCATCTGTGACTTTTCTTATCGTAGCTTCCCTTTGATCAGCCAGTTTTTTTAGTTTCCTTTTTTTATTTAGTTAACCAAAATTACTTTCATGGTAGTAACTGCGGTAGTAACTGCCATCCCATCAGCGTACTTCCATTAAAAAAAAATTAAAAAGGATGCTTTAGCAGAAATGAAACTCTATAGCAGCACAAAATCAACCAACAGAATTCCCTCAAAAGTGTACATTAAAAATGAACCAAAAAAAAGTGCCACTCTAGCTGGCTCAGCTGCAGAATAACTTTGTAAATTTTTGATATTTTTTTTTCTTTTTTTGTTGTAGACAAATGTCAACGCACTTAAATTTCTACACATAAAGAAAAAATGCGTTACTTAGTTCCTCAGCATGTACTGTTTGCTAACAGCTTTCTTTATAAATTTTACACATGCTCCTGCTATATGCGACACTTTACAGCTAAAAAAAAAAATTTGTTGTAACAAATTGTTGGAGTTAGTCACTCTTAAATATTTTTTTTGTCTTTTAATTTTAGTAAAATAATTTTTTTTAAACGAGGGTCTTTATAGCAGTGAAAGCAAGCAACCGTCTCAATGATTTTTATTTCCAGTTTGTCTTCTAACACAGGGCAAAATTTTTACCTCAATTAAAACGAAATGGAGCACCTCATATTATCAGGCCGCCATGACCCTTAAATTTATAGATTTGGCGCCAGACGTCGGTTGAAATCTATGGACTTCATCGCAGCAAGATTTTGAATTCTTAATTAGTTTATTTGTAGCATAAGCGTAGTATCCCAAGAGGTATTTTCAATAACCAATGACTTGTTCCCGCTCTCTTTTCTAATTCTAATTATATTATTATGCGTAACAAATATTTCAAGAACTCCTCTTGATCTCTTTTCTAGCTCTTTATTTTCCTGGCTCTTCTCTAACATATTAAAATATTAAAAAAAAAATAAACAAAAAAAAAAAAAAAAAAACTTTTGACTACTTTTTTATTGAGTTGTGCTGGAAGTTGTTTTTATCAAGTGAAATAATTTCTTCTATCCTTTTTGTATTTTGTTTGGTTAGAGTTGTAACGACAAAAAATTAACAAAAAAGGAGAAGAAAAAAATATTTGAATTTAGCACTTTGACTGTATGACTTTATTTAACACTTTTACTTTATGAAAAATCGACGTAGCAGTTGTTGTAACAAAACAAAAATCAAAAAAAAAAAAAAAAAAGCTGAAACTAAAAGAAAATGCTTAACAAAATTCTCTAAAGTTATTGCTGCTAAAGTTATTGCATATTTTTGCAATTTTTTTTCTTTTGTGTGTGTGTGTTCTATAAAAGTGTCAGGTTTTCTTTGGCAACTGCTAAGAACTAAAAAGAGAAAATTTAAGTAACGCCTAAGTAACTTTCAAAATGAAAAGTTCAAAAATTGTTGTCATTGTGCTCGCTACAGTGACAGTGTGTATAATGAAAATAAACAACTAGTGTGCAGACAAGTTTTTCTATCTTTTTTTTTTGGGAAAAGTGGTAAATGAACATCGTGTTACGTTTTGATATTTTTATTACTTTCTTTTTTGGAATTTAATGGTGCTGTAACTTGTAGGTGATTGCGTAAAATGAAGTAAAAAGTTTATCCAGCAAATTGTTTTAGGAATATGGTTTACTCTTATGTAATGCCTTAAAAGAGAATTAAAAGAAACACAAAAAATATACATAAAACTAGCACTTAACTCGCTACTTCACCACACTGTCGCTAATATAATGTAAGTGAGGGAAGATAAATCTGCGAAGTTAAATATTTTTTAACGTAACCCCTTACGTTTTTTAGTATTTGTAAATATCTTTTTAGTAGTTATGGCGTATTTATCAATTACGTCTTACGTCATTAAATATTTCTAAAAATGTTTAGGAGAAATATAAGAGCATGGGTACAAATATGCATAAATACGTTGACTTTTCACAAAGATTACGGAATGGGACACATATAATTTTAAAGGGTAAGTCGTTTTGAATTGTAATCTACAGCCCTAATACTCAGAAGTTACTTTGGACTATTTTTAAAATTTTTTTTTAAATTTCCATATACCCCACTGTTAAAGAAAATAGTAGCATATTGCATTTTTTATTGTTGTTTTTAAAAAATTTCAACATTTATTTTATTTTTACATTTGTATACTCGATAGTAGAGAGCTTACACTGAAGCGTAAACTCCGCTACTATTTTACTTAAATAATTGATAAAAATTAAATTTGTTTTTATTAAAAAAAAATTTAAAACTAACCTGTTATATTTTTCATATTGTTGTCTTGATAATAATTAATAAATTGTGAATTTTGTAGACGAACACAGACTTTATTTAACACTGTAGTTTAAATTGTTATGCGGTATCTAAAGACCTTCTTTAGTTCTGAGTGGGTACACAGAGGACCACAATTTTGCAGCTTATTTACTTAAGAATTTATTAATATGTAGCACTTACGATATATGATTCCGTACCCGTTGAGGTTCACGCTTCCGATTCCGATAAAAATATTTCGAACTACGCACTTTCACACATTGCCGTTTTGTAGAAAATCAACGATGCGAAAACCTGAAATTAAAAACAAAAATATTTTGTGATATTTTATAACTGAAGTCAAAGCCAGAAAAAAATTAACTTGGAAACAACTTAATATTAGTCACAGAACAGTAGACTTTTATTAAAAGCATTTATTTGTTCATAAGAATTTTATGGCGATGTTAAGTTTAAAAAAAAAACCACTTTAGTGTGACTATGGTTATGCGCCATTATCTTTTAAATAAAAAAAATACTACCTATTTTTACCCGGTCTAGCCCGGTTCTATACTCTGAAAGGAATGCTTAGAGTACAGAGAATTTATATATAAAATTTAAGAAAAATCTGAACACTGCAGCAGACCAAAACCCATTGAAAAATAGAGTTTTAAATGTTAAATAATTGAAAAGTGGGCATGGTTGTTATAAAAGTATACTCTACTAGATGTGAAATACTTTAGAGATATTTTTTGAAAAACAAAAGTTTTATATGCAACAAAAAAATTTATTTTATTTATTTAGATGAAATAAAACTACATTTACTATTCGTACAAAATATATTTTATTTATGTAATTGGGGTGAATGGATATTATTATGGCTTAATGGTAATTTAAGTAACAAATAGACATCATAGCAAAATTGCCAATAACTAATTTTTTATTTTAAAGTGGACTTATACCACTTTCATAAAGAACAGCTCATATGTATGCACATAAAACATTTAATAAGTGATTACTTCCAGAGATGTACAGGAGTTGATTCACTTTTTTCATTCATTTAGTTTATGTTTAATAAAGATTCAATACACATTTAAAAAAAAATAAAAAATCGTATTCATCTACATCTATGGTAGACACATAATAATGAGTAGGTATGTGCAACTCACCAACAACAAAATTATAGTTCCTCTGCTACTTCGTATAAACTCAACATTTACTTTTCTTTTTTCTTTTATTCATGTTTGTAAGAACAGCAACTAAATAATTGATAAATTTAATACACATTTTACATTTGCTACTCCCTGACTTCACACAACAACAACAACATTTTTTAAATGCCTACACAACGAACGACCAGGTGAAGCAACACACCGACCGGCTCAAAATTTAGCAAATTTTTATAGTCTTTTTCTTATTAATTAAAACGATTTCTTGAAGAAATTTTTTAAACTAATTATTAACCAACAACTAAATAACATTTTTCCTTAAAAATATTTAAAAGTTTTTAATTATTTACCACTTTTTTTTAATAAATTAACGAGCCGAAATCATTTAACAAACGAACACTTGAAAATTTTCTTAAAACTGAAAAGAAATATGCAAGTAATCGTCGTGATGACTGTGGTTGTTGTTGTTATTATAGCAGTTGACAAAAAAATTCCCTGAGAATTTGTAATGATTAATTGTGAGGGAGAGGATGGGTGAATAGAAATGTGAATAAATAAACTAAACAAATATAAATGTGTGTGAGACAGTGATGGTCAATGTTAATTGTTGCAGTTATTGTGAATAGTAAAAGGGAATTTTTGCGTTTTTTTCAACAACTAGTGAAAATGTGTGGGAGTAAGCAGGTACCAAATTATACTTAATTTGAGAACTTTAAAGGGTAAAATTGTAATACAATGTAGGTTTAACATTTAAGGGTTCAAATTTAAAGAACATTTCGCTGTTAAATATGATCACAGTAATTCGCTTTAAAAAAATATTTAAAAAAAAATTAGAAGAGAAATTAATTTTTTGAATTTTTCTTATTCAACTTTAACAATTAAAATTTTTAATGTTGGCTTAAAGACTAGCATTTACTTACATTCACTTAATTTATATTAGCGACAGTATGGTATTTCGCTGACGAAGTAGCGAGTTAAATGCTAATTGTATTTTATATAAATAATTCAAAAAAAATTATTTTGCTATACAAGATTTGTTCGCCTGCGAGTACAGTAATATTTAACACTTTTACTTATTTTATTAACATTTCGACACTTAAAATTGTAATAATTCTCACCTGCAACTCAAGCCTTAAGGCCTCACAATTTTTTCTTTTGTTTTTTAAATTAAGCGCTGAGCAAAAATCAGTTAAATTTTGTTAACACTTTAAACAGCCAATAAATTTAATAATATTTTGTATAATTCTCTTGAGCTGTTTTTTATGAATCACATTAAATTTTTTTTTAGTAATTTAAGCTTAAATAAAAAATTTATATGGAAAATTAATTTTATTTAAATTTATTTAATTGGTTTTTTTTCTATTTATTACGCTTTTTTTATACAAATATTAATTTGCGCTATAATTTATTTGAATTATAAAACTCAGCAGGAGATTTTAACTTGAAGCATTTTTAATTGATTTCTATTAATCATTAAAATAGTAGTCAACGAGCTTTAACTTTTATAGGTTTTTGCCTTTTAAACACTTTTTTTAGTTTCGCTTAATTGCTTAAAAAAGATAAATTTAATGCAAATTGGATTTGTTTTTAAAGTTTCAAACTAAAATTTTTTTGTATGTGGTAAAAAAAAAACTAATTTTTGTTGAAATTAAGTATTTTATGAGGCTGATAAAATATGTTTAATCTAAAAATTTATTCATAAATATTAATTAGCATATAACTTTTGTTAAGCTTTATTTTTTTATTTAATATATTAATGTGGTTGTTTTTTGGCTTATTTCGTTTACAGGTACGTTTTAACAAGCCGACTTAATGGATTTTTAAACTTTTTTCTTAAATTTTCAAGTGGCATGAGTAAGTAAATATTTATGTCGTTTTATTTTTCTTTTTTTTTTAACCAACATTTATTTTGGTAGAAATATATCGACTTTTTATATGTATGTGGGATGAAAATTTGATATTGTTATCTTAAAAAAAAATTACAGAAATAAACATACAGATGGAAAAAAAAATTTTGTTTACAATTAATTCTCCCAGTGGTTGTATGTGAGATTTATAAACAACTCGCTGTTAGTTATTAGATTTTATAAAAAATTTTTGTGTATTCTACAAAAAGTTTTAAGGAAACCTTAAAAAAAATTATTATGAGAATCAGTTGCAACTAAATTCAAACAAATTTATTTTATGTAATTTAAGCGATTTATATTTAGTCGTTTTCATTTTGTCTTGTGACAAAACTTTAGAATTTCCTATAAATAAAAAACACAAGTTCATGGATTTCATTAATTTAGTATTAAGTTTTCTGGTTCGTTTTAGCACCAGAATTAATTATCCTCTTGGAGAAAAAATCGCATTAGCTGCTCTTTAAAAAAAAAGATTTTAATTTTATTTATAATTACAAACATTTAAAAAAAAAACATTAAATAAGAAAAACTAAAAAAAAATAAAGTCGCATGGCTTTTCACAATTTAATTTATTTTAAGAATTTTTTTCTCATACATACCAGTACTTTTAGAGCTGCTGGGTATTTTTATGGTTTAAATAGTAAAACAGATTCTTTTACTGCCTAAACACGATATGTGTATGATTGCTTGGCAAGTGTGTGTATTATCCTTTGGCTGCCTAAAATTGTTATTTACAGGACACATAAGTATAACAAGAAGTAACATTTAATTCAACAGTGTATTGTATTTTCCATTATTTTTTTCTTTTTGTTTCATTATCAGATTTTGTTAGTTAATTTATTGTGTATTTGAGAAATGTATGGAAAAATTTAGATGGCAAATGTGATTCAAAATAAGTACATGCTACTAACGCCTGGTTGGGTTTAAATTTTTTTTTTCAAATTACATACCAACATACATTGTGGCATTTTGTAAAGCAGAATTTATTTGTAAATACAAGTGTATGTGTATGTTTTTTTGTAGAGTCGATTTTTGCTACATTCCCTGTCTCATTCTTTTACACTTTGTCTATTTTCCTGTTTCTATTTTTGTACATGTGCCAGCTTAATTTTACAGTTGACATGTATAATAAACTGTACTGTACGAGTACATCCCACACATGCTACATATCTACACAGAGAAAATTTTTTTTTCTTATCAGTTATCAAATTTTTTATTAAAAAATTAACAAAATTTTGTTGTTGTATGAAAAAAATTTTTTAAATTAAATTAATTAATTTTTTCAATTAAATAAAATAATATAAATAAATTAACTAAATTAATTTAATTAAATTAAATTAAGTAATTTAATAAAATTAATTAATTTTTTCAATTAAATAAGCTAATTTAAATAAATTACTTAAATTTATTAAATTAGTTAATTTAAATGAATTATTTAAATTAAATTAATTTATTATTGATCATTTAGGGTCAATTAAATTAATTAAATAAGTTTTTTAAATAAATTATTTAAATTAATTAAATTAAATTGATTTAATGAATTAAATTAATTTAATTAAATTAAATAATTAACTTAATTTAATTAATTTAATATAATTAACTTAGTTAATTTTATTAAAATAATTAATATAATAAGTGTAATAATTTAATTAGTTTGAATAATTTAATTAATTTAATTTAATATAATTAATGTAAGTAATTTATTAAATTAACTAATTTAATTAATTGAATTGATTTAATTAATTAATTTTAATTAAATTTATTCAATTAATGTAATTGTTAATTAAATTAATTGGATTAATTAAATTGTTAATTAAATTAATTCAATTAATTAAATTATTTTAATTAATTAAATTAATTCCACTAACTAAAGTAATTATACTTATTAAATTAATTAAATTAAATAATTTATTAAATTAACTAAATGAATTAAATTAAATGAATTAATTCAACTAAATAAATTAATTATATATTTAATAGATTGATTTAAAGATTTCAATTGCATATTTTAAATTATACTGCTGTTTAAAGTACACTGAGAGAATTTTTTTTATATATTTGTGTACTGAAGTTTTTTTAAATATAATTAAAAATTCGTTATTTTACAATCAATGATATGTTAAATTAAAGTAATGAAATTTTACATTTATTAATTTATTCAATTTGCTAATAAAATTATTTAACTAAATCACATATTTCTTGAAGTATTTATCTGAATTTTATCATTAGTTGAAAAAAAGTTCATTATTTTACAACAAATAAATGAAAAGTCTCTTTAAATTAACGAAAATTTTTATTAATTGAGTGAAATATTCAATAATTTCATTAATTTAATGAAACAATTTCATTATTTAATTGAAAATATTCAATTAATTCACAAAATATATGAAATGTTTCATTTAATGAATGCAACAATTTTAATGAATTTAATTTATTATATTAAAGCAATATTTTTTCTAGTGTAGTTTTTTCTTTTACTACTTTGGGTTCTTAAAAGTTCAATTTCAATTTTTTATTTAACTTTCGCTAAAGTTCTTTTTTTTAATGTATTTTTATTTTATTTTTTTTTATCTCAGTGACAATAGCTGTTATATTCATGCATTTTTTTCTTAAATAACGATTTTATTTTAATTTTTTTTAAACCACTTTCATTTAACCTTAACAAGGTAGTAGCAGAGTTTGAATATGAATACAATAAAAGGTGTTTTGGGATTAGCTTCATGTTTTCAAGAAGAAAAAAAGATTTATTTTTGCCACCTTCTTGCATGTATTTTTTAGTCGGTTTTAAATTTCTAAATTCAATATTCTTTGTTTTTTGTCTTTTTATTTTTAGGTTAAGATTTATTGCGAAGAGTTTTAATTTTTTCTTTGTTTTTTTTTTTTCATTCTGTTAAATTGTTTTTTTATTTTTTTTAATGAAATTTAAAACCCTAAATTGATGGCTACAAATTTCGGTGTTCAATAAATTTTTAACCCCCTTATCCAAAAAAATTTACGTAGACTTTAAAGTCAACGTTATCCAAATTTTTCATATAATTTTTTCATAAATTTTACTTTAAAGTCTGCGTCAAAATTTTTTGGATAAGAGCATAAATATATATTGGAAAATAGCTGAAAAAATACTTTGAGAATCTGAAATAAAATAATTATTATGTATAGCAAATTTAACAGATGGGACACTTCACGTGAAGTGTATAGCTAAAAATAATTGAGAGGTCACACTTACGTATCTTCTTAATGTAATGAAATGTTCATTAATTTAATGAATTAATTTTATTTATTTTTGTAATTTGTGAAATATTTCATTGAATCAATGAAATTATTTAAACGAAATAGTTTTTTTTGATTCCACCAATCCCAGTAAATTGGCAATAGCTTGCACTGAAAGAATTTCGTTCACTATTTCAATGAAAAATCTCATTATTTTTCAAACAAACTCACTTTTTTTCAGAATCATGAGAAATATTTATTAATTCAATGAAATATTTCAATAAATCAGTGAAATGTTGTCATTAGTCTAATGAAACATTGACATTGCTTGATGAATAATGAATTGTAGAAAAACATTTTTTATGTTCTGTTAAAATAAACATTTTTTCTTTTAATTTTTATTTAAATTTTTTTTTGTTACTTTTTTTTTTAATTTATAAAATTTTTTTTGTTTTTGTTTAATTTTAATTTTCTTTTTTTTTTTGCTAAATTATTTTATACAACAAACACCCTATACGTAAAGTGAATTCATGTGTTAAAACAACATCCTGTTAAGAAGCAGTAAAAGAAAAAGCAAACAAGAAACATTAAGGGTAACTTTTGTAACCCTTAAGAAAAACTTATTAACTTTGCTTATAAGTACAAATCCTTATAATTGTAACAACTTTTACTCTTACTTAGTAGCATGTTGTTGTTGTTTTTTGTATTTATTACACAGGCACTTCAACTCAATATTGTGCAATGAAAAGTAACTCAACTTTAAATGTATCACATTCCCCATCAGTCATTAATGTTAAAAATCTTAAATTTCAGTTTCATTCTTGCAGCAGTAATTGTGCTTACTCCGAGTTTGTACAACATATATAACAATTGCAAACAATTATTTAAAATAATTACAGCTAGAACAAGCAGCATTAAGTTTCCATTTCTCTCTTCTTTTTTTTTGTTGTTGTTGTTATTTTCTTTCTCCCTTGCAATTTTATGCTTACAAGAGTCCTGCAATATTTAAAAGAAGAGAAAAGCAAAAAAAAAAAAAACATATTCAAGAAGGTCCTTAAACACAGTATGCTTTTCCCCCTACAAGAGGGAATATTATTATACAATAATTTTTATCTTTGTTAAAAATTTTACAAAAAAAAAAATAACTACGCGCACCACTACAATCTGAGCTCAAGTTAGCTGGCTAGAACAGCGTAACAGCAAGCCAACACCAACGAAAGCTGCAGCAAGTTTATGCCAGCCACTCTTCACCAACTTAAAATGTCATTGAACTTTTCATTATGCAACTAGAAGAAGCAGTTCCATGCATGCATGTGTGTTCTCTCCCTCTCTTAGCTATAGTAAGGGAATTATCCTTTGTGTTGCTGCTGTTGTTGTTTTTATATTTTATTTTGTTTGTTGGTGAGATGTGCTCACATGTACGATTACGTTTAAATAAAAATTTTTCTAACTCTTAGATACGCTTTACAAATGCTTTGAAAATTAAAATAAAAAATAAAATGCATTTCATTTGCCCTCTCTGAAAGCATTTAAAAATAGTGGGAATAAAAAGTGAAAGAATAGAAAATAAAAAATTATAATTTTACTTTCTTTTTTTTACAAGGTTTTTTTTTCAAGCATTTTTTTCTAGCATATTTTTTTAACAACATAGTAAAATAATATTTTTTTTAAGCACATTCACGTTGTAGGAGTCATGTATGATACCGTCCTGTTGATTTTCTGCCACTCAAATATTTTATTTTCATACACACGTGCCTGGTTACGTTCACATTTCCTACACACATGCTTAATTCAGGACATCATATTTTCTATTTGCTTTCCCTCTTTATTTGCTTTTATGCATATAAACTGCTTTAAATTCAAATTTCAATAAAATAAAGAACCTAAACGTTTAAAGGGTGAATTTCAAGCAACACGTTTTAAGTAGCTGAACGTGATTTTCTTAAAGAAAAACCTCGATTCAAAAAAGTTATCAGAATAGCAATAGAAAAAACAGAAATTAATAGAAGTCAGGGGCCCATTTCTCGTAAGTTATAAGTGTAAAAAAAATATATTTTTTTAAGTAATTTTTTTTATTTGTGGCCCTCATCACTAACACACAAAAAGATTTATTAAGGCCATATATGATGCGCCTTAACTGATTTTTTGTACAGTCAAACACACGCAAAGAAAACAGATGGTTGAATATGGTCACCGCAAACATAGTTTGTTCTTCACGAAAATATTGTTATTAAATTGAAGCATCTAAATATTATTATGATCACGATAAACAACTATAGCCATATCATTATCATATTATTTTTAATAAAATATTAACTGAAACCATAAATATGTTTATAGTAAACATAATAATGAGGAAAAAATGGTTAAATTGTTTTCTATTTTCTCTCTTCCGCAACCATACAAATAAAGTGAGTATAAAACAAAAACTTAAACGTTCAAACTCAACTGAGCTGAAGTGGTTGAGTGGCGAGTAAATGCTTTTCCCATCATATTCTAAAGATCGTATTCTGGTAGAGCAAATAAAATAAAAAAAAACAAGTTAAGTTCGGGGTCCACCAAAGGATACATTCGGAGTCCGAAAGGTGACTCTCAACACTGGTACCACGGGAACGGGTAGCCCCACAGAGCAAGCACAAACGACCGAGCAATGGGTTAAGAGCTGATGCTCACTGAATGGTTGAGGGCTCGGAGTCTGTGGACCGAACTTCGTTCCAACTCCACGGGGTTTAATGGATGATGTTCTGGGGACAATATCCCTGGTTCGTTGTTCGGTCTTTGTGCACACCCAAATGCAAGGACGGTGGAATCTCTTACCGGTTATTGGTGAGGTCCCCTTTGGGGTTACACGTGGTGGCTATGGTTGATTCCAAAAAGTACACTGGCAATGTGTTTCATGTCACCTTTTGCAAAGAGGTGTGTGTGACATAACTGTAGCACACATAATTTGCTACCTATGTCCTTTATTGCTCACAGGGGCTATAGTGGTAGGCACGGATACCACTAGTGCTTAAAGATGGGAGAAAATCTAGAGATGGGAGAAAAAATTAGAGATGAGAGAAAAATTAGAGATGGGACATAAATTAGAGATGGGAGAAAAGTTAGAGGTGGGAAAAAAATTTGAGATGGGAAAAAAATTAGAAATGGGAGAAATATTAGAGATGGAAGAAAAGTTAGAGATGGAAAAAAAAATAGAGATGGGAGAAAAGATATAAATGGCAGAATAATTATAGATGGGAGAAAAGTTAGAAATGAAAAAAAAAAATTGGAGATGGGACAAAAATATTTGGCAGCTCTGCGGTATATGAAAATTTTAAAAATTTAAAAAAAATTCCAAGAAACATTGGGAGTAACCTACTGAGGATTCAGAGTAGCGTCTGATGAAATGGTCCATATAGGTACTTATTGTACTGAATGCATAACTCATGAGAATATCATGAGTAAAAGAATAAATTTTAAAACCAACACAATTTCTGGAATTAAGCACAAATAAAGATTAATATTTTATTTAAAAAAAAATTTTAAAAATAATCCAAATAGTAAAAATATATGTAGAAATGTTAAATGACGGAGGGCGTATTTGACCAATATGCCATTAATACTGAAAATATATTTAAAAATACTAACGAACGTAAGTGTACGCTAAAAGAGATTTCTCTCACCTAATTTTTTGTATGTTTCTGATATTTTAGAAGGCTGTGGAAAGTGAAAAATATGAATATTTCGTTAACACAGTGAATCGTATATAAGACTCGACACTTGTTTAATTATGAATTTGAAGTAAATTTATAATACACTTTTATAAAGTGGATAACATGTTTGCCTGATCTAATCATAACTTGACATTAAAAAAACAAAAAAAAACTTATTTGTGTATCCATTTAAACGGTTTTTACACTTACCCCGATGCTAATGCATAAGATCTATCTGAAAGCATAGCTTTAAAAAAATACAAAAGTACTTTGCAGGTAGTTAAAGTAGCTAAAGAAAACATTGCATACTTTGAGGGCTTTATAAAAGCAAACATAACAAAGCATACATTAAAGCTTACATTCCTCTTTGTTTCCTAAATTTATACATAAACCCTCATGCCAACATATTTTCTTTACTCATTTGCTTTTATTATTATTATTGTTTTTCATCTGTTTGTTATTACTACAATGTTTTCGTTTTATTATTTATAAAAAATATATATATAAATTTCTTTTTAAAAATATAGATAGTTAAGTACACACATTGTGCACATACACACAAAAATATTTTTATGTATGCTTCATGTAGTAGTAGTTTCTTGTTAGCTTGAGTGTAAGTGCTCACAGTGTTGTTTTTTATAACTCGTTTTTTGGGGTTGGCATCATATGTCATCATAATTTTCATATGGATTTTATTTATAAATTTTTTTTTTAAACACAACTTTTTTCTATATTTTATTTTGCTGAATTTTCAGTTTTTTTTTTTTTAACTTAAAGTTTTTGTGAGTTGAATTATTTTTTTTTTAAGTATCTTATTACTTTAGTAGTAGCTGCTTTAGTACACTTGAAAGTTTTCTTCTTCTTGATTACTTGAGTAAAAAAAACACCAAAATTTTTTTTAAAAATTTCCACATTATTCCCATTCATTTTAGCTGGTATACAGGAATGCGAATAATGCCTCAAGTAGACTTTATGCCAAAAATAGAAAGAAAAAAAATTCATCATGTACACTCACAAGTAAATGCCAGCCACTCTTATGCAAATTTTTGGTGGTGCCACACACTCTTAAGCTTTGTTGTTATGTTTTGTTAACGTTTTCTTTTTTTTTGGATTTATTTAATTTTTTTTTAAGTTAATAAGAGACACACCCCATATTATGGATAAAATGGGTATGTAAGAATGTTTTGCGTAAAATTGAGTGTGTGGAAATTATGAAACACATAAAAAAGATTTTTGAATAAAATGCAGAATAAAAGATTTTATTAAAAAAAAAAAAACAGCTTTGGTTGACAGCAATTTCCAGCAGCAAAACTTAAAAAGTTTGCATTTAATTTTTTTTAGCACTGAAAAATTTGATTATCATCCATCTAAATATTTAATAAAAATTTTTTTACTATCAACTCAGTAATTTTAGAGAACATTTCGACAACATCTAGCCCTAAAGTAAACTCTGTTGCTGGAATAAATTCTCAAAGGACTGTTTTGTGTTCCAATTTTATGAAATCGTAATTTTAGTAAAAATATTTTTCTTTTTATTTTGTTGTTCATTAAATAAAGCTTTTAATTGGAAAACTTGAAAGTTAATTTGAGTATTTTAAAAAATAAGAGTTTTTATTTTAATGCCTACCTTAGGGCTGATTTAAAACTACATATTCTTGCTAGCAAATAGGCGTATTTTAAAAAGCATACATAATCAAATACCCACACACACTTACACGCATAACAATAAAATAAATTAGTAAATAAATATTTTATTTATGATGCAAAAACCATTGCAAAAAATATGTATGTAAATTCATGTAAAGCTTTTTTTGTGCACACATAAACAATCACACGCACAAGCAAAGCTTTAGCCATATGTAGTTGGCATAATAATTTAAGCCATTAAAGGGTAAAGCGAACCAAATGATGAAATATATAAAGTGGTAAAAGCCAAGATGACAACAAAGCCAATATTGGACTGAACATTTAAAGAAAGAAAGCGTAAACACATCAGTTTATTTTTATTTGTTATTATGTCATGGGCTTCCACTACCCTATATCACATCATAAATAATGCGTAGCACAAAACAAAAAGTTTAACAGGATGGTGTAATGATATGCATACATATACTTTCTCCTGCACATACATAAAAAATTAAGTTAAAGCTGTTTGCTTTTTCTCTTTTTCATAAAAAATTTTTTACACACAAAAAAAAAGTTTTAATTCTATCAAAGTCTCACACAATATTGAGGTTGTGCAAATGTTGCTGTTGGAATTTTTAAAATAAAGCCAAAGGAAAAAAGTATATAATAAAGAGAATAAAAGAAAAACACAACAAAATCAATTAAAATAATTTCCTGTAAATAACGTGACTCTGTTATAACAATACAACACATTTACTATACACCCACAAAATGCCTCTCATATAAAATTTTAATAGGTACTTAATTATGATCGGTTAATTAAAAAAAAAAATTATTTAGCGTTAATTTTAGTAAGCTATAGACGTCCCTCACTTATTTCTTTAAGTGGAGTTAAACCATTTTCAAAACTAACAAGGCATATTTATGTTCAAAAATACCTATTACAGCTCATAAAATGAATGCGTATAAGTATGTACTCGTATTTATTTTTATATAAATCTTTATGCATTCATATGAAAATAATATTTTCTTTGGTAGATAATGTTTTCTAAAGGTAAACATGAGTGGCTGTGTGTGTGTGTGAGTGGTATGACAAAATGAAAAATTGAGTTATAGTCTCATTAACTTGGCTTTGAGTGTGCTTTTCCATCAAAATCATAATCACTATTGTAGTTATCGTTGAAAAATAATAAAATAAATTTTTCATCCTTTTTTGTTTTATAAAATGTTTGATTTTGCCAACAGTTGAACTGAACTTCACTTCGCCGTAACTTTAGTGTGAAAAAAATAAAAAAAGTCTGCCTTTGACTCGCATTATACATCCCAATAATACAAACACTTTTATTGCTAAGACCTAGCACTCATAAAGTGTACTCGTATATTTTAACTGGTTCTGCATGCAACTTGTACTTTTAAGAATTTTTCATTTCATGTTATGGCCACCAACTTAATGAATTCATTTTAATATTTATAAGAAGACTCGTTACAAAAGCTTTGGTGTTTGAAAAACTATAATAAATTTAAATAAAATATTAGATTCCATTTTCTACGTTTTTAGTTTTACTTGACATTTTTCATACACTCATTTTTGCTTTCCTTTATTTTTGTAGTTGCTTTCTTAAAAATTAATTTACGACTCAACCCAATTTTTTTTCTGTTTGTAAAGGAAAAACACAAAAAAAAACTATGCAAAGAAAAAGTTTGTATACTCACATATACTCATTTAAGTGAGTGAGATACTCCCAATAGGTTGCGTGTTTAATAAAGGAAAACTTTGTAAAAATCCTTAAATATGGGTTATAAATATAATTTCTCATGGCTACAAATAAGCCACAACTTGGTTTATATTTAAGATTGTGTCAAAGTGTGTAAAATACTATTAGAAATATTAAAAGTTGATAAAATTTTTTTTCTTTCTGCTACAAACACACACACGCACTCAGGCACACATAGCTAATAAAGTAAGTGAAATGTGGTATGTTAAAAAAAAATTAAAAAATTTAAGAAAAAAGACTTTAAGTGTGAACAATAAAATGGATAGTTTTCTATTGAAAAAGGCAAAATAGCTCGGAAAGTGGTAAGACCACGTTTTAAAATTATAATTAATTTAATTATATATTTAAATATTTCAATTAAAAATTTAATTCATTTCATTAAATATTTAATTATTTCAATTAAAAATTTAATTCATTTCATTAAATACTTAATCATTCAAATTAAAAATTTAATCAAATATTTCAATTAAAAATTTAATTCATTTCATTAAATATTTAAATATTAAAATCAAAATCTAAATAAAAATTTAATTGTCTAAATTTGAAATTAAATTAATTTCATTAAATATTTAATTATTCAAATTAAAAATTCAGTCAAATATTTCAATTAAAACTTTTATTAAATAATTAATTATATCAATTAAAAATTTAATTAAATATTTAATTATTTTAATTAAAATTTAATCATTTCAATTTAAAATTTAATTAAAATCATTAAATACTTAATTATTTAAATAAAAATTTAATCAAATATTTCAATTAAATATTTTATTGATTTCATTAAAATTTTAATTATTTCAATTAAAACTTTTATTAAATAATTAAATATATCAATTAAAAATTTAATTAAATATTTAACTATTTCAATTAAAATTCAATTATTTCAATTAAAATTTTAATTAAATATTTAATGATATCAATAAAAATTTTAATTAATTTAATGATATATTTAATTGTTAAAATTTAAAATTTAATCAAATATTTCAATTTAAAATTTTATTAATTTCATTAAAAATTTAATTATTTCAATTAAAAATTAAATTAATTTCATTAAATATTTAATTATTCAAATTAAAAATTCAGTCAAATATTTCAATTAAAACTTTTATTAAATAATTAATTATATCAATTAAAAATTTAATTAAATATTTAATTATTTCAATTAAAATTTAATCATTTCAATTAAAAATTTAATTAATATCATTAAATACTTAATTATTTAAATTAAAAATGTAATCAAATATTTCAATTAAATATTTTATTGATTTCATTAAAATTTTAATAATTTCAATTAAAAACTTAAATAAATATTTAATTATTTCAAATAAAAATGTTATTAAATATATAATTATTCAATTAAAATTCAATTATTTCAATTAAAAATTTAATTAAATATTTAATGATATCAATAAAATTTTTAATTAATTTAATGATATATATAATTTAATTTCATTAAAAATTTAATTATTTCAATTAAAAATTTTATTAATTTCGTTAAATACTTAATTATTTCAATTAAAAATTTAATCAAATATTTCAATTAAACATTTTATTGATTTCATTAAATTTTTAAATATTTCAATTAAAAATTTAAATAAACATTTAATTATTTTAATTAAATTTTTAATTAATTTAATTAAATATTTAAATATTTCAATTAAAAATTTAATTAATTTAATGAAATATTTAATCATTTCAATTAAAAATTCAATTAAATGTTTACTAATTGACATTAAAAATTAAATTAATTTAATTAAATATATATTAAATCAAATATTTCGAATAAAAATTTTATTAATTTAATTAAATAATTAATTATTTCAATTGAATGAAAGAAAATTACTATTGAGTGTAACGAATGACTAATAATTTACTGAAGATCGCATTAGATTCAATGAAATAGTAAATATGAATATGCTCTTCCTTTACCTTTAAAAATGGAAACTAAAGTTTTCTTTACACAGTTTCTCATACTAAAGATTACTTGTATTAAGTAGTACCAACAACACCTATAATTAGTTTTGTTGGCCACTGACTGTAATAACCAAATATTACAGTAAAAGGGGTGTAGTTGTACAAATTAGCAAAGTAAATTCAACTACAAATTATAACACAAGCAATGAAATATTCATGGTAATTGTAATAAAAGAAAAAATAATAACAAAAGACGGCATGTGCTAAACAAATTAAATGAAATGACTATAATTTGAATTTAAGCCCTCCAAAAACTAGCAACACTTTAACTAGTATTGTGGTGTTTGGTGTTAAATATTTTTAATGCGCATATAAAAGCTCATATGAAAATGCTGTTGGCTTTTGAAATAAAAAAATGGTGGTTACGTGAAAAAAAAAAAAAATTCAATTCATAAAACGGAATGTGATTTATTTCAGTTTTGGTTATTTTTTTTTTCTCTCTCTCTCTCTCTGTTTTGTTGTAAATATTTCCCTAATTCGTAATATTTAATGATGAAAACGGTGTTACAAAAAAACGTTAATTATATTTAAGTTAATTTTCGTTTTAGTAGTTTGTCGTTTTATGGTGCGAAATATTAGTATTGTGGAATGTGTGTGAAATAAACTTGATTTTTAATTCAATTCTCGTGCTTTTTGCACATTTCAAACATTTTTACTTTTTGGTGTTTAAATATTTTTTTTTCTCTTTTAGAGAATGTAAGTGACTGTTTAATAGCATTTTTTTAACATGTGAAATGAAAGTAATTTTTATAAGCACATGTTTACAGGAGTATAAGGTTCCCATGAAGGTAAAATGTTATATTTTTGGGGCAACACTCACTCGAGCAAAGAGTTTCTTTACTAAGAAACATAGGAAAGCATTTCCAGGTAAGTCCTCTGTACTGTGCTTATCTTCATCTTATACTTGTACAGAAAATCACCCAAAAAAATAGTTCTTTTGCACATTTTTTAAAGAAAAAATTAAGCAACTTATGGAAATTTCTGGACTCTGCCAGCCACAGTTTTCGATTATATAAAAATCTTTTAAAATTAAAAAAATAAATTAACCTTTGTTTCTTTTTAATTTCGTAACTCTAAAAACTCAACAAGAGCTCAAGTAAAATGGTTTTTTAAGCCAAAGTTAATAAGTGAAATTACTTCTTTTTTCTTAAATGTTGAACACCAATGCTAGATTTTATGCCTGGAATCCCTTTTCACAGTGGCTATACCCGGCTTTTAGAATTATAAACTTCATTTTTCATTATACCAAATCACCTCATTAATATTTGGTAGGGACCTCCTTGTTAGTTCTTCAAAAAAAAAAAAAAAAAAAAAAAAAAAAAAAAAAAAAAAAAAAAAAAAAAGAAAAACAATTACACCGGCATACACATTTCATACTTGTTTGTTTACAGACACCTGAGGAATTTCTTTTGTTCTATTAAAAGAAAAAAAAATAAATAAAAAATATTAATGATGACTTGAATGTGGCAGCGTTGGTTTTCTTAAATGCCTTTTACTTTTTCTATACCTTTTTCTTCTCAAGCACAGTTTTTCCTCTGTTAAGTACAGTGATGTTTGGTTAGACGTTAAACTGGCTAGAATTGATTTGAATTGTACTGGGTTGGCTTGGGTTTTCTATAAATAAAAAATATTTTTTTTTTGTTTTTTATCCTTGTAAATGATTCCTTTTTTCTCTCATCAAAAAAATAATACTTTTTATTTTTAGGTCTTTGCCTTAGTGAGAGTGTGTGTGTTTTATGGTGTTTTACACGTTTAGAGTAGATTTGCGTGAAGCACGCAACATAAACATCATCTAAATGTTTTTGGCCGGATATGAAAATGATGAAGTAAAATTGAGTTGTAGAGTTGCTTTTATTTAATTTGAAATTTTACTCTAGGAAATATTAAAAACAAAAGGAAAAAAATCATAAAAGGGGAGGAGAAAGGTTTCTTAAAAACTAAAAGAGATTTTTTTTAACAACAAACACACAAAAAGCTTTAATTAATTAAGAAAGAAATTTAATTGTTTAGCATGCTGTCTGTAATTACAATGAGTAAAGTGTGGCAGAGTTTTTTTTTTTTTTTTTTTTTAACACAGAAGAAAAAAAATTTGATTTATTTTGTTATTTAAACTAAAAAAGTCTGGTCTCTAAAATGGATAAAGAAAGATTTATTTTTGTGATAAAAGAGTTTTAAATATCGAGAAATATTTTCCTGCAAAGTGTGACTGAAAAATCTTTGGTAATTATGGTGGTCGAAAGGCATTGAAAGTTACACTTTACATGGTTGTAAATATTAGTAGTATTGTAATAGTAGTATTAATATTAATAATGGAGATGGGCAAAATTAATCCATTATATGAGTTTAATAAGGCAATTTTCAAGGTGACAATAAAATGACAAGAATAAGATTTGGGCATTAATACTGAGAGAAAAATGATTAATAAAAGAGACAGTTACATTTAAAAGCTTTTAAGTTTAGATACACCTGAAAACCGTCTTTGAGTTTATGTTGCATTGTACCTATTAAAAGCTTTAGGTTTTTTTTCTATTTTTTTTTAATTATTTGTTGTGTTAAAGCAAAATCTTATTAATTTAAAAAGAATTTCAAAAAAAAAAAATCTTTGATATTAAATTTTTATACAAAAAAGTTTTTATAGAAAAAAATTTCATACAATAATTATACGTAAATCCAATCATTTGACGAAACACTTAAACTGATTTTAAAAATTGAATGTTTTTTGTTATGGGACTATTGCAGCAGGATGGGAAGGTTCGTTTCCTGTAAACAGCTTATAATATTATTATTTTAATAAACAAAAAAATATTTTTTTTATAATCAAGATTATGATTACTCAAGATGAATATTGTTTAAAGAGACAAAAGACAGTTATAGGTTTTGTGAGACGGTTGTTCTTAAAAGCTCTCAATATCAGTGGCAGCGTTCCCAGAGGCTAGAATTTTTTTTTTCTAAAAATGCTAGAAGAGGCTAAAAAAAACTCCAAAAAAAAGCTAGAAAAAAGCTAAAAATTTTTAGGTTAAAATTAAAAATTTTTTTAGTTCTTTATTACATTAAGAATCCTAATTATAATTTTTTTTTTTATAAAAAAAACCCAAAAAAAAAAAAAAATATAAAAAAATTACGGCATTCGATTTAGCAAGAAATTTTAATTTAAATTTGATTGAAATTTCTACCAACACCGAATGCCGCAACTTGGCTTCTGATAACAAGTGTAGTATGTGGCAACGCTGGCCGTAGGCTTTTTATTAGCCTGATTATGACAGCAAATTTCGTAACAAGTCTGTTTACCTACTTCAAGTTAATCTACTTTAATTTTCAGAATTTTCATGTGTCTCAATTGGGCCACAAAATAAGATCGTTTTCGTTACGGCTTTAATTTCTTACCCCCTTATCCAAAAAAATTAACCTAGACTTTAAAGTCAACTTTATCGAAATTTTTCATATAATTTTTTCAAACATTTTATTTTAAAGTGTAGGTAAATTTTTTTTGGATAAGAGCATTATAAGCGAATTCAATTATTTTTCAACTTTAATGTTAAAAAATAATATTTAAAATTCCTTTTATTGAAAAATAATTTTTTGATTTTTAAGGCGATTTCGATTCTGATATTTCGCTTGCTTTATCCTACTCAATTAGGAATAAAGTGCATTTTTATTTTACAAGTTAGAAGCTAAATACTTTTCTTTACCCTCATTCGACCAATTTATCAATTTACATATCAAAGTTTTATCGAAAATATTACTTTATCTAATTTGGTTTTAGTCTCAGTTTGTTAAAAAAAAGGCTATTTTAGAAAAAAAAAAAAAAGCTAAGAAAATAAATCTAGCCTGAAAAAGGCTAAAATGGCAACGCTGATCAGTGGTAATAAAGCACCTTTGGGCAAAAACTTGCAGACTAATAATTGATATTCATAGCATTATTACTACGAATACTACCGAAGACCCTGACTGCTAACTTTAAATTAATAATATTAAAATTCTACCTTAAATTTTTTTTATTTAAAAAAAAATCCATTAAAGACTACAAAACACAACATGTCATTTTTATTTACGTGTATTTCACTTACAGAACAAAACCTGTAGCCCAACATTTAAATACAAGGTGGCGCAAAAGTAATCCAATTAAAAATAATCCACAAGAAGAATCAAAGTTTTTCATTTTTTTTTTAAATTACAGCCAAAAAACATCGGAAGGTTATTTTTGCGCCACCTTGTATATTTTTTTTTGGTAATTTTTTCTCTCTTTATTGATTTTTAAATTAAATAATAATTTATTATACATTCGTATAAAGGTATTTCGTAATAACAATAAGAAATAATAAAAAATGATAACCAGCATATAAAATACAAGTTTTGAAAGCAAAAAAAAAAAAAAAAAAAAAAAAAAACCAAAAAATCATTTTTCATTTTTATAATCTTGATGATAATTTTTGGCATCTGCATAAATGACTAACTAAACGAGCACAAAAGCAAACGAACATATGAATGATTAAATAGATGAATGCAGTGTGGTATGATAAAAAAAAAATTAAAAAAAAAAAATTAAATCATAAATAAATTGTAAGAAATAAATTAAAAAAGCTTTGCTTGTGCTGTGGCTATAAGCAGTTAGCATCAGCCTTGATGTTCAATTTGTAAAATTTATGATTTGTTTCAATTCCTTTTACATACGACTTGCAGCGTTTAGCTGTCATTCAAAATATAAATTAACTAAAAAAAATTTAGTTTTAAAGAAATTAATTTTTTATTTTTATTTTTTTATTATTGCTAAATCATTTTTTTTTTGTGCTTTTTATGTTAACTTGATATATCACAACCATTATTTAAATAAACTATTTAATTTTGGAAATGATAAATAAACAAATTATTAATATTTTAGGTCCCTCATAGCTTTGAGGCTTTAAAAGCAACCACAGCAAAAATATCTAATTAATTCTGTAATAAAAAAAAAAATAAACAAAACTTTTAATAGGGGCATATGCGATTTTCCACAATTAGAGAAAAACTCTGTCAGATATTTTAGTCAAACGAGCGTACAATTGTGTAGAATTACTTACTTTCCCGGCCTTAAATGTAAAAGAAAAAGGAACTCTATTTTAGCCACCTTTTTACAATATTAATTTTGCAGCTTTTGACATTAAAATCGCTGCCAATTAGAAACCTTTCAAGATAAATTTAGCTTGATTTTTTTTTTAATATTCAAACGCTTCTTATCAAAAAAATAAAATCAATTTTTATTTTTGTAACACAATTGAAAGGTTAAAGTTATAAACTTGTCTTACACACACACAACAAGAAAACGGTAATTGTTTTTCATAGACATGTTTTATACCTTCAAACACTTTGTTGTTTTCTTGGGCTCATTAGTTTTCTATTTTATATTTTCTTTGCTTAACAAATTGCAGACAAAAGGTGTCAAAGTTAATTAACCTCAAATTAGTTTTTTATGCTGTTTGTTTAAATATTTTCTTGTATGTATGGGTACTTGTACTCATAGCAGCTGCTGCTGCTATCTGTTTGTTTCTCTGTTTTGTTTTTTAACTTTTCTTTATTTGTTTTAAATAAAAATAAATTGGTATTTAGTGGGGCTATGGAATATTAAAAAAAAAAAATTTATTTATCTCTTTGAGCTTAAAATAATTTATGCCTGCGTTATGAAAATTTATTTTCAGTTCACTTCATTTTATTTGTTGCTCATTATAGTTTTCTTAGTAAAGGTGTAGGCGTTAAATTTGTTTAACTAATTGTTTAAGTTCTGTACAAAAGTCTCACAAAAACAAACCACAAACAAAATCATGCAGCCATAGAAACAGATTTGCCACAGCACATGACAGAGAGTGTATTTCTCTCTCTCTCTCTCTCTCTCTTTCTTTCCTTTTCTTAAATTTTTTGGCTTTGTAAAACTTTAATTGCTTTGGCACGTTGTGATCTCCAATTGATCCTATAAATTAATTTTGGTTAGAAAAACAATATTTTAAAATGTTAAAACGTTACAACAAAAAGTGTTTATTTCGCACCACACATCTACAAAATAGCAGAGTTCATGCTTTAACGTAAAGTCTCTAGTATTGTAATAAAATAAATTTAGCCACTTTTTTACACACAACAACAAAATGAATTTTCTTTAACACTTCAGAACTACAATATGAAACCCCAATGTAAATACATCCAAGGCGAATTCATACAAGGTGATGTTAAGAAAGCAGCTGTGGGCTTCAAGTTCTTTCTTGACTTGTCCCAATTATTACATTTATATGGTCAGAGTATATAAGCCATGACAAGCCAAGAAAAATTTTAAAAACAGAGATGCTTCATGGCTTCACCTTGTGTTGAACAGCTGTAGTTAAGTGCTGCCAACTTTTAGTTTGAAATAAAAAAAGCTGAAAACAAGCTTATCTACTTGAAAAATGTTTACAATTATTAAAAAAAAATTCCCTTACACTGCAATCACACGATCAAGTTTTTTTACAATTCTCTTTCAAGAAATTTACACATACTGCTTGTCAAAATTCACAAAAATTGAAAGCTGTGACGTAGGCTGCACGCAATTTCAAAGCAAGTTTTTCAACAAGATGTTTTTTTTAACCTCTTCCACCGACAGTTTTGTTTCGGCGGCAATAGAGTTATATGCCTTAATTTTTTAATTATTCCGTCTATATGCAGGAATATTCATGTTCCACAGAACTTCATGCCTTCTGTATATCTCTATGAACTGCAAAACGTCGTTATATTTGTTTAATTTGTTCACAAACATATTTAAAAAAAAACAAAACAATATTGGCGGCAGAAAAAGAATTCAAATTTGGAATAAAAAAACTGCAGTCAGCTGTTTTCTTGACTGTAATTTGAAACACTCAATTGAACGAAAAATTGAAAGCAAACTCTCAGCAAATTTTAAAAGTGTGATTGTATTGGTAAAAAAATGAGAGAAATTTTAAAAATTGAATGAAAACTTGATCGTGTGACCCCCAAGTTAAATAAACATTAATTGTAAAAATACTCTAAAATATGAAACACCCTATTGTTTTATTTTTCTCAAATTGATCGGTATTAACGGTTGCCCGGTGCAAAGTTGGCGTTGGTGGTTTTCTCCAAGCTTAAGTCAGGTATCCTCTTCAGGCCATATATAAAGTAATCAAAGTACCAACTTTAAATTACTAAATGTCAAAGTAAAATACTATTTCCTTTTACTAAAATAATAAAGATATTACGACAATTAAAAATTTAATTTTTCATCTAAAAATTCCATTACAATTTGTGCAATTATTTGGTAAATACAACAAACTTGTACTTAAAAGTTACTAAATAAAATTCAAACGAGCTTAGTAGACTTTTTTAGATATCATTCCATTACTTTATCTTGAGGTTGACCGCCATAAAAATTTTGTCTACCAATAAAATGAAAGTGATATAATTTCTCTTAAAAAAACTAATGAGTTAGCGTTAAGTTTTAGCAAAATAAGGACACTATCTAACTAAAGAGTGATTTTTTTGCTATTATCTTTTTGGCAACACTAGTTTTGACAGCTCACGCACGTTTTGTATCTTGTGTCACTGTCAAACATCTTCAGTTTGGTCTATAATTTAATCATGAATCGTCTTACAAACGAACAACGCTTGCAAATTATTGAATTTTATTACCAAAATGCGTGCTCTGTTAAGAAAGTTCATCGCGCGCTTCTTCCATTTTATGGTCAGTTTAATCGACCTACTGAGGCTTCTATTCGGGCTATTGTAACAAAATTTCGCACCAAATTTACATTGTTGGACATTAAACCACCAACACGCTTACGTAGAGTGCGAACTGAAGAAAATATCGCAGCCGTATCGGCCAGTGTTGGTGATGACCGTGAATTATCGATTCGGCGCCGTTCGCAGCAATTGGGCCTCTGTTACTCCACTACGTGGAAAATTTTGCGGAAGGATTTGGGTGTGAAGCCTTATAATATACAACTGGTGCAAGAATTGAAGCCAAACGACCTACCACAACGCCAAATTTTTGGTGAATGGGCTCTTGAAAAGTTAGATGAAGATCCACTTTTTTATCGAAGAATTGTGTTCAGCGACGAGGCTCATTTCTGGTTGAATGGATACGTGAACAAGCAAAACTGCCGTATTTGGAGTGAAGAGCAGCCAGAAGCATTGCAAGAGCTACCAATGCATCCACAAAAAACAACCGTTTGGTGCGGATTATGGGCTGGCGGCATCATTGGGCCGTATTTCTTCAAAGATGATGCGAATCACAACGTTACTGTGAATGGTGAGCGCTACCGTGCGATGATAACAAACTTTTTTTTGCCCAAAATGGAAGAGCTTGACTTGCATGATATGTGGTTTCAACAAGACGGTGCCACATGCCACACAGCACGCGAAACAATGGACCAATTGAGAGGCGAGTTCGGTGAACAGTTTATTTCACGCTTGGGACCAGTCAATTGGCCGCCCAGATCGTGCGATTTAACGCCTCTAGACTATTTTTTGTGGGGCTATGTTAAGGCTAATGTCTATAGGGACAAGCCCGCTTCGATTGACACACTGGAAGCCAACATTGCCAACATTATTCGTGAGATACCGGCCGAAATGTTGGAAAGAGTATGCCAAAATTGGACTAAGCGGATGGACCATTTGAGGCGCAGCCGCGGCCAACATTTGCATGAAATAATCTTCAAACATTAAATTATATCGACCCAACTATCGATCCAAATAAATATTTCATGCATTTTTCTGAATTTTATGTGTTTTTTTTTTTAAATTTCCGATAGTTCTTATAAAATCACCTTTTAGAATTACAGATGACTAATTAAATAAAAAGTGGTTTTATTACCACTTTCAAATAAAATAGCTTTTGAAATTATATTAAGCGAAAATTGTCAAACTTAAATTTAATTAGCAAATCGAGCTATTAAAATTTAATAAAACAATTGCACAAGCATACTTGAAAAAACACACATTACTACAAATATGTGCAATATTTAAAATAAATACAAAGTGCTTGTAGGTCATTTCAACTATGCTGCTGCAGTCCTTTAGTCGTTTTTTCATAGTTTAATAAGTTTCTTTATAAATCCAATGTTTCCATAAGAATTTATTCATTAAAATTTCATTAATACACAGAAAATATTTCATTAATTCATATAATTTATGAAACATTTCAGTTGAATCAATTTTAAAGTATTCCCAGGCTAATATTTTTTAAAAATTTAAGACACAAAATGATAAATATATTTATTAGTAAGTTTTATTTGACCTTTTTCTTTTTAATTAAAATGGCTATTTTGTTAAGCTTGAGGTCTCATTTTTCAAAAATTTATTTTTATATCGATATTTCGCTCCAATTTTTGTAGCTTCTTCAGGATATAATTATAAATTAATCAAATTATTAAAAATACATATTTCAAAAATTTTCTTGACAAAATATGTATTTTTAATAATTTGATTAATTTATAATTATATCTTGAAGAAGCTACAAAAATTGGAGCGAAATATCGATATAAAAATAAATTTTTGAAAAATAAGACCTCAAGCTTAACAAAATAGCCATTTTAAATAAATATATTTTTTAGTTGAGCCAAAGAAAAAAAAAATTAAATCGACTGAATTTTTTTTTTTTTTTTTTTAAATTAACGTAAACTTTAATGTCAACGTTAACGACATTTTTCATACAATTTTTAAAAAAATTTTGCTTTAAAGTCTACGTTAATTTTTTTTGGCTAAGAGCATTAATGTTTAAGGAGACTTTATTTAAGTTGGCTACTCTTGCTTAGTTGTCTGGCTTGTGCTTTTCCTTTACAAATTTTTTCTGTATTAAATAAGAATTCTTTACATTTTATTGATTTACCAATTTAATTTCCTTTAACATTTTCTTTCTACTTGCAGGTGACTTAATAATTTAAAGCAAAAGATGAGCAGAAAAATCTGTTTTATAACCAGCTAAATATTGTTTTTGGTTTGTGTTGATTTCTGAAAAAAAAGCTCTGCTGCTGTTATCTCTACTATATTGAAACCATAATAGTCAAACGACACCAACAATATTAAAACGTGGTAGAAATAAAACAGCAGCAATAAAAAAAAATCCACTAAAAAAAATGCTACAGAAAAGTGAGCAGGAATATCTAACGAATTGAATTGTTTTTTTTTGTTTTTTGCTACTCTCACTTTATAACAAAAAAAAAAACAAAATTTTATTTTGTTAATGTATATTTTGTGTATGTGATTATTTTTACTTACTGATAGCAGTGTTGCAGTTACAATAAAAGGTATGTTGTTGTTTTTGTTTCATTTTAACTTTCAGCGTTTTACAAATTTTATGCTGTTACCACCAAAGCAACATTAAACTTTTTCTTTCATTTCTGTTGTTTTAGTTTTCCTGCATTATAATTATTAATATTATGAATTTCATTCATTTTATTATAAATATTCAAGATATTAAGTATTATTTTTTGTTATTACTTTGTTTTGCATAATAATAACCAGTAGCAAGTAAAAGTTGAAATAATTTCGTTTGTTTGGATTTTTTTTCTCTGTTTTGATTTCCTTATTTGTGGCCATAAAAATTTGCCCTAAAGCAAAGAATTTGTTTATGAATGCTCGTAAAAGGAGATTAAAAACATGATTTTATACAATTTTTGTTCTTCATATTTTGTTTTTTTTTTTCCAAAACTCTATGAGTGGAATACTCGTATTTAATGATAAATAAAAGAACCTTACCCAAAGGGCTTTGAAATTATATTACAATATTTTTGGTTAATGTTTAACTAAATAAGAGTGGCAAGAATTTACGCATTATAATGTGAGTATATGAACGAACGTATTAAGAAAAAAATGCTTTAATTTGGGAATGAAAAAAATAAAGAAAAATTGAAAAACCACTCTAAGCAAAATCTCTACTCAGCTTAAGTAAAATAATTTAATTTACAATAAAAGGTTTTGCTTGTTAAAGCATTTTAAGTTAAAGATTTGTGGTGAAAAATATTTATTAAAAATGATAGCAACGCTTAAGAGTAAAGCCACAAAACAGAAAACAAGAAATTGTGTGCAGATCAACTATAAAATCAGTAGAAGTGTAAACCATGTCAGGACAATGGGTTTGCCATCAAACGACTACTGTAGAAGTTGTCGAGACGAGGAGGAGAAGAAGACTGTATAACACTTTGTCTGCCGAAATGGACACTTTGGAGAACGCCGCCTGCAGAGTCTCACTACACTGTGGAATATAAGGGTCGTCATGCTATATGGCTTCGTTAGAGGCAGCGTTGCCATTTTAGCCTTTTTAAGGCTAGATTTAGCATTTTTTCTTGCATTTAACCTCAAAATGTATGATTTAGTCTTTAGCTTTTTTCTTGGTCTTTTTTGTTCTCCAAAATAGCCTTAAATAGCCTTTTTTGAAAAAATTAAAACAATCTGAGACTGAGACCAATTAAGCTAAATTAATATATTCGATAAAACTTTGATATGTAAATTGATAAATTGATCGCACGAAGGTAATTTCATAAGTAAGGAAAAGTATTTGGCTTCTAACTTGTAAAATAAAAATTTACTTTATTCCTAATTGATTAATTATTTGTTCCATTTAGCATTTAGTTATCTAAAACTGCTGTTTAGTAATGCTGAGGTTGCTCGCTTTTGAGAGCGAAATATTAGAATAGAAATCGCATTAAAAATCAAAAAATTATTTTTTTATTTAAGGAATTTTAAATATTATTTTTTAATATTGAAGTTGAAAAATAATTGAATTCGCTCAAAAGTATTTACGGCATGGGACACAAATCATTTTAAAGCTAAGGTTGTCTAAATTTATAATCTACTGCCCAAGTACTTACTGCCCATTTTAAAAGAAAGGCTGTCTAGTTTTGTAATCTATTGCTCAATTACTCAGAAGTTGCTTTGAATTATTTTTAAAATTTTTTTTTAATTTCCAGGACTGTTGTTCTCAAGCATTTTGGCAGTTTTCGTTTTGGGACATAAAATAAAAACTATGAATATTTCCTAAAATGTTAAAGCACTTCCTGAAAGTTTAGAAGCTACAGATTTTGATTTTGTCAATTTTCTTGGTACCTCGTCAAAGTGGTTAATGGTAAAAATCCCTCAATGCAACAGCACTGGGGTATATGAAAATTTCAAAAAATTTTTTTAAATAATTCAAAGCAACTTTTGAGTATTTGAGCAATAGATTACAAAACCAGACAGCCTTCCCTTTAAAATAGTATATGTCTTATCCTTTAATGTTCTAGGTTTCGTCCGGAAGTTACTATGGATTATTTTGAAATTGTTTGAAATTTGCGTATACTCCAAAACTGTTGTTTTGAGGGGTTTTAGCAACTTACAGACGAACTATAGAAGATTGCTGAATGGAAGGTCATCTTTATTTGTAATTTTCTGCCCAAATTGTCAGAAGTTACTTTGGACTATTTTAAATTTTTTTTTTAAATTTCCAAGACTGTTCTCAATAATTTTGACAGTTTCCGTTTTGCATCATAAAAGTAAAAACTACGAACATTTGCGACATTGTTAAAGCACTTCCAGAAAGATTAGAATCTACAGCTTAAATTCCTTTTTGATTTTGGTAATTTTCAAGCCATGTGAAAAACGACATTATTTTCTTTAGTTTTTGATATTTAATATTTTTTTTTTATAAAAATTATAATAAAAAATCCTAATGTTATAAAGAATTAAAAAAATTTGGAATTTTAAGCTGTAGCTTTTTTCTAGCTTTTTTTCGGCGTGATTTAGCTTTTTCTAGCGTTTTTTAAAGCTAAATATAGCTTTTTTTTAAGTCCTGGCAACGCTGGTTAGTAGTAGCAATTATCTTAGGTGTCGGACTTACATTCTCTATGTGTCTTCTTATTTATTTCGTTTCCTTTCACTCTTCTAGCCTTCTTCACTTCTTTCTATACAGGTAGAGAAACCAAGTGTGCCCAGCTTTTGTTTTTCTTATTTAGGTGCCCTGTGTAACCTAACCTAACCTAACTTAACCTAACTTAAATATGGTAGAGGCTGATTCCCAATGACTTTGCAGCCTAATTAAAAATAGGGTTGAGATCACCATGATATCATGAAACATAAATGGTTAAATGGTTAAATTTATTTTTAAATTAAACAAATTAAAACTGCTGCTCAACTGGAGATGTTCAGATTGAAATCAGGTCCAAAAATTTTCTTTTATTATATACAAATTTTGTCATTCTGTTAAATTTTTTATTTCAATTAATTTATATTTCTTTGACTTTGATTTTTTTTCTTTGTCTTTCAACTAAACACATTTTGAAACCAAATAATTTTTTTTATTCTAGAGCAATTTTTTCTTAATTAAACGATTCAAGCTTATGCGCCCAATCACTTGTTTACGCATGCGTGCTCATGTACGAGTATGTGTTTCTATGACACATGTATGTACAACATTGAATGTGTAGGCAGCAACAGCTCATAAATCTTGTTTACTTTTAAAAATTAAAAAAAAAAGGAAAATTTTAAGAAATAATTTTATTAAAAGAAACATGTTTTAAAGGAGCATAAAAGCATTCTTGCTAGCCTCCACTTGATGTTGTAGTTGTTGGTATTTTTTCTTAGTTGTAGCTTTAGTTGTTGTTGTTGTTATAGCTGTGTGATGCCTACCACTTTAAATTGTCTAAATTATACATACTTTAAGCCAATATATTTAACCATTAAGGCCACTTAAAATGTGGCCTCAAGCCAACAACAACAACAACAACAAAGAAAAAATGATCATATTGCTAAATAATAAATGGGAAGCTTTACTTTTTGTTTTTCATCTGTTTAGTGTAGTTTAATAGCCTTTAGTCCATAAGTGATGCTGGTTGTCGATCTTGCTTTGCTTTTGCTTTGTATTAATTCATTTCATTGTCATAATTTTTTTTTATTTTTTGGATTGAATAACAATTGAGATAAATTGAAGTTTAAGAGAACTTCAAAATGCATGAGGAGTTTAATGAAGAAAAATTTTTCAGTGTTTTTTTTTTTTTTTTTTTGTAGGAAATTGTTTGAAAAACTGCCATATTTATTAAGAGGAAGTTACTTTACAGCCTGAAATTTTGCTATGATTCATGACTTTTGTTTGTTTTTGACAGTTTTGTTTTTCTTTCTGTTAAACTAACAGAAGCTGGCTAAATTATTTTAAAGTAAAATAGGCTATTCGATGGGCGACAAAACACCTACGGAAGTCTTTGAATTCTTAATGAACACTAGACTTAGAAAATGTTTATATTATGAGAATTGTGTCCGCTCTTAGTTCTAATTCTATGCAAGTTAGAGCTAAATATCGTTATAAAAATAAATTTATAAAATCAGACCTCAAGCTTAATAAAATAGAAATTTGAATTAAAAAGAAAACGGTCAAATAAACCAACAAATAAATTGTTTAATATTTAATTTGACTGCATCATTAAGTGATTTTCACTCAGTTTAACGTAAAATTCATCAGTTCACTACATGCTTACGTTGAAAATGCCAAAATAAAACTCCTTTTAAATTATAGAGAAAAATGTAAACGTTTTGCATTTTTCAAAACGAGGGCTTGAGTTTTCTTTCTTAAAATTTTCAAAGAATTATTTTTTCTCAATCAAGGCGAATTTATAAATTCTAAATAAAATTGAAAATTAACAAAAAAAAAAGCTCAAGTTTAGCTTGCAATTTTGAAAAAACTAAAACTAATTATTATTTTGCACTTAAGCTGGCACATTTCGGTGGAAAAACTTAAATTCACTTTCTTTTAAGTAGTAGAAAAAAGCCAGCACTTTGCTTTCCTTTTTTATGGAAAACAAAAATCCTTATGGATGTTAGTGAGGTGAGTGTGAAAAAGTTGCAAAAACATTTTACAGAAAATCAATAATTTTTCAATAGAAATCAGCGTAACGTTTAAAAAACATTAAAAACGCATTAAAGCATACATTTTTGCCAAATGCCAAACTACAAGCCAACGAACAAAAATATATAAAAAAATTTCGACAAAATTCAAACTTGAAAAAAAGTTTAAGGAAATATGTGAGACAAAAAGCAAAATTCAGCAGCAATACAATCTTTTGGCTGATAGTATAAAAAAATTTCACAAAAACAAGCAGGGGAAAAAAACTTAAAAAGAAATGCATGGCGACACAGGAACTTTAGGAATCTAAACACAAGAAAAAGGTGATGCAAAGGTATTTACCTTTATGAAAAAAAAACTACTTTAAAACGCATACATGCCTACATGCTTACATAGAGACACTCTAAATGCCTTTAACATAACATATCTCAAAATACAAAGAGAGAAAAAAAACCAAACAGAATTGTAGGCAACATTTTTATTGTTTTTACTGCAACCAGTGAGTGCAAAAACCACCATCAAGACCACAAACAATTATTTAAAAAAAAAGCAAGAAACAAAGACACCGAAAACCCAACCCAGGGCAAAAATAAAAAGAAGCAGATTAAACAACAAGGTGCAAATTATAAGGTTCACTCTCAACTGCAGGCGAGTACATACCAACCAGCAACAACATTAACAGCATAACAACAAATTAAAACAAAAAAATTCTTGACACAATCGAATAAAAACAGGGTAAAAGAAGAATCATAAAAAAATCTCTTGGAGACACAAGAAAAATATTTATTCCTTGAATTTCATTTCCAACAGCAGGCAGACATAGTAAACAACACATTTTTGCTGTTTCATATTTCTTTGCCACAAAAAAAACAAAAAAAAAAAAAAAAACAACAAATGTATGTAGATATTGATCCTTTACAGGGCACAGCTACTGCTCAAGCACAGAACTTCAATTATTGCTTGTGTGAGCAGCTCACACCATCTGCTTTAAGCGAATATTACTCATTCGTCAGCTAAAGTTTCAGCCAAAATTTTTAAAATAATTTTTTTTTATTTACAAAAAAAAAAACAATATTAAATTAAATTAAAACCAAAATGAATTAATTTTTTAAAAATAGTTTTGAATACATTTTTAAATATTTCAATTTACATATCACGTCATAGAAACCAAACTTTTTTTTTTTTAAATAAATATGAAAGAGAGTTCAAATTACACGAATTATTAAGCTTTGCTTTAATTTTAACTAAAAATTTTGGTCATCAAATATCATCTTTTACACAGAGAAAATTTAATGTGTGAATAGTTTTTATTGTCATTCATATATTCATTGCTTTTGTCAGGTATTCATTCAAAAATAATAATTCATAATTTTTATTAATTGTCTTTTATATGTAAGTAAAATAAAATAAAAAACATTCAAAACATTCGTTTAGTATTCAGTGTCTTTTTTTATAATTTATTTTTATTTTATGAAAAATGAAAAAATTCGGATATTTTTCACACACTTAAAAAAAATACAAGTAGAAATATTTGGAAAATTTTTATTTAATTCAAAATAACAAACTCCAAACTTGGCAAACTGTTTTCACAACTTGCGGACAAAAATTTTGTTCGTAAAAATTTTTCTAAAGAGAGTATTCTGCTGCATGACTTATTTTAGGAAGTGCCAACATAAACAAAAAATACTAAAGTTACGAAAAATAGTCGATAAATTGTTATCATATTACAAATCTAGACAACCTCCCCTTTAAAATGATATGTGTTTTATCTCGCAATCTTCGTTCGTAAGTTAATTTGGATTACTTTGAAAGTTTCATATACCCCAGTGCTATTGCTTTCAGGGATTTTAGCAACTTCCCAACGAACCTTTGAAGATTGTTGGATGTGACACATATCATTTTAAAGAGGAGACTGTTTGGATTTGTAATCTACCAAACAAATACTCAGAAAATACTGTGGACTATTTTTAAAATTTTTTTTTTTAAATTTCCATATACCCCAGTCTAAAGTAATTTCTAAGTATTTGAGAATTTTCCATTTTCATGAATATATAATAATAAATGTATGTTTTAAGGAAAAAAATTTGAATTTTATTGAAATAACATTATAACTATTCATACTATTCGTTTTGTATTCGTTGCCGTTTGAGAGTGTTTTGAGTGTTTTGAAAAAAATAATAGAAATTACTCACTTTTTTGCTTTTATGACATTATGTGAGTTTAGAATAATATACTAATTCAAGGCAACAAATAAGGCTCTCATTCCGTTCTCTGATGTGAATTAAATATTTTAATTTAAAAAATTTGTAATTAATTTAATTAAATATTTAATCAATGTAAACATGTCTCATTTAAAGTTAAAAATTTTTACTGATTTAATAAAAAAATTTTAATCAATATGAGAAATTATATTAATTGAAATTTATTTCAATAAAACTGCTAATTAAAAATTTTAATTAAAAAATGAGTCATATTTTATTAAAAATTTAATTGAATTAAATCAACCAATCTGATGATTATTTTTTTTTTAACAAAATTTTTAATTTTTTTCTGTGTATGATAACGAAAGGAAATCCATTTTGTTTTTGTATTAATAAAATTGTACATAAACAGCAGCTGACTGTCCTTAAAACAATAGAAAATATAAATGTGTTTACATTATTAAGGTAAATAGAATTGAAACAAAAATAACAAAAAACTGAAACAATAAAAAAATAAAACTGTTTTCTTACTAAAAACAAAAAAAAAACGTAATAAAAATAAGATGAAAATGTCTACGTAACCGAAATAACAAAATAATGCCATTAAACAAACATATTTATTGACAACAAGCCAAACAATAAAATAAAAAAAAATTTTGCTAAAAGGATGAAAAACAGGAAGAAATAGTAAAACATATTGACATTTTTGTCTATAAAGCAAAATGAAGGACAAACGATACAGAACATATTTCTGATAAGCATAAATAAATAAATAAATTCTTGTTACAGTAGGCGTTCACAAATTAAGACTTTCAGCCTCATATACCACATCTTAAGTTAACTAATGACTGTGGCTGAGGCAATTTTATTATTACTGCTTGAGTTATTTGAATATTTAGGCTTCAGTATTTAAAATTTGTTTTACTAAAAACTGTTATTTAAATGTAGAAAAGCAGCTTTCATTTGAATTTATCTGAACTGGCTAAAAAAACAAAGTGTTTCTATTTTATGAGCTTCCACTGTAATTATTTACTACGGAAAACAATACATTGAATAGCAGCATGTGTTTGATAATAACTAGAATTGAATGGGTATGCGAATACGTAATATTACTAAAATATTGCCTTCTCTTTCTCTCTTACTCCCTATTTTTTTCTCTGCCGCTTTTTGTTTCTTTGTTTTTCCTTATAGCGTTATTTACAAAAGGAAGATGTAAACGTTTCCGTTATAATATTCGCATACAAGAGCAACCAACTAACATTTATATCTTTTATTTTTATACGAATATTAAAAATCTGTAAAACAATATGTCAGCTTGTTTATACGAGGGAGAGCTAGAAGTGAAGAATATTTTTTTGTAGCTGCCATAAGAACTTGAAAGGAGACGAAAATATTGTTGCAATGAAAATTTTTTCTTTATTTATTTCATGGTATTCATTTTTAGATATATGATTTCCGGCTTAAGTCCACCAAAGCTACGGGTTATTAGTTCCATTTGAGTAGTTCTTCTTTTTAAATATATTTTCCAATAAATCTGGTGAATAATGGCTTTCAATGCTGCAAGAGTGCTAACTTGTCCTCTTAAGTCTATGATTTAATTTAGAGCCATAAACAGTATTTTAGTTAACGTCTCTAAGCGATACTTTAAATTGCACCAACGAGGGGGCCAGTGAATAGAACCACTTTTGGAAATAAATTTGTCATCACATTGATTTTTAGTAAATTGATTGTTTAGCTCGCTGTTAGGCAAGTTACAACGTCTTGTTCTAATTAAAAATCGTTAATGTTTAGCTGTTTAATTTATTCATTATTGATCGATAATGCTTGCCATACACGGTAACGGTAGCTCCTTGCTCATTTCGAAAGAACTAAAGAAAAAAATAACAGATCAGATCAAAAAAATCTCATTTTTAGTTCATTGTACACTTAGAAAACAACTTCGATTGTGAGAACTAAATTTCTTTCCAATCAAAAATTCAGTTGTTGTAATCAATTTTTTTAGTTGTAGTAACCAGAATTCTATAATATTAACCAAAATTTAGTTCTCCTAAAAATTTTTTGGGCTGTAAGACTGATTTGCTATTGTCATTGAATTTTTGATTGGAAACAAATTTAGTTCTAATAACCAAAGTTGTTTTCTCAGTGTGCCTGATTAAGAATTTTTATAACTCCACTATTATTTGTTACGCATACTAAATGAACCTTAGTCTTTAGTTTTAGGCAATCTCAGACAAGTTTTGATGTTATCTCAAAGGCATTGAGTGCAAGTAATGCCACTCTACTTTCTGAGTGAACTGTGTTTAGACCAAATATCCCTGATCAAACAACCTCAACTTTTTTGAGCCATCTGTGTACCACACATATGACCCGACATCTGCTTTGGGTCTGTTCTGTTCCCTATTAATCCTAACTGGGCTATTGAAAATCTACTTGTGTGTTTGAGAAATAGAATTAATTATTGGTTGAAACATTTTTTTTTAAAGTTGATAAAACCTAAAATTGCTTTAATTCAGTTTCCATAAAAAATCTTTCAAAAACTATTTTTTCTCAACAAATTTTGTTACAACCCGCAGCAACGACATTTTTATTTTATTCCTACTCGTGTGTCCTCACACATCTAGTAGTTCATGTGTGTACGCCTTAAGGTTATTTGTGTTTTCGCAAGCCCGCAAAAAAATCCAAAACAATCATCAAAAAGACGAAAAAAAAATTAACAGCAGTTGTAGCAAAAAATAACATGTCCTTTTCTTTGTTCCTATTATTTACATGCACAAACACAAAATGTTTATTGTAAAAGTATTTCTTTTGATTTTGTTATTGTCTACGTTATGTCCGGTTCAATAAGCTTTAAAATTGTTGTTTTCAAAACAAAAAATTTGGAAATTGTTGGATTTTTTTTTGTACTTGTGTTAGTTTTTCTCTAACTTTTGCTCTCTTTAGCAATATTTAAGTATCAAAAGCAACAGCAAACAACAATTGCACAAATAGCAATTCAAATTGACCAAAAGAAATTTTAAAATATTTTTTGTCTGACCTTCAGAGCTCACATATGTGAGTGTTTGTTTAAAAAGTTTAATAATACTGAGCATAAAACTATTTAAGCCAAATAAGTAATGGATGCTTTTTGAACTTTGTAGTAGTTTTGATACGAGTATTATTTACAAAACAATTGTAGCAAAAATATAAAATTCTTTTTTTTATTTGATATTAAAATATTAAATATATTTAGAACATTTTTGCTTCACTTTAAGTTAAGAAATAAAAAAAAAGAACTCCCAACTTTTTTAATTGTTATTTCTCAAGACTTTTTTATGATGTTACATGTTATGTTTAAGACTGTTGTGCATATTAAGGAAATAAAATTATTTCTTTTACTCGTTGCACTAACAGAAATTAAGTTCACTTTAAGAATAACAACCTAATGAAAGTACACTTTGCTATACAACTATTGTAGAATAATAATCTTACGTTGTTCATATACGAGTATTGTCTGATTTTCGTCATTATTATTATGAAAAATTAATTATTTCTCAACCAATGTTATATTTTATTAGACTAATGAAATATTTGAGCCGTTATTTTTAAAAGTGATATAAGTCTACTTTTAAAAAAAGAGTGGGTAAGCAGATATCTATAGCTAACTAAAATTATCACTAGTTTTTTTTTTTTTTTTTAAATGGATTTATACCAATTTCAAAAATGACAGCGTAAATAATAATTTTCATAAAATTTTTCTTTCGCTTAAAATACTAAAAAAAACTGGTTTTTTATATTGCTTTAGATTAAAGAAATATTTTATTAATTCAATCAAGTTTTTAATAAAAAACATTTTATATATGAAACATTTTGATGAAATCATTTCATGGTATATATGAAAGAATTTTCAGTAGAATGACTTTACTTTTTATAGCCTTGAAAAATAATTAATTAGCTTTCCACCAATGACAAGTTTTCATTGCATTATCGACAATATCTCATTAATTTCATGAAATATTTCATTAAATTAAAGAATATTTCTTTAACTTAATTTTTCATTGATTCCATGAAATCTTTAATTAAATAAAACAATATTTCCTTGCATTAGTTGTTAAATGATTCCATGAAATATTTCATTAAATTAATGAATATTTCAATAATTCCATGAAATATTTCATTAAATGAAGGGAGAAGTCCTTGTATTAGTTGTTCATTGATTACATGAAATATTTCATTAAATTAATGAATTTTTCCTTGAATTAATTTTTCATTAATTCCATGAAACATTTCTTTAAATTAATGAATATTTCATTAATGCCATGGTATATTTCATTAAATTAATGAATATTTTATTGGTTCCAAAATAATAAAATTTTTTATTAGAACTTTTTGCTCAATATTTGTTTTTTTTGTTATTCATTCAACGTTTCAAATTACAATTCTTCAAGCAGCAAAACAAAATCTGTAACATTAAATTTATTTTAAGTTCCAAAAAAAAAAAAAAAAAAAAAATCTAATGTACCTTAGAAACTTACCACCAACAAAAATATTTGTTAAGTAAGGAATAGACAAACAACACAAGCAACTGGCTACCAATCTTTCTTTCATTTCTGCGTTCTTTCAGTCAGTTACTCAGCCAAGTAAACATATTTAACAGGAAACTATGTTAGCACAGTATTTTGCTACAAAAACAATAACTTTTCTTTAAGGCTTCAATATATCGCTCGCTTACTTCAATAGTGTCATAACTCAAAAAACGGTATTTTTTTAACTATTGTGCACATCAAATCAAAATATTAAAAAATTTTGCCAGAAGAGTAAAGCAAAATTTGCAAACTTTAAATGGCTTTCCTGGGAAATCATGTTTTTTCAATTATAACACTATTAAAGTGAGTAAGCGATATGTACAAGAGTTATATTTTTTTTGGAAATTTATTTTTTGGACAATCTGAAAGAGCTAACATAAGCAAGCAGACCAATAATTATACGTTGCCAAACAGGGAGTATTCAAAAAAAAAATAAAAATTAAAAAAAAAATTCAGAACATTAATTTATTTAATAGAAGCTTAAAATTATTGCTGAGCTTGAAGTAAAAGAAAAAATGTTTTTTAAATCACAAATAAAAATATTGATTTAACTCCAATTGAAAATGCTTTCAATTGCTTAAACAGATTCTATAGAAAACGAAAACTTTCTTGTGTTATTTTTTTTTCTTACAAAAAAATTAAAAAAAAAAATTTTAAATCGTAAAAATAGCCAAGTGATGTTTTGCAAAAAAATTCTTCTTGATATTTTTCAAAATTTTTATAAAAATTTTTATATTATTCCATGATAGAGAAGCTACTCAAAGTTGAAGCGAAATATCGATATAAAATTGGTTTTCTGTTAGTTTGTTCGCTATAAACATTTTTTTAAAGGAGTTATTTTTAAATTAAAACTATTTATAATCTGTATATTCTAAGAAAGAGGGCGTGGCTGCCCACTATTAAACAATTTTTACTCAACACTGTCTAGAAAAATTATTGAATTTGGGATCTTACAAATGCAAATAAATTATAAGAGTATTGATTAAATATTTAATTGATTCAAATAAAAATTTAATTAAATTGACAATAATTTTTATTGAAAATTTTTAATTAGAGCAGCATAATTTTTTTCTGTGTATAAACAAAATAGTCTAGAATATGAAAAAAAATTTATTTATAAATTTGTTTGATTTTTAAAAAAAAAAAATTTCTTTTATATTTAAACTTAAAAAAATATGTTTTTGTTAAAAAAAAAAATTTTTTTTTTTGGTAAAATTTTTATTTTTGATTTCCCTTTTATTTTTCACACTTTTAGCAATAAACAGCTCTTGTTGGTATACAAAAACTTTGGTTTTACTGAGCATAAGGAAAAATTTCTACAAATTGATTTTTATTTATGGCCAAAATGTGGCTCTAACTGCAACTTAAAGTGAATTTTTTTTTGTTTAATAACAACCACCGGCAAATCAACAAACAAACAACAGGAAAAACGGAAGGAAAAACATTTTTCCACCTTTTCTCTACTTTTTACTAAAATACTCTTATGGATTGTTAGAAATTACAGGCCACATAAATAAAAAAAACATGTGTTTGAGTTGCTTTAAAAAGAAACAACAAATTTTTTGTGCTTTCCTGCTGCAAAACCAACTGAAATAAATAATTCACATAAAGCAGCAAATCGGCAAAAACAACAACAAGAGAAATGATTAAAATCACATAAAATTTTAGGGCTCCAGAGCAGGGCAAGACAGACAAGCATGCAGCACAACGTTACAGACACAAAACATAAAACTTCTTAGTTTTAATTCAAGGTTAACTTTTAAATGGAACGAACCTTTTTTATTTTCTTGCCTGACGTTATTCTTACCTGTACAAAAACAACAGCAACAATATTTCTCTCTTTTTTTGTTTTTCTTAACAAACATTTTGTATTTAATGACTGTTAATTTCTACCCTTTGAACGCAAAAAAACTTTTAAGGCTCAACTTGAAAAGAAATATTATAAAAAATAAAAAATAAAAAAAGGGAATGCTACTTTATAATGGGTATAAAATGAAGGAATTGTTGTTAAAAAAACAAAAGCAAATTCATGTTTTACACTCATGTTAAGTGGAAGATAACAGCAAACACCTCTTAACCTTAACAGGAACAACGACTGACAATAGCAGCTAACAGCAACAACAATAGTGAAGAATACAAAACACAACAACGTTATGGTTCCCTACATAGTCAGTTGTACATACAACATGTAGCAAATACATCAACCATATGCAGGCAGAGTTACGCATTGAGCTCTTTCTTGTCTTTCTAATGGAACACAAAATAAAAGGCTCAGGCTTGCCTGCTTTCTTGCTTTACTCTTTATTTATACGTCTTGATTTACAATCACCCAGTTTTTTGCCTCAAAGCAGCTGCTGAGACCTACAATTTAAACTCAGCGTATCCCTAATTTAAAGTGAAATTGTAAACGTACAGTGTAAAGACAACATTGTTTTGCAAACATTTCTGCTTGTGACCGGAACAGTCATTTCATTACACAAACACACAAGCAGACTTTTATTTCGTACTTCATGTTAAGGCGCCCGTATTTGCTATCTGGAACAGACCAGGCCAGTTTGTAAACGTAAAGCAACGTTAAGAAAAAATACAAGTAACACACAATGCACATATAAAAACCAACATATTTTGTTACGCATATTATCCATTTAAAAACATTTCTTGGCCTTGTGGCCTTCATTTATCGTGTTACATGCTTTGTTATGTGGCAAATGTTTTCACTTAGATTGTCGTTCAACCAGCTTTAAGATAAGAAAATTCCACTGAAGAAATAAGCCAGAAATGAACAAAAAAAACCAAACAAAAAGGAATATTCAAAAGGATTTATTAAAAATGTATTTCCTTTTAAACAAGGATTTAAGCAGATTTTCACAATGAGAGATTTTCATTTAAATCATTTGCTGTCTTAAATTATAAATTTTTTTTTCTTTCAGTAGGCGTAACAGTTGGTGTAACAATTTAGGGAGAGAAGCAGAAACTCGATCGTTTTTAAACACAAGAAAAATTAATCTAAAAATGGGGTAGCAAAAGTTCCAAAAATTTATATCAAAACTAGAGGTTTTTGCCCGGTTTAGCCTGTCTCGATAGTTTATTACCCGAGTAGGTATCCTTAGAAAATAGGGAGCGTATGTATCGGTTTTTGGAGAAATCCGTTTAAAAATAGAATTTTCATCGTTAAAAAATCCCTTCACATAAAGACAGCCATTCACTACTTTATAAAGTGGCTCATAGCTTTGCTAGCATTATTAGCACAGGCGCCAACTAAATTGGTAAGTAAAATATTCTAAAGTATAATTTCAGGCTTAAATCAAGTACGGCTACACATCTCTTTAGACAGTGGCGAGTGAAAATCTTTTAAAAGTTGGACTCAAAACGGGAGTGGCTGGCTTAAAAGTATATTTTGATCTTACTTGGAGACTGTATATTTACCATATTTTACACTAATCCGCAGGAAAAACATTTTATAGCGCACAAGCAAACAAACAAGCAAATAGAAAATGAATTTTATTTATATAAATAATCTCCTGTGTGGTTCAATTACCAACTAAGACTATCGAATATTCCAGTTTTTGTAGCATACATTTTTTGCAAGGCTTCCAAGGCTCATTCTGTGTCTTGCCATTACTGAGTTTTGAATAGGTTCGGATGTTTTTTTGTTTTGTTTCATTTATCTGAAAACTGAATACGCCAAGCCAAGAAGCTAACAACTTAGTGAGCTGTTTGTTATAGCTCTTTCATAAATAAAGAAAAATATAAACTATTTTCACCTAGAAAACAATTTCGATTGTGAAAACTAAATTTCTTTCCAATCAAAAATTCAGTTGTGGTAATCAAATATTACAGTTGAAACAATTAAAATTCGATACTGCAGTTCAAAATGTTTATTCTCTTAAAAATATTTCGAGTTGTGAGACCGATTTTCTATTGTCACGATAAAAAAAAATTCAACTTCCGCAACTGAATTTTTGATTGGAAATAAAATTAGTTCTCACAAGCGAAGTTGTTTTCTCAGTGGAGGCTTAAAGGCTTGTGTTTGTAATTGCAAAGTCATTGAAGTAACGATACATAAGCCTGTAGACACCCTGCTGATATTGCAGGGTACCATTTTTCACCCAGCTCTTCTGGCTCCTAGATACACACTTTTCAAAGAGTTACAGAATCGCATTATATATCTTGTGGCTGCTGAATGATTGCCTACACCACATTTTTATTGATTCCTGTATATGTAATTAAAAGCCTTTGGCCACCAACCTGGGTTGTAAGATTATTTACACTGCACAATCGCTTAATAACAAATAGGAAAACAATAATTCTGACCAGTTTTAAATTTAAAAGAATTTCAACAAAGTCTGTATGAGACCTCGTAGTTTTGATTTCTGTATTTAATAAAAAAAATTTTCACTCTTAACAAAATGACTGACTGTTTTATTAAAACAAAATCTAATAATTTATTTTAATTTCTGTAACTATTAATTTGAACAAAAAACTAGTAGGAAAAAAAATCTGGCTTCAGTATATAATTAAAAGAGGAAGAGAAAATCTAACAAATCAGATTGAAAACAAAATGTGGATTAACAGTCTAAACAAAAAAGCAAAACCCATAATTTTAATATTACAAATAGACGCTCCATAGATACCTACATGTGCATTTATAATTGTTATGGAACCACATACATTTACACCAAAAGAAAAAAATTAAACAACAACAAAATCATATACACTTAAAAACTAACATGCCATAACAACAATTATATACACAACAACAATTTAAGCATTAAACGTAAAAAGGATATGCAACATAACAAAAAATGTAACAGGCAACACCCATAAAGGTTTTTTTTGTAAAAAAAAAAATATATGAAATGAAAAAAAAAAAAATCCTTAAATGCAAACACCAAACAACTAGAAATCCCTTGTATAAATGGGTTCACTGGGAAACATACAAGGAAGAATAGACAGGGAGAGTGATAACAATTTAATAAACACATACACATACATACATGTGTTTGCTTTTCAGCTGTATTTAAATGTAGCTAAAATAATAACAATAAACAAACGAAAAATATGCAATTTGCTTTCAAATATCATTTTACATAAATTACACCATTTCCAAAATTAAATTTTTTTTTTTATTTTTAATAAACAACACAATACTACAGTAATTTTGATGATGTCTAAGCTAAAACTGTATAGCTACTTTTTAATCCTACATGTAGTTCTTGAGATATAGGGAGGTTATGTTATATAATTTTCAATCAGTGCTGTTTTGAATTCCGTATCCGAATATTTTATTCGGAATTGAAAAATTTTACATCAAATAACTAATCTGTGGCTTATGTTGGGACTTTTTTAATATCGATTTTGCTATATAGTGGAATAAAAAAACATAAAATTTTTCATTTAATAAGAAAAAAAATTTATTTCCACAATTTTTTTTACCTCTTAAAGATCAACAATAAAATAATCTTTAAATTATGTTGTAATAGATTTTTTAAAAAGATTTAAAAAAAAATTTTTTTTCAAGAAAACTTAAAAAAAATATTTTCTTAAAAAAAATCATTAAAAATCTAAAATAAGCAAAATCTTAAATTTTGTTTTTAATTTTGATACCTACATATGCTACAAATAAAATGAGCTATACTTCATCAAAATCCATGTATAACTTCCAAATTTATTTACATTTTAGTGGTACCCCCAAAGACCCAAAACACTTTTTGCCATAAAGGTGTAGAAGCTACCACTAAATTGTGAATAAGTTCAAAATTTATAATAGGATGTAAATGAAATTAAGCTCATTTTATTTATAACATATGCAGGTTTTTAAATTATTAACACTATTTAAGATTTTGCTTATGTAAAATTTATAGAAATTTTTTAAAAATAAATGTTTTGAAATTTTTCTTGAAAGAAAAAATGTTTTTTAAACAAATTTTTAAAATATCTTAAAGGGCTAGTACAAAATTATAAAAACATAATTTAAAGATTATTTTATTTCTTATACTTAGCAATTTTTGTTAGTGTAATCACAATGCTAGTTCCTGAGTTATAGCAAATTATATTGCGGGTAACCTTCTGCTTTTTTTTCTATATCTCGAGAACTACATGCAGCATTAAAAAAGTAATTTGGAGCTTACTATCATAGGTATTTGAATTGATCATAAAATCTCGGGCCCAATCAAAAGAAATTAATTTTGTAGGCCAGTGTAATTGCAAGTAATGTTGCTAAATTCTTTTTTCTTACATACATACAATAAAAGTTAATTTTGTAGGCCAGTGTAATTGCAAGTAATGTTGCTAAATTGTTTTTTCTTATATACACACAATAAAAATCTGCAAATTTTGCAGGAAACACCCAGGCTCTAGGCAGGAATTAAACCTGCGGCCACCCAAGTTGGTAGCTTAGTGCTCTACCCACTAATCTGCGGGACATCCCTTACATATTCATATTATAGGCTTCATTATCAGTAGTCTCTCAGAGCTCTTAATCTTCAGCATTTCTCTAAAATTTTTATTAGGATACTAAGCCGATAGATATACTTACGGAGATGCGACTCAATATGAGTCTAAATGAGTTAAAGTGAAAAAATGAAGACCGAAATCATGCAGAGACTTTTTAGTGGCTCAAATCTTGTTTTCCAAATTGTAACCGTTCATTAAATCTATATTAATGTGAATCAAACTTATGAACTCATGTATTGGAAAAAAAAAAAAAATATTGACTTTGAGCAAGCAGAGCTACTTCAGTGGCTCAAAAAAATCTTAAAATTTTTCTTAAGCAAAACGTCTTATTTTTTGTTTAGTTTTGTATCACTGCAACAAAAAAAAATATCATTCTGGAAACAGTGTAACTTAACACATGTGAACTCAAGTATGTTTACCCTCACACCCTTTCCTATTTTTAACCATCTATTTAAGTATGAGTTTACCTATTTTCATATACTTTTCTATGAGTAACCCTGCCCATACTTTTATCCAAAAATTTAATTTTTTTTTCATATCGCAGCTCTGTAGGTTTTGCTTTTGTGTATGTGTGGGCATAGAGGAGTTTTTATAAGTTCGAGTTGAAATGTTAATATTCCTTTAATAGTTGTTTTATGTTTTACATATTTTCTTTCATTTTTTTTTTCGACAAATTGACTGTTGAGGCTGAAATTAAATGTAATTGAGTGTTTTTCGTTTGTATAACAATACAATATTTTTTAATGTTGTTTTGCATTTTTTTTTTAATTTTTTTTTTATTAATTCGAACAACGTACAAGTACAAGCATGCCTACATAAAACACAATATGTTCCTGTCATGTGAGTGAGTTCGTATGCCAGTCAGTCATTTATTCATGCAGTTTAACAGAAAAAATAAAATAAAATTGAATATAAATTATTTTTCTTATTGCTATGTTTGTATTGTATGCGATTTAATTGTTTTTGTTTAATGTTTTTTCAGCTTTATTCATATTCTTGTTGATATTGTAAATAATGGAATATAAAATATATTTTTATGTAAGAGAGTGCAGCTTTGTGTGTGTGTACTTAAACCTTAAGCCCGTATTAATGCACATACTCTCAGTATCTAGAGTATTTTTATAAAGAAATATTAAAAAAAAGAGCAGATTAAAATAAATAGTAAAATTATACTGAAAAATGCAACAAGAAAATTGTGAAAATTATACTTTTCAGCTCTATAAATATTTTTTTAATTCAGTTTAAAAAAATACACAAAAAAATTAAAAATAAAATAAATAAATAGTTTTAAACACATAAAAATCCTATTCCAAAAAAAAAAAAAAAATATGCGAGTATTATTTATTTCTATTTAAATTAAATAATATCCGGTTAAAAAAAAACGACAAAAGTCAAGTGAGGAAAAATATATTTTAAAAACTACTAATACAAGTACTTGAAAAAGACAAATCATTATCAAACACTTTAAAAAGCTAAACAAATAAAATAAAATTATTAACACTAATGAGCAATGCCAGAAGCTAGAAAAAGAGCTAGAGAAGGCTAAATCACGCAAAAAAAAAAATAAACTAGAAAAAAGTTAAAAAACTACAGCGTTGCCAGAGGCTAGAAATTTTTTTTCCAAAAGTGCTAGAAAAGGCTAAAAAAGCTCCAAAAAAAAGCTAGAAAGAAGCTAAAAATTTTCAGCTTAAAATTAAAAATTTTCTTAATTCTTTATTACATTAAGAATCTTAATTATAGTTTTATAAAAAAAACCCGAAAAAATATTAAATATTGAAAAAGAAAATAAGATCCTTTTCCACACGGCTTTAAATGCTTATAAGCGAATTCAATTATTATTCAACTTCAATTTTAAAAAATAAATGTTAAAGTAATAAATAATTTTTTTAATTTTTAATACAATTTCTATTCTGATATTTCGCTTTTAAAAGCGAGCAACCTTAGCATTACTAAGCAGCAGTTTTAGATAACTAAATGCTAAATGGAACAATTAATTAATCAATTAGGAATAAAGTGAATTTTTATTTTGACAAGTTAGAAGTCAAATACTTTTCTTTACTTTACATATCAAAGTTTTATTGAAAATATTACTTTAGCAAAATTTGGTCTCAGTCTCAGAATAATTTAAATTTTTCCAAAAAAATCTATTTTGAAGAACAAAAAAGACCAAGAAAAAAACTAGAAGCTAATTCATAAAATTTAAGGCTAAATGGGAAAAAAAGGCTAAATCTAGCCTGAAAAAGGCTTAAATGGCAACGCTGACACTAATTTTGGTAGGCGGAACAAAAAGAAAAAAGTATACAAAACTATTCGCTTTGACAGTTTGATTTTCTTTTGAAATTTTCACTGTGAACATGTGGCTTCCATTTTTATGTACATGAAATATTCAATAAATTAAAAAAAAAACTGCTCCTTAACTGCGCTTAACTCTGCAATTAATTAAGCGTTTTTACTTCTATTTAGCCCTATTTGTACCAGCGATCAAGATCTCGACCACAAACTTTTGGATATTTTTGAAAGTGGTATAAGTCCACTTTAAAAAAAATAGGTCAGCAGTAATTTTAGTAAGCTGGATCTCTCTATCTTACTAAAAATACTACTGGCTTACTTTTTTTTAAAAAGTGGACTTATACCACTTTCAAAAATAAAGCCTCAAATACTTAAAAATATCAGTATAATTAAATTCTTTTTTTTTTGGTTATTTATGCAGTGGCTTTACAAATGGATTTTTTGAAGTCTCTGCTTGAAAGGAAGCAAAAATAGTCTACAAATAATTTCTTTTTATAATAGTTGTATTTAAAAAAAAAACTAAATTAAATAAATAAGTCTTTGTTTAATGATTTTTTTTATTTATTTTTAATTTAATTTTTATTAAAACTTATTGTTTGAAATTAATTTAAACCATTAATTTACTACCATAAATAACAATAAATGTTATCGCATACAATTAAATGAAACCAATAAAATTTCTAGCCAACTAAACTGTTGGCTTAAATAAACTTTATTTTACTTTTCAAAATACACAAAATATAAAGATTTTTTATGCACAAAACAGACAACAACTTAAATTGGAACTTATTTTTTTGTTAACAACAAACAAAGTCATAAACTTAAACATTTCATGTCGCTCTAACTTGCATTTGTTATTGTTAAACTACAAATTTTATTTCAGTTCGATTTAATAATTTGCTGTTGTTGTTGTTGTTGTTTCATTTTATTTTTTCTAAACGACTATTGCTGGCAATCATGTCAACCATATGCTGGCCATTTTAATAACAAATTTATTACATTTGTTTTTCACCATTAAAACTGTTGTCATTTATTGTTTTATTGAATTAAGCTGAAACCAAAAACAAAGCACCTGCTCTGGGGAATATTTGGAACTCGTGTGCAGAATTTTTTTTTTCAATTTCAATTCCTATAATTTTTATTTTATATTTTCAAATCGTTATAATCAATTGCCATATTTTAGTCAATTAAATGTTGCTTTTTTTACTGTTAATTTTTATGGGGTACTCGTTTGTATATTTTCAATTTTTAAACAAAATTTTTTGTTTTGTTTTTTGTTAAAACTGTCAAAGTTTCAAATTTCATTTAGTCTCGCTCAGCAGCTCTCCTATTTAATTGAAATTTATTAATTTGTATTTGCTTATGTGCTTGGGTGTTTTTTCTATTTTTTTTTTATTTTTTATTTAAAATAAAAATTTATTTATGCACAAATTTGTTTAATAAATTTTTTTGTTTTTGTTTTACTATTTTCAGGTAAGTTTACCAGGCATGAATGCGCTAAAAAAATATTTTATGCTGACACTTTAATGACATGTAAGTGTTTTCAAATTAAATATTACACATGTTACGAGGTATTTATGAGTTTCACTTAAAAAAAAAAATGGTTTTTAAAACAAATAAATTTAAAAAATTTTTTTTAATTTTTTAAATTAATTTTTGTTTACTTTTTAAACATATATTTTAACAATTTAAATTCTTCTTAGAAAAAGTTTTTTTCTGCTTTAATAATTCTTTACGTTTTAATTTACTAAATGCAACTTGTTTTTAGGTTGGTCAGGTAAAGTTTTCAACAAAGAAATTTAATTGTTTATTTTCTCTGTATAAATCAAAAATCAGTCGCCCAAGTCCTATACTTTATAAGTAATTCGGGCATGTATAAAAAAATTCAACACAATCTATTTAGAATATGAAGGGTTATAAAGTATTTCGATTCGTATCGAAATGACTTTCGAATAGAATTTAGGTAATGCCAGGGAAAGGTTGTAATATCAAAATTACAACTAAAGTAGAGTTGAGTTATGAACCATAATAGGAACTTTAATTTTTAACAAAAGAAAAGAAATATTAAACAATAAATTCAAAGCTAATTTGCTTATGAAAAAGCTCTCTCTCATACCAAAAGAAGCAGTTAATTTAGCTGTATATTGATTAAAAAAATTATTTTTTTCTTTTTTGATGTACTTTTCTTCTTCAACATTTTTTTTTATTTATAAATGAGTTTTTTTTTAATAAAAGCAAATTATATTAAGAGGTTATATAATTAAAAATAATAAAATATTTTTTTGCATTAAATTTCCTTATAATTCTTGCTAATTTCCGTAATGACCTCTTAAGCAAAACTCAAAATCACAATTAAATATTCATAAAGATAACATAAGTAGGCTACTTTTAGGCTGTTATTATTAATTGATTAGTAACATACTTTACAGATTAAAGCTAAAAATATTTAATTAAAAATTAAATAGACTCTGGCAGAAAATATTAAAAAAATACAAAGAATCGTATAGACTTTTAATCAATAATTATTTTTTACTTAAATTATTTGTTAGTACTAACAGTGAAAGCAAACAATAACAACTAAACAAGAGAAGAAAAAAACCTATAATATTGACTTGCTGAGTAGCTGCCCTCCACACATTAATGCTAAAGTAATTCTCTTTAGCCAGACGGGAAAATAAAATTTAATTTAAAATTCTGTAACTTTACCTTAAATCAGTATTTGCTGAGAAAATCATTTTGTGTAAGAGTGTGTTTGTTAATTATTTAAATTTTGTTTATACACGCTATTTATATATGATATCGTACTTGTGTAGAGTTTGCTTTGCTGTATCAGTTAAATTAACTCAATATCTTTACCGTACTGATTTCAAACACTCGCCCTCATTTGCCTCTCTGACCTGAGTTGTGTAATTAAGGCAAAGTTCACTTTGCTTTTTATATTTTCTTACTCATTTCGTTTTGCAAGTTACTATTTTAATAAGGCTTCCTTTCCATCAACAGCTACCAGTAATGAAAACGCGGAAGCTGATGCAATTAAGCTAGAATTTTTATTTTATATTTTTCGTTCTTTTCCCCCTGCAGGGAGACTATTTATAAAAGTACCTACACAGTTTTCTTATATTTGAAATTAATTTATAAAAGGCCAATATAAGGCTTTAGCTGTTGGCATAGTAAATGGGCTGATTTGCTTTATTAATATTAAATCTTGGAAAAAAGGGAAAAACAGTGTAACATAACGTTAGGTGGTAGAAATTTTTTCCTTTTTCCTTTTTTTTTTTTTTTTATTGAAAATTACTTTAAGCAGAGAAGGTTAAAAACATATAAATATTCACAAGGTATACGCTAAGTACTTTATTTGTATGATACACTGTTTTTTAAATAAATTCAAATTAAAATAGAATAGCATATCTGTAGGAGGAGGTTATAGTAAAAACTATTGCTGGCATAAAAAATATAACAGAGTAAAAATTAATTCAGCTGAAAAAAAATATAATACTTAAATTAAAAGGACAGGCAAACAACTCTTTTTCTATATAAATTCTAGAAAAAAATTTTAATCTTAAAGAAACATAAATTGTTGTGACAATAATGAATGACAAAATGGAATTTTTTCAAAATAACAAGCTTATGAAGGCTAATTATGAAAGGAGGATTTTTAAAAATGGGCCCTAAAGCTAAATTCAAAGACTTATAGTTGAATTTTTTAAAGAGTTTACTCTTTAAAACCTCGAAGTCTTTAAAAGATGAGTCTTCTTTTGTAATTTTTTATTACAAAAAAAAAATAACATTGTGTGACAAAAAAAAAACCTGGTGGGGAGCACCACAAAATTCTGTTTTTGAAGTTTGCCGAAATCCCCAAATGAAAACCGGGTTTTCATACCTTTATGCCCTTATAAACCAGTAACTTAGTTGCATATCAATCGAATTTAAGTTTATTAGCGGATTTAGAAAAAAAAATTTAGGCAAACAAATTTTTTTTATAATTTTTCGCCCCTTTTTTCATGTTTTTTCACAGTATTTTATAACAGAACCATATAATTTTTGAATGCATTTTCAAAATATGTTAATTTATGAGCAAATCTCAACTTTTTTTTTTAAATCAGTTAAAAATTTAGTAAACTTTTTATTAAAAAAAAATTTTTTTCCACAAAAAATTTTTGGCTATTCCACTCAAAAATGTTTGCTTGGCCTTTTTTTTTAACTTAGCCCTTTGAAGTGGCCAAAAATATTTTAAAATCATTTTTATTTTATTTTTTCAACCATTTCTTGGTGAAAATGTTCGCTTTGCTCAGTGCTGGGAGTTATTATGTATTTCGATTCAAATCGAAAAGGCTTTCCAAGAGAATTTTCAATTTGAAAAAAAAAAAAAAAAAAACAAAAACTAATTATGTAAAAAATTCGAATAAATAATTTAAAATTACCCTAAAAATTGTTAATACAATTTTGCTAGATTTTCGAAAGGTCTGCATATTAAATTTTTCTTTCGAATTGAAAAATTCTTTTCGAAAGCCATTTCGATATGAATCAAAATTAATAATAACTCCCAGGTTGTCTTAAAAAAAATTCCAAATGTGAATTTTTACGGACACTGAAACAATTACACTATGGAACATTTTTGGGATTATTGTCTGGGGGGTGAGAAATTGCAAGTCAAGGTGATGGTACTAGGTCAGTATAGTAAAACCCTCAAAGGGTTTGGCGTTCGTATGTGTCACTATTTTTATGACCTTTTAAATATTTTCCTTATCTTGATGTTTTTTCGCTTAGTTGTAACATTTTGGCAAAAACAAAAAATTTTTTTTTTTTTTTTTTTTTTGAATTTCTCACCCCCCAGATTGGCTGTTGTACTGTGTTATTAACAACCTCGACATAAGAAATCATTTTGCCATAAACCCACATGTAAGCTTTCAAAACGCCAGTACTCATCTACCTTTACTGGCTAAAATCTACCTTTTATTAAACTTGCTAATTTTTCTTTTACACAGTTTAACTGTGTGTAAATACTAACAAGCAGAAATTTTAATTTCTTTATAAATGAACTCTGTCACACAAATCAAAAATCTAGTTTAATTTGCTTAATGATTTCAATCATTATTATTTCACTTTGTTCACATTATTTCGCTTTTTTTTTGTCTTGTGTTCTTAAGGCTAATAAGGAAAGTGCTTCCGCTTAAGGTTTCTATAGCCCAAATTGAAGTTTATGCCGTCATTATATTATATTGCATTATTGAACTCAATTCCTGTGCTTACTGCTTATTATTGTTAATGTTGTTGTGCTCTCTCTGCAAGTGTTTAATTGCTGCTGCTGATGCTGCTGCATAATCATGCTTTTGTGTGTGATTACTATGAATAAAAATATTAAATTATTGACTTAAAAGATTTTTTTTTTTTTTTTTTTGAATAAAATACTTTTAAGTGCATTTAATTATTAAAATGTAGAGAACAATTTCATGGATGCAGTTTGAGTTTTTAATTTACAATTAAGAACTGAATTGTTAAAGCAAAAATATTCAGTGCTGTTCTGTCTTCCGAATATTTTATTCGAAATTAAAAATTTATGCGCCTCATAACTACTCTGTGATCCATTTTAAGATTTAAAAAAATTTTTTTTTGCTTTATTTGGGGTGCGAAATTATTGGGCGAATTAAAACAATAAAATTTTTCATTTAATAAGAAGAAAAAAATTTAATTCCACTTTTTTTCATGCACGATTACTTAAAAGAGTTTTGAAATTAATGAAAAATAAAAGAAAACATCTCAAATCACTCTTATTATGTGAGTCGCAGGCGAGTTAAAGCAACAGTGACTATGCTGAGAAAATAACTTGGATTGTGAGAATTTTTGTTGATTCCAATCAAAAATTCAGTTGCAACAGTTGAATTTTTTAATCGTGACAATAGAAAATCAGTCTTAAAGTTAAAAAAATTTTTAGGAGAACTAAATTTTGGCCAATATTATGGAATTCTGATTACTACAACAAAAAAATGTAATTATCACAACTGAATTTTTGATTGGAAACAAATTTAGTTCTCACAACCGAAAATGTTTTTTTTAGTGTACATAAAAATGGTATTGACGAAGTCTCCTTTGACGGTGATTGATTACTGTTAACCTTTAATTTATTTTAAACATTTTTCTTTTTGAAAATTTCTGTTTTGCTTAAAATAAATAATTTTTAAACAAAATTTGTTATAAAAACCCCAAAAGTCTTAAACCCAATTTAGATTTTTTTAAAGTAAGAAATTTTCTTATATTTCGTTACAAATGTGATCAAGTGTGGCTAGACCGCCCATGTTAACCGTCTACTAAAATTCGAATTTTTTTTCTTTTTTTTTTTAATTGTTTTTTTGTTCTTAAAACTCAACCATAAACGTAATTGAAGTTAATTTTACTCATAAATTATCAAGAGCAATTTAAATGTGGCAAAGAGATAAATTTATTATAAGTTTAATGAAATTATTGAAACTGCTATTTAAAGTAATTACTAAAACATATTTTTTATATTTAACTAAATTTTCCAGCACTACATACAGTAAATGCAACAAATGCAAAAGAGTTTATTTAAATTCAAACACTCGTGCACACATGCAGAATTGCAATGGTATTTTGTGATAAAATAGACGTTTTTTTTTTGTTGTTGTTGTATAACTGGTAGTTAACGTAATCAATACAAAGAGTCCTGTTGGAAATTTCAATCGTTGAAAAGTGGGCCTAAAAAGGTAAGTGGCCACAAGGATATGGTGACTTGCCTTAATTAATTTTATGTATCTACTGAAAAAAAAACAAAATTAAATTAAAATCTTAATATTAAAAATAAATAAAAAAATTCTAAAATTTTTTTAATAATAAAATATTTAACTTTATTTGTGTTTAATTCCAGAAATTGTGTTGGTTTTTAAATTTATTTTTTTAAATTCCAAATATAAATTATTACATATTTTGTAATAATAATGAAAGCAATTGCCAAAAAAAATAATTCACTATGAAAATGGTTTTTTTTAATTGAAAAGCGTTTTGGGTTTGCTTTGTAGATTTTGTTCGAGCAGGAAATTATTTGATGTTAGCAAACTAGTTCTTTAAAACTTAAAAAAGTGCTTAAGAAAATAAATTTTTTTTTTAATTTTCTTAGATGCAGTTGATCTGTTGTAGGTGGGAACTAAAGGGCTGCATAAAAATACAAGCAGTTTCAACTATGAAACATTACATATGGTTGCAGTGCTTGTGTATTGCTTTAGCTAGAATTTCTAGTTATTATTAACTGCTAAACCAAGACTCTTCCATTGCATACGAACTTCCATTATGCGTTTTTGCCCTTTTCCCTTAAAAATTTTCTACTGGCCATAGTTTTGCATTACATTATAATTACAATATGAATACAAATTCACTTATTTAACTCTATTTACGAATGTGTAATTATATTGAACACGTATTTTCATGCAAAATAATTGGCATAATTATAATTAATGTTTTTTTTTTCAGTCTCTCCAATATGTATTTACACTTATACATAATTACATAAACATTTAAAAGATTTAAATAAACAATATTTAAGCTCAAATACTCATTTGCACATAACACACACACACCTACAGATATACAGAGTAGACAGGCAAAAAGTTGCCAAAGTAAAAGAAAAAAATTGTAGTGTGAAAAAAAAAATTTTAACAAATAATTTCACATACATAATAATTTCACAACATATTTTATTGTTAAAATAGCAGAATAATTAAAATTAATGTAATTAATAATTATTGTTATTTGCGTAATAAATGAAACATCATGGACATACAAAAAAACAAAAAAAAAAAAAAAAAAACAATAATGAAAAGAAAAACAAATAGAGCGAGTGTATATAACAATGTAATTGTTATCGACAAACAAAAGTTTAATTATTAGTCTGACTTTAACGATAAATAAAGAGAAAATTATTACAAATAAAAATAAAGAAAGCAAAAAAAAAAACAAGCAAACATATGGGCGCTTCCAATTTAAACATATACTGCAAGAATATAAAGCATACTTTTGGGTTTTGAAATATGTTTAAAGTCCATCATTAGGCTGTACTGCAGAAATACACTCAAAAAAATTAAATGCGTTTTTTAATAAATTTTCTTTGTTTAGTGGCGAGGTAGAGTTAAATAAAATTAAAAGAAAAAAAAAAATGCTGTATAATTTAAAAAATAATAGAAAAGAAAAAGTCAATGGAATACAAAAATTTTTATTTATGTAAAAAATGTATATAAAAAATTTGATTAATTTATAATTATATCCTGAAGAAGCTACAATAAAAATAGATTTTTTAAAAATAAAACCTCAAGCTTAATAAAATAGTCATGTTATTTAAAAGAAAAAGGTCAAATAAAACCAACTATTAAATATTTATAAAAGCTTTATTTAAAAAAAAAAAAAAAAAAAAAAAAAAAAAAAAAAAAAAAAAAAAAAAAAAAAAAAAAAAAATAGGGACCTGACCGGGATTTGTACCTGGAAATTTTTACAATGAAGAGGCATTTTAAATATATATGATTTCAAAATCTAAGCACATTGGGCCACAATCATAATCAAAAAAAAAAAAAAAAAAAAAAAAAAAAAATAGGTTTTTATTAGCAGCTGACTTTTGTTCATAAAAATTTTATCCTCGTAAAAATAAAATGCGTTTTTATTTCGTTTTATTTATTTAAAATTTATTTTGATGTTAAAAATTTAATATTTTCCCATATCATTAACAGCTGAAACATTAACACAATTCATTCACAATAGACAAATTTTTAATGCACAATTAAACGAAACAATTCAAAATAATAAGATAGCTCGTCTGGAATAAATAATAACAATTTGCATATCGATCAATATTTCTTTTCCATATGAAATCAATAATTGAGCCATTAAATACCAGTTGTTAAAATTCAATAACCAGAACTGGTAGATAAAACAGTACTTTGAAAAAGAAATCATAGGAGAGATTTTCAATTGCTCTCATTCCAAATTCCCCAATGTAAAAAAACTTAAAAAATGAGCAAAAGTAAATTTTTTTTGTTTGTTTTTTATGTTTAATAATCTCTGCATTTTTGTCCTTTTTTTTAGTATAATAATTAAAAAAATTATTCTTTTTGTTTATTTTTTATTTATTTTATTTTACCAACAAAATATAAATATTTATTTTTATATATATTAATTTTTTTTTTTTCATATCCCCACAAATATTATTTACAAAGGATTTTTTTTAAATAAGGCAACCAATAATTAATTTTATTATATTAATTTATTAAAGTTTATATAATGTTTCATTATGATTTGCGACAGTGATTTTATGCAAAAACAAACTTTAAAGTTTTTTGTTTAATCATTTTAATAACAAATTTTAGTAAAAAACAAAATTTTAATAACTAATGAATGATAAATCTGCTATTAAGTTAAGTAACTAATGAAAAAAATGTATGAAGTAAAATGTCAATGGATTAATATTAATTTATGAGGTTTAAATTTTTAAGCTAATTACGTTTTTAAAGGTTTTACCTAAAAGTAGACAATATATTTTGTTTTTTTTTTTAGCTTAGGCCTTAAAAAGATTTTAACAAAGCTTTTAAATGGAATACATTTTTAGTCCTAAAGTATGCTATGCTTATAGTAACCCTAAATATATGCTAAAATAGTTAAGAATGCTTTTAATTAAAAACAAATTGTTAATGTAAAGTGTGTTTTTGTTAACCTTAAATGTATGCTAAGATTTTTTTTGCTTTAATTCTTTTTTTTTAATATTTAATTGAATTGAAGCCTGTAATAAGTTTTTTTTTACTATTTATTTTATTTAATATAAATTTCTTTAAAATTTAAAACATGTAAAATAGATAAAAAAAATTACTAATCAATTTTATTTTCTTAAATATTGCAACAACTATTTAATCAAATTTTTTAGAAAAATTTTTTAGAAAATTTTTTTATAAAAAGAACAAAAATTTTAACTGCTATTTCGATCCCTAATGAAAGCCTAAGAAAGCCAGTTACTCATTTGTTGGCCTTTACATTTTTTAAAGTAAATTTTTTAATGCACCAGCCTGAGAGTTCTATAAATTAATCGCCAATTGCAGATAAAAAATTTACTTTAAAAAATGTAACCTGGTAAAACCGAAATGTAACAAAAAAGTTTCAATTTTTTTTTTAATTAAAAAGAAAAGTTTATGCCGGCTGCAAAAAATCAATTTTAGAAGATAAAAAACAGTTTGCGAGTGTAAGTTTCTGACCATTTTGTGTTTTATAAGCAAAAATACTCTAAGGATAACAAGTGATTTATTTTGTTGTTGTTTTCCACACGTTTTTTTTTTTTTTTTTTTTTTAACAGTTATTTGTTTCCAATAAAAAATTTAGTTGTGATAATCGAATTTTTTAATCTTGGCAATATTATCGAATTCTAGTTGCTACAACTGAAAAATTTGATTATCACAAATGAATTTTTGATTTACAAATTTAGTTCTCACAACTGAAGTTTTTTTCTGTGTGTGCACAGTAGTGCTTCATTAAAAAAAATTGTTAATATTAATTCTCACTTATAATTTGATTGGTTGACAAGGAAAATAATAAATAATGAGTTAAATACCAAAAATATTGAATATAAAAAAGGACGTCTTAATAAATTTTTTGTGAATTTTTTACATACCTAAATTTGCAGCTAAACTAAAAACAGAAATTTAAAATGTAGAGAAGCTTATTAAGAGCTTTACACTAAAATCATTGGCGTGTGGCTTTAAATATTTTTTTTCCTTTTAATTAAAATTTGTATTTTATTAAGCTTGAGGTCTTATTTTTTAAATTTATTTTTATATCTTCTTCAGCTACGCAAGTTGGAGCAAAATATTGATATAAAAATAAATTTATAAAATAAGCTTAATAAAATAGAAATTTTAATTGAAAAGAAAAAAGTAATATAAACTAACAAATAATATTTTTTTTCCTTTTTTTAATATCGATTAAGAATAGTCCTTGCATTAATTAACTCTTTATTTGCTTCGTTATATGACTATTTTTGTTGTTAAATAAATTTTTTTAATGATAATCAAAGTTAAAATGAATTAAGTGCAAATTAAAATAAAATAAAAATTATTAAATAATTTTAATTTAAAGTAATTAACCAAAAAATTTCAAATAAAAACTTAAAACGAATAAGCCATAACTTAAAGAATAACGGATCCAAATATGTTCGTCTAAATTAACTTTTTATTTAAAAAGCTTAAGGCTGTTGTAGTTCATACTTTTTTTCCATACAAATTTTCTTTCCATACAAATCTTTGTTGAAAATGTGTAGCTTAAAAAACAAACAAAAAAAAAAGTTATATAAAAATCAGTTCTTTTGGTTTCCAAAAACAAATCCTGCATTTTTTGTAGTTCTTTCACATATTCTATTTTTTTAGTTTTCTCTTTTATTTAGACTTTAAGTGAACATATAAAATTCATTAGCAAAATTCAACCAACGAAAGCTATTTTCCTTTCAAACCAACAACATACGAGTACATGCATACATTTGGAATAAAAAAAATGTTTGAAATCTTTTTTTTTTATAGCCTTTTAAGCAATTTAAATTGGCAAATAAAATCTCAACGTCTAACATTCTCATGTAAAGGCTTCTAAACACTAAAATAGCTGAATAACAGAGAAGTGGTAGTGGCAGCAAATCAATCGCCTAAACAGAAGCAAACAAAACATTTGAAAATAAAAATAAATAAATCATGAAAGATGCTTTTGAAACTCATACAATACATACTCTTTCCCTGTCACTCTCTCTCTCTCTCTCTCTCTTTTTAAATCTTTTGCTCGAACACAGCCTTCAATTAAGTGCAGTTAAATACGTTTTACTTTTTGAAAGCCTCTCAACTTATTTGTATGGCCTCCAGGTTTTTGGCAACAAAACAGTGAGTATTATTGCAGGTTACACAGCAACATCCTTTATGCCGAGTAAATAAAATTTTTATATAAATAAATTGATTGAATTTATGAATTCAAATTCCAATTCTTTTGTGCAAAGAAAAAAAAAGTATTTGAGAATAATTGTTTGCGGGCTAAAAAGTAAAATTAAAGATTTTCTAATATTGAATTTGAATAATTTGATGGCACTTTCTAATGGTAAAAATTAAGGCAATAATTAATTAAATACAAATGCTTTATGGCTTCAATTAATTGGTTACAAAAATTAATAAAATAGTTTTTTAAAGGATTTTTGCTTAGAACTCGTTAACTTTAGTTTCTTGAACTGCATATTTTATAAGAAAAGTACTCAAAATATTAAGTGTTTTTGTTACAAAATTTTTAGACGAGTTGAACGCTTGTGTTATAAAAACGGCACATAAGTTAAATTCAATTTTTTTATAATAAATTAAAAAAAATTTTGTTGTTTTTCAAACAAAAAGTCCTAAAATAATAAGACTTTTTTTACACTGTGTTTAATATTTTGTTATAATTAATCAATAGACTCAAAATTGAAAACACACACAGCAGTCGTCTTCGTTCGTGTTGTTTTTTTTTTTTTACCATATGACTTATGACTAAAAATATTCTGCTGGTTTTTCAAGGAAAAAAAAAATTACAGAAACAGCAAGAATTAAAATGCTAAAAGGGCTTAAATGCATTTCCATTATTTCTCATACGTATCACAGTTTTTATTAATATTTCTTATTTTCATTTATTTTTTTTTTTTTTTACATTAAAAGAGATCAACAATAAATTGCATTGAAGCTTAATAGCAAATGACAGTTTTGTTGGCAGTTGTAGAGTGTGGCGGTGGAGTCCTCCACATCACAGCTAACAACAACAGCAGCAAAAGTGAAAAGCTTATAATTTTTAAGCGGATTTTAAAGGAATTTACATTTGCAAAGTATTAAAAGCCAACAAAACAAACTCAACATGCAAAAACAGCACAAACTCCTTTTACAGGGAAAGCAAAACAAACTCATGGCTTTTCGTTTGTAGAAGTAATACCAACAAAAATTATTAAAAAAAAAAAAATATGTATTAAGAGCAAACGAAATGCAACAAGCTTTAAAAATATTACGTATGAGTATTTACCGAGTTTGTATTATTTTTTTTTTTTGTTTTTTTGACATGCATTACACACTCAGAAGGCCAGCTTAAAATATCTAGTGAAATGAAAATGAAAAAAAGTAAGTAATGCAAATCCTTAATACCCTTTCAATTTGCCTGCCAATGGAAATATATATTTTATATAATACGCCGAGGTCAATAATGCAAAATGGTAGTTAATGTTAACCTGACAACTTATTCCCAAAAAAAAAAAAAAATAAATGGTCCTCACTAAATAGAATAATTGGCTTCACTTGTAGGCTAAATTTTTAATAGTAAATTTGTTGGTTGCAAAAAAGATCCTGTTGTTATATGTGGCCTATGGTCAATAATAATAATTATTATCATTAAATGGGCTATAAAAGCACTACGATCTTTCAAATCTATTGTGCTGCCCAGCTCCTTACTACAATCCGAGAAACCTTATGAATCTCGTAATTGCTATAGGATTAATCACGCCCAAGTAATTCTAAGTCTTGCCATGCGATATTAAAAATAACAAAATGTAATGATTTTTTTAAAGCAAAACTTTAAAATTTTAATTATTTCAGAACCTTTTGAAACAAGACTTTCTGGCTTTTATGAGATTTTTTTTAACAGTACAAATTCTCGCAATTTTTTTTGCTTGTCTAGGCAAAAATCGAACCTGCGTCCCCCAGATTGATAGGTTAGAATACTAACCACAAGTCTATTACGTCATTTAATTAATTTTTAAAGCAACTGAATATTTACAATTAAAAATAATTTTTTTTAGAAAAATTGTATTCATTTTCCATTTAAAAATTTTAATTAAAAAAAAGGGCCATAATCATAGTTACACTAAAGTCGATATTTTTTTAAAAACGACTTTAAATTCATATAAACAAAAGTCAGCTCTTAATAAAAACCTACTTCTTTTTAATTCTAATTAAATTTTTAATCAAAATGACTATTTTGTTAAGCTTGAGGACTTATTTTTCAAAAATAAATTAATCAAATTAATTTATAATTATATCCTGAAATATCGATATAAAAATAAAAATGTTTGAAAAATAAGTCCTCAAGCTTAACAAAATAGCCATTTTAATTAAAAAGAAAAAGGTCAAATAAAACTTACTAATAAATTTTTAATCAATTTGGCAAAAAAATTTAAATAAAATTTTTAATTTTTGCTTGATTTTTTTTCCATCTAAATTACATCAATTAAATTTTTCATCAACATGAAACATTTTTTTAAAGTAATTAAAGTAATAATTATAATTATTAGAAAGATAAAGTAAAAATTAATTAATTTATTAAAAAATTTTCTTATATTTATTAAAAATTTAATTAGAATTATATATTGACTAAAAGCTTGGTTGATTTTAGTTTGATTTAATTAACTAAATTTTTTACATAAAAAAATTCTAGAATAAAAAATTCAAAACAAGAATTTAAATTTTAAACCTAAAAATATGCAACATTTTTTTCGCCGCCTAAAAGGTATGCTTTACTTTTTATTTAAACTTAATATTTTAAATTAAAAGAAATAAAGAAAAAGAAATTCTCTTAATATTAATGAGCTTTTGCTGGTCTTCATTAAATTTCTTCATGAAACCATAATTTTATGCTTTTCGTTTGTCAATCTATAGTATAGTTACTTGAAAAGAAATCAACTGAATTGATTCTTAAAATGCAATTCATTTTCGTGTCAATTTTTGTTTTTTATTTATTTTTTGAGTTCAATCGCATGAATGCAATTTATTTTATATTTCAGAGGTTGATGTTGGCTGCCTAGAGCTTTTCACTACTCACTACTTTACTTTATTTTTATAGAAGTTGTGTGCATTACTTTAATTTTTCTTTTTTTATATTATTTTTTCCATATTACGTTTTCTATGAGTGGTTGGTTGCCTGGTTTAATATCAGAATTTTATGCAGCAGTTGCTCATTTTTGCTGACATTTTGTTTTCTTCTTTTGAATCTTGAGTAATTTTTTTTTACTATTTTATTTTATCAGCATCTTATTTATTTATTTATTATATTAAGAGGCATATAAGCAGCAATCAAGGTTTTTATATCCGCATTTTTTTATTTTTCTTAAACAAGACTCAAAAAAAAAATTTCGTTTTAATACTTTTTCTGGGGAATTTTTAGTGTCTGCCTTCAAAAGCGGCATATTTGCCTTTGGCTTTATGGTTCACATAAAAAAACCAGTAAATTCATCATTTTACTTATTTATTTTTAACAGATGAATTATTTTCTCTCTGTATCTCATCTTAAGTAGAAGAAATAAAATTTAAGTAGAGTTACAAAATAAAGTTAAAAAAAGCAAACAGAATAAAATAAAACTGATACTTCTGCTTGACTTTTAAGTTGACCAATTGAAATACATTCATGCCGACATTTAGTACTGCATTTATACTTTTAGTCTTATGGCCATGACCATGAAGAATGCCAGAGCAGCATTTTATTTTTGTGGTTTTAGAAATTCAATTTTATTTTCACAATTTTTTCTTTTTCTTTTCTTTAAAGTTTAGTTTTCTTTAATTTTGAATTTGATGGACTACACGTTGACAGTTCGACAGTTCAGACAGCTGATCAGTAACAAAAAACAAAAAGCTAAAAAATAATAAAATTTCTTTTTTTGTTTTCATTAATAGATAGAAAAAAAGTTAAAAATTTTATTTTATTTTTATTAAAAATTCAAAAAGAGATAAAATATTATTTTTTCAATTCAAGCTCAAGAATTTTTATAAAAATTAAATAGAAAAGTAAATTAAAAAAATTATTTAGTAAATTTTTTAATTTAATTTAATACTAGAGGTTTTTGCCCGTGTCTCGCCCGGCTATATTATGTGAGTCGGTATCCTTAAAATGCGTATGTACTAATTTTTAAAGAAATATAATTTTAATTGTTAAAAAAAAACCCAGACAAATAAATACAGTCATTCACTACTTAATAAATTAACTCTTGCCTTTGCTAACTTTATTGGCAGAGGCACTAACTAAAATATTTAAGTATTTCAAAGTATAATTTCAGGTTTAAATTAAGTAAGCACACACCTGGTAGGTGAAAACGTTGAAAAGTGGGCATAAAAAGGGGTGTGGTCAGCTCCTTGGACTATAGAAAATATATGTAAGCAAATGCGTTGGAAAACAAATATTTTTATAGTGTAATAACAAATAAATTTATCAAAAATTAAATAGAAATCCAACTGCATATTTTAAGAAAAGCTATCTCGATAACCAGAGTGAAATTTATTAATCACACTATTCTATTTTTTTCTGTACTAATAAAGAAAATCGATACCCCCTGGAACAGTAGGTAGTACCCATTTAGCAGTAGCAGTTTTGCTTCCCATCTAGACCTTGTGTGTTTTCTGCAGACAGAATAAAAAGATTCGCGGATTCAAAAAATTTACCAGAATTAGCTCAATTATTTTATTATTCTGCTACAGAAAAGGTGGTTTGGTATATTCCATAATTAATAAGACGGCAATAAAAACCAGACTTTTTGTAAGAAATACTTTTCGTGGTTTTAAAATTATAGTCCTTTTAAATGACTTCATAGGAAATAAGCAGGTTTTCCATAATGCCACAGATATATTGTGGTAAATTTGTTCAAGGCTTGATTGTATTTAAAGGAATTTAGTATTTGATTGCTTTGGATTTATAAAAAAATGTCATTATACGCAGAGAAAACAACTTCGGTTTTGTTACCCATTAAAAATTTAGTTGTTTAAGTCAAATTTTTCAGTTAAAGCAACCAGAATTCAATAATAGAGTCTAAAATTTAGTTTTTCTTTTGTCACAATTTTGAAATTTGATTATCACAACTGAGTTTTTGATGGACAACAACCGAAGTTGAACTAAAAACTCATTTTAAACTGAAAAATCACCTATTACGATTCTTTGCTCTCTCATCACAATTTTGGCTCAATTAAAATTTTCTTTTGAAACTTGAAAAAAAAAATTTCTTATAGAAAATGATCTTAATAAGCCCTTATTAAGCATAACATTTTTTTATGAATTTGTCTGCTAATAAATCTTTAATGTCTTGTTAAGTAGGATTGGCTTATTAAGATTTCATTTAAAATGAAAATATTTTAAATTTAATAAATTTTTTTTAACAGTTTTTTGAAATAATTGTTATTTTTTTATACGAAGGCAATTGTAGTTGTTCTTAAATACTTAATAAGGTTAAGAAAATGTGTAACAAAAAGAAACTGAAGCGTGTAAATACCATTTTAAGTAGTTGCATATCATGTTACGGCTTTTGCAACATTGAACAGCAACACAAAAAAGAAAGAAAAAGAATAGAATTTAAAGTAAAGTAAGAAAAATAAAACAGAAAATAAAATTAAAGCACAATTTTACACAACTAAATGATACACAAAAACAAAGACAAAAAAAAACCAACCCAGAAATCATAAATAATGCAAAAGTGCAGCAGCAGCAATGGCAACACACACCCTGATACGTAGAACATACAACTCACTACAAACCATATGTAATATTTTATAATAAAAAATGCTTGTAAGCTATTCTTATCATGCTTGTACAGGGCTCTAGTACATACAGAGTAGTAGTTGCTTTCGTTCAAACTTTCAATTCAAAAAATATTTAATATTTTAAAGATTAAGATTGTCAGTATTATCACGTTGTAATGAATACTCTTCTTGCTTACACCGCACAGCAAAAATAAGAGCTGAAAACTCCAAAACAAAAACAAAAACTTTAGAATCGCAAAATGGAAACTTGCAACATAAAATGAAATGTTATACGAGGGTGGCTTAGGCTTAACACTATAATGTTTAAAACAGAAATTTGTAGGTTTTAAAATACCATTATGAAACTTTCATTCAGCTTTTACACACAGAAAGCCGTTACGGTTGTGAGAATTTAATTTGTGTCCAATCAAAAATTCAGTTGTGGTAATCAAATACAGGGTATCCGCCGGGAAGCTATACTACTTTGTTTGTTAATAATTTTTGATTAAATGAAAGAGAATGTATCTTATATGGATAAATGTTTTATTTAATGTCGACAATTATGTATGGAATACAATATCAGATAAATGTCCGCCTCTGTTATTCTCACAAATACAAAACCTTCTGAGCACATTTTTCATTACATTCTCACACATTTCTTTAATTTCATTACGAATATTTTGTTTGAGTTGCTCAAGATTTTCTGGTTTGTGTGCATAAACTTTGCTTTTTAGGTATAGCCACAAAAAAAAGTCCAGAGCAGTCAAATCAGGCGGCCGTAAAGGCCAATCAACATCACCATTTCTTGAAATAACGTAACTTTCTCATCGTCACAGTAATCGATGATTGATTTTGGTAAAATGTTTTAAAAATTAAAACACGTTGGCTTATCGAATATTTTTCCATAATAAATTTGCCACGTGTCTACTTCACGACTGCCAAATATGAACTGTCAAGACCAATGTTTACCAAAATGGCGGCAAAACAAAATAGTATACCTTCCCGGCGGACACCCTGTATTTAGTTATAGCAACTATAATTCGATACTGAAGTTCAAAATTTTATTCTCTTAAAAATATTTCCAGCTGTTAGACTTATTTTCTATTAACAAGATTAAAAAATTTGTCTATCACAACTGAATATTTGATTGGAAAGAAATTTTATTCCTATGTTGTTTTCTCAGTGTATGCAACTGTCTTTAGTTAATTAAAGACTTTAACCTAAAGTAAAAAATTGTCAACTAAAATTATAGTTTTGTGTGCTGCTTACCGAAAGCAAAACCATTGTGGGAATTGCTTTTTTTTACCAGTCACTAATTTAGTTATGATAATCGAATTTTTTGTTTTGTTGTGGTGATAGAAAGCAAGTAAAAACATTTAATCATTGAATGATTGAATTTTTGACTGGCAATAAATTCAGTTGTTACAACCGAAGTTGTTTGCAATTTGTGGAATTATTTTTTAGCATAAAAAAGCTTTTAACTGTTTTAAAGATAAAAAATCAAAATAAGAACCGCTTTTTATACCTTTAGAACTAGTCCAGTGACATATTTGGCAACTAGTTCTTTTTCCCTTTTGTTGTTAAAATTAGGCTCTGTTTCTAATGATTAATTATTAAATTAAAATGAATGTGATCCAGGATTTCTGTTTAAAAAAAAAAAAAGCTGCAAAATTTTAATTGATTCAAATAAAAATTATTTCATTATAGTTAAATATTTTTATTTTTTTATTAATATAAAAATTTTTGTAGTAAAAAATTTTTAACTGAACATTAATATATTCAAGTTAGATTTTTCGTCCTTTTCTTTAATAAGTTTCAGTGGTCAAACGTTTCTAAAAACAGTCTCGTATTGACTTTAGCCCAACACTATAAACATGAAAAAAGAACGTCCTTTTTTTCACAAAAATATGCTGCAAAAGAATTTAATTTTTTAGTTTTATTTTTTAAAGTTTAAGCACGTAGATTGTTCTTTTACTGGTTTTGTTCATTTCAATTTTTAACTTGCCTCCAACTCATTTGTTATTCAAAACTTTTTAAACGCACCCGGCATGCTGCAATTGCACTGCACACTGGCCAGTTAAATTTGCTTGTTGCAGGAAATATTTATTTATTTTAAAGCTTAAAAATTTTAAGGCATTTTTTCTTTGGTAGTTATGTGGTGTTGTGGGCTTTGGCTGGGGCTTGGGTGTGTGTTTAAAGGACCATAAAATTAAATATATTATGACTTTATTTTATTTCTACACTTTTTTTTTTTTTTTTGTTAATTTTAATGCGTTTTAATTTTATGTTGCCACTCACACATAAAAACAGCCATCCACTTGACTTATTTGTAGGAATTTTATTGCATTATTTTGGCCATGTAAAAAAAAAAAAAAAAAAAAAAAGAGTAAAGCTTCATTCCACATACAAATCATGTTTACGGCAATGCGTATAATTTGACCATTATTTTATGGACTTTAAATTTAAATTTTGCTGCATTGTTTATGGCAAAGAGAATAACACACATTTGTGGATATTCGTAAAGCATGCTAGAATATAATTGTCGTAATTAAATTGTTCAAACAATGTATTTCTTTTTTACAATAAAAATAATAATAAATGCCTGGCAAGAAGCTACATTGTTTGTAAAAAGGATTTGAATAAACGAAATCGCTTTAAGCAAAATAATAGCAAAAGGTATCAACATTTTTAGCACTTTGCTGCTAAATGTTGAAATGAAAATATTCTATTCTTATAAAAAATTTAATGTATTTAAAATTCAATTCTAAATAATATATATATTTTTTTGTAAAAAAATTATTATTAATAACAAGCTGAACCTTAAAACAATTTAAAATTTTTGAATATTCGATCTTCTTACTCTAAGAAATCGTAAAAGACCGTGCAAGACTGGGTAAAAATAATTTTTTTTTTTTTTTTTTTTTTTTTTTTTTTTTTTTTTTAACAACACAAATCCGCGAAGCTTTTTTTTGTCTGCAGAAAACACCCAGGGTAAGAGCAGGAATCGAACTTGCGACAATTGATAGGTTAGCACTCTACCCACCAGTCTATGGGGGCATCCATAGTACATAGATAAGCTAGAAAGATACATACTACAGCGCCAGCTGTCGGGCGGTTTTGTGACGCTAAACCTTCCAAGGCGTAACCCCAATGCGTACACATAAATTCAATTAAATCAAACACACGAACAGTCGAATTTTATATTTTAAGATATTTAATATTAGAAATTAATTCAAAGATTAAATTTGTTAGCGAGCATGGTAACTTTGACCATTGGCTCCTAAGGAGTGGGCAGGAATCGAAGCTGCGACCCTCAGATTGATAGACTACATACATAGGCTACCCATCAATCTACAGTTTCTTAAAAGAAGTATGTGTTTCCGTCTTACTAGATTTACCCTCCCAAAAAAAAAATAAAAAAATTATAGAGACTCTAAAACAAAATTTATAAAAAAATTAAATGAAAAATTTCGATAACGTTGACTTTAAAGCCTATTTTATTTTATTTTCGGATAAGGGGGCTTATATTTTATTTTTATTTTAACAAGCTGGCCCGGCATAACTTGCTTTGAATAGAAATTTTATGTATATCGAAATGTGTAAAAATAATTTTAAAAAATAATTTTTTTTGAATGAAAGTTTGTTTTATTTACATTTAAAAAAATTTTTTTTTTTTTAATAATTAAATTATCTGTAAAAAAAATTTAAATTTTATTGCTTATAATTTAAATTAATTTGTAATTATTAAGTAGTTTTCATTGTAAAAATTTCATTTTAAAATTTTTATAGATATTCTAGCCGTCAGTTATTTTATTTTACTTGTCGACCAATCAAATTTACTTGTAATTCAAAATTATGGCCTTTAATGAAAATGTTATTATTGGTTATTTTAGTTTTTTTATACCAAACAACAACAAAATTACAAAAAAAAAATGTCGCTCTTTTAAAAATAGAACTAAATACTCTTATGTCTGCTCTTGCTCTCACACACTGTGTGTGTTTGAGTGTGCAATTAACGAATTTTTATTTTATTATGTGTAGAGTTTTATTGTAATTTTTGCGTGTGCTTAAGATTGGGTAAGAGAAAGCGAGGAATACTTAAGCTGGCCACACACATGCGAGTTATGTGTGTGATTTTTGATTTGTTGGATGTGTATGAAGCTGTTTGTGTTAATGTTAACTATGGCTTCTTCTTCGTCGCATCGCAGAACATCATTTTTACTTTTTTGAAAATGCCAAACAAAATTTGAAGTATTTTTTTTTTGTTTTTTTTTTTAATAAAATTAAAATTTAGTATTCAGTTTTTAATTCACATGAATAAAAATAAAAAGAAAAAAAATTATTTTCTTACATTGTGTTAGATCTGGGACGGATTAAAAATGGGTTTCGTCGATGCGAAGAAAGTAGTGTATTAAAAATAAGAAAGTGCTTCTAGGGTTAATTGAATATTTTTTCATTCAATTATTTTTTTTTAATTATAAATATTTTTTTTTATCTGAAAGTAAATAAATAAATATTTTTTTAAGCTTTTAGGTCTTTTTTTTTATATATTTTTATTTATTATTAAATTATAATAGTTTCCAATATTTCGACACGCCTTCTAAAAAAAATTTATAATCCTTGAGAAAGACACACGAAGGCGTGTCGAAATATTTTAAACTAATTTAATAATAAATAAAAATATATAAAAAGACCTAAAAGCTTAAAAAGTATTTATTTATTTATTTTTTTAAATTTTTTTTATTCAATTTCAAAGGATTAAAATATTGTCCTATTTATTAAAAATTTAACCAATAGTAAAATTTTTCTAATACATATAATTAATCATTTGGTTTTTTTGTTAGATTATTTGACCTTTTTGTTTTTAATTAAAATGGCTATTTTATTAAACTTGAGGTCTTATTTTATAAATTTATTTTTATATATTTATATCGCTCCAACTTAGTCAAATTATATTTAAAAAAATATAGATATAAAAATAAATTTATAAAATAAGAACTCAAGCTTAATAAAACAGCCATTTTAATTAATTAAGGGGTTTATAGTTTTTTTTTTTCTGTGTAGTCTTATGCTCGATAAGAACTACCGACCATCATATGTACAGTTAGTAACTTGTAATTCTTATCAACAATATTAAAATTTAAAAATAAAATAAGCTTGTGTGTGTGCGCAAAGTACCGTTATTATCCATTAACTATAAAAAAAAGTTTAATGGACTTTTAAAAAGCTTTCCTGTTTTTGTCATTTCATAATTTATTCATAATAAATTTTTACAAAAATAAAATCTAAAAACCTTTCATGTTAGAGAAATTTTTTAATTTAACATTTTCTAAAGTGTTTTAAATTAAACACAAACACGTACACAGAAAAAAAAGAAAAACACTTTTTTTTATTTAAATTAAATTACAACTTTTTCATGTTTTAAATTTAAAAAAAAAAATTAAAAAAAAAAAATGCTAAAAATGTGTGTTAAAAAATATATTAAGTGAAACTAAAAAACTCTTCAATTTGTATAATATAAAATTCCATTACAGACTCTGTATGTAAATGATAAATTGGCCTAGTTTTTTTTTTATTTATTTATTTATTTATTTAGTTTTTTGCTTAGAAATGTTTAAAATAAACTTTTCAGGCTTTTGTTAACACACAAAAAACTAAATTTATGTACAACAAATTGTAAATAAATTGGAAAAAAATGGATGTGTTGTTAGAAGCCAACAGCATCTTTCTCTGTCTATTTAAAAAAATAAAAATATTTTTTCTTTATTTATTTGTTTTCATTATGAACCACCCTAATAAGGGATAAATAGTAACTGAAATGTTAGGAATTTAACGTTGGGAAAAATTTAAAAAAAAAACAATTCAACTATGGAAAAGCAAAAGAAATCAATTAGTGGTGTTTAAGAGTTTAGTTAGTTTTAGTTCCAAATTAATTTATCACTTTAATTGATCTCTTATTCAAAAAAATTAACGTAGACTTTAAAGTCAACGTTATCGCAATTTTTCAGTCTACGTCAACTTTTTTTGATAAGAGGATAAAAGACTAAGCAAATCACAAAACAAACAAAAAAAAAAAAAAAAAAATAGTCTAAAAAAACTGTTTTAAAAATATTAAATTATTTAGAATTATAAAGTTTAACAAAACGTAATCTTTATTTGTGCTTAATTCCAATTATGTGGGTGTACAAAATTCTCAACATGATATTCTCATGGACAATTAAAAAAAAAAAAATAGAATAGAATAGGTCTGACTGAATAAGAAAACTCGTTTAATTCAAGGGCTGCACGTAGGGTAGTACACCTGTCTTTCTGGCTGCCGGATAAGTCTAGTGTTTTCTAGGCGGAGAGTCATGCGAATCTCTGATAGGAGGATAAGGGAAACTAAAACCATTTTTGAAGGTAGCTAAGCTGTTCTCCTGGCACTTCAGTCGAATGTTATATTCTCTGCCTTAGTTGGCTAATGCAGGCCTGTATTATTTAATCTCGGACGTCAGGCTGACGTATTTTTAGTATGGATTACTGCTTCATTGGCAATGAGTAAGCGGACGAATTAGCAAGACGTTCTCTTTACCCATTAGTGGCATCAGAAGAGTACCACCAAAAGAAGACGGATACAAGATGGTGGCGGCTCGAAAGTTGTGAAATTACGCATCAATTATGGCCTCGATATTGTGGTAAGCTCTTGCCTCAGCTAGTGAACAGGAATACGAAGAATATTTCCAGACTAATTTCTGTGATTACTGGTCGGCATACATTCTATCAGACTAGGATTTTCCTTCAATGAAAACAGCCGCAGCTGCCGTGCAAAAAGACAGTATTTCACCTTCTTTGCAAGTGCTCAGCTCTTCTGGGCTCGAAGCAAATATTTTGCGGTGCACTTTTTATGCAGAGACTACCTGGTGGCCAGTAGAATCTTGTGATTCTATTTGTAGGCCGACACGTACATCAATCAACCTTTATAACACTTTCCATGACCCCTAGAATTGGTACTTTAAGAAAATAACTTCGGTTGTGAGATAAAAATTTGTTACCAATTGTCTTTTTAATTCTGACAATAGAAAATTGGTAATACATTTCAAAATATTTTTAAGAGAACTAAATTTTGAATTGTATAATCGAATTGTGGTTGCTACAACAATTTGATAATAAAATTTTTTAATTTGTAACAAATTTAGTTCCCAATTCACCCCAATAACATGCATTTTCATCTGCTTTTACTAGATTGCTTATTTTTATTTAAGCAAAATTACTGAGGCCTAAATCAGACCACATCAGTAAATCGAATGAACCATTTAGTATAAAAAAATTTTCATTTTGGGATTTCTCGAATTAAAATTATTTTTCATATTTTTTTTTTTTTTCAAAAACAAGGATACCAAGAACTGTTAATTAGGCTTTATCAATTTTTATATGAAATTAGAGAAAGAAGTCCTTTTAAAAAATATATTAAAGTTAAAATACTTTTTTTTTTTTAAATTCAAAAAAGCTCTGTAGCAAAACGTCACTAAAAGGGGCAGCGTTAATCAAAATTTCCTTCCACAGAAAATAACTTTGGTTGTAACAACTGAATTTGTGATGAGCTAATAATTGAGATTTCAATATAAAATTTTCTATTAAAAGAAAGTTATTTTTGTTTATTTAACTAAATTTCAATTATTTTAACAAAAAAAAAAAAGTCATCATGAACTTTTGACTGGTAAAAAAACAACGGAAATTGTTTTCTCAGTGTAGCAATCGCTTTTTAAAAAAATAATAAATAAAACTGACAACATCAAATTTTTATTTTTTTTTTATTTTTAAAATATTTGATCTGTTTTCCCCTTTCTTAAGCCTTTTAGGTTTTAAATAAAAAACCATTTCATTTGAAAGATTTTTAATTAAATTTTATGCTCGTCTGTTGTCGTTGGCATTTCTATTTTTAAGATTTTTTAACTTTAATTTTATGTTAAATAAATACCAAATAAATACCAGCCATATAAGCCGAAAATAAGAAAATAAATAAATTCATTTTGTAACAAGACTATTAAAATTGCACATACAATTACCGTCAAACCTTAATTCGACATAAAAATGTTAATAATACTCATCATCATCATCATCATCATCATTGGCTGTTATTAACAGTATCAACGTCATCATCATAGTCATGTCTGTCTGTTTGTTATATATATGTGTACTGGTATTGAATAATAAATAAAATAAAAAACAAAAGACACAAAATTCAATTTATTCTTCTCAAGCCCGTACGTAAGTACACTTTGGGATTTTTAACAGACAAAAAAAAAAAAAAAAAAAAAAAAAAAAAAAAACAAAAACTAAAAAAGTTACCTCAAGAATTTATGATAATTATGTTGACTTAATGCGCTTAATTTGCTGTTCTTTTATTTTTGTTAAAAAATTATATTAGGAAAGAAGCTAACGTGGCATACACACACATACACAAGTTCCATGTGCAACATAATAAACAACAGAAAAATATATTCCAGTCAGAGATGAAATTTTACAAACGTTTCAGCTAAAAAACACAAAAATTGTAAAATGTTATGCTTAAGTAAAAATTAAAAAAAAAAAATTTACACAACCTTACCCATAGTGCGCTCTGAAGAAAGTACCAAAACATGAGCGATGCAATGGGTTGCGCTGCAATGCGTCTGCAGAGACCACAACTGACTGCAACGTGAATGTTTTTTTTATCATGATTTAGATTTAAATTTTTCTGTTTTTTTTGTTGTTGTTGTTAAAACGCATGTTTGTTTAATATGCTTTTTGTTTTTGTTAATAAAATTGGAGACACATTTGCAGCCAAGTTAATGGTGATGTTTATCTCATTTAAGTATCGTATGTAGTTGCTGTTGTTTGTTTGTGTTTTTACTTCTTTAAATTCATTTTGTGGATTAGAGAGTTACACACAAGCCACTAAGTTTGCTAGACAAAAATCATCATTATGTTAATTTACTGACGATTTAAGTAAAAGAAAAATTATTTTTACAAAGAACAGCCACAAAATATAATTTTGTATAATAAAAATTTAAATCTGTTGGATAGTCAGCAAACAGCAAAGTAGCTTTAATTTCCTGTTTTTAATTTTCAAGTCAGCATTATTTTATAAACTTATTTATATAAACTTGAAATCTTTATTCTAGAGACTAATTCTGATTGTCGTAATTTTCAATAGAAAGTTATTTCCCCTTAAAGTTAATTCATTTCAAAGATTTTGAACAATTTAAATGAAATAACAAAGAAGCAAAATGAAAATCTAAAAAGAAAATAAAAAAGCAAAACGACAGCTAAATAGAATATGTACATGCTGATGACTTTTCGACTAAAAGGAAAAACATTTCGGAACCCATTTTGCTCGTTTTTCCACCGGTGGAAAGACATACAATGAATTAACTGCTCTGTGGCATACTTTTCCCACAAGCAGTAGTTAAAATAAATCCCACAAAGTATAGTTCCGAACTACACTGCACAATTGATCTTAAAGGTTGCCTTGCAAATATAACATATGGTGAAAATAATATTAATAGACTAATTGAGAATTTCATTTTTACACAACCGCAAAAATCACACAAATCAGCCAAATAAAAAACATGATAGAACATTTAAAATACTGAGCGAATTTGAATAAAAACAATTTGAGGTTTTTGCTTTAGAAGCCAAAACTTTAAAGCATTCTGTGTTACCACAGAGTGATTTAAATGGCATCCAACTAAAAAACTGTAGGCTTGTAAAAGGACGCCACGTTTTCGCTTTTTATGATTTCTAACCTAAAGCCCATTCACAGCTTAAAAATTTCCATAAAAAACAAAGGCAAAAAAAATTATGAAAATCTCAAATTTCGGTTGTAAATTTGGACTAATTGCTCTCATTTTTTCCACAAGTATTACTGAATACTCATCAGTATTGCTGAATACTCATGGGTATTTATGTATACTCACCATTATTTATGAATACTCGCCAGTATTACCGATTACTCGTAATTATTTATGAATACTCATGGGTATTTATAAATACTCGTCAGTATTGCTGAATACTCATGTATATTTATGAATACTCGTGAGTATTGTTGAAAACTCGTGTTTTTGAATACTCTTGTTACTGAATATTCACGAATATTGCTGAATATTCGTATTTTTTTAATGAATACTCATGGGTATTTATGAATACTCAGCGGTATTTTTGAATACTCATCGGTATTTATGAATACTTGTTAGTATTATTGATTAATCGTGTTGTTGAATACTCGTGTTGCTGAATACTCATGGGCATTTATGAATACTCCTCAGTATTTACTTGTAATTATTTTTGAGTATTCGTAATTATGTCTGAATACTTATGAAAACTACTGAATACTAGTGATTATTTTTGAATATTAATTAGTATTACTGAATATCGCATTTGTGAGTATTGCTGAGTACTCACAGGTATTGCCAAATACTCATGAACATTTATAAATGGGGCTAATCCACAAAATCTTATTAACAAAAAAAAGCTCTTAATATCAAGGAATTTTTAGTCATTGGAATTATGGCCCAATAAATTTATATTTATATTCCTCATAAGCAATTTCCGAATAAAAAATTACTAAATGATAAATAAAATCAAAAATTTCTTTGATATTTAAGAAGCATGTGAAGAATGAAAAATATGAATAAGATTAGGCACAGACGAATTTAACTTGTTTTTGTTTTATTCTACAACAATCTTTTGTAACTAAAATACTTAAAGAAATAAAAATTAAGTTTTTGGTTTTGCAACTGATAAAAATGTCTACGAAAGTTTGCATATTTTTGTTTTATTTCTAAAATGAAATACGCATTAAAAAATATTCTTAATTTTTTATTTTTTTGATTTAAAAGAAAACAAATGTCTGAACAACACCATGACCAAATGAGATTATCTCTTTCACTTAATCGTAAAATGTAATTTTAAATCGGTAATAAACTTTTGAAAAACCAAAACAAAACGGTTTAAGTGTTTTGCTCTCCCTTCCGCTTTTAAAAGTAAGTTAAAACGTCTTTAACAAAGTATAACTTTTGGCCAACAAGAAAGACTTTTTTCTTTGAAATCATTTATACAGCTATACAAGTGTATGTATGTGTATGTGAGCATACTTTTAAAGTCTAGATGTGGTCTAAGATGTTTTAACTTTGATAAGATTTTTAAGTTTTTGTTCTTTCTGCTCTAAAAGATGTTTCAGGCTGATGATGATGATTTTCAGTCTCCTCTTTTTTTTTGTGCTTTTAGACATAAACTTTTTTGTTTTTTTTTTTGGGTTTTTGTTCAAAATTTACAACATGTTGTAGAATCTAGATTTAACAGATCTGCAAAAAGTTAGCAGCCAGTCAACATGCTGCAGGAACTCCAAGCAACGTTACGTTATGTAACAACAACAGAAAATAAAAACCATTTAATATTGTCGTTCTGCTTGTAAATTGTTGTATTTATGAAAATGAACAAGAAAATCATGATTGTCATTAAAATGACACAAGCAAATGTACAAATTACATTACAAAAAAAAAAAAAAAAAAACAGCAACAACAACAGATTGTTGCCAACAACAACCAGCTACAAGAGTAGGTACAACATCAATAATTTGAACAACCCAGAACGAACCATTACGAAGGCCAGATTTTTTTTCATTAGGCTGTTTAATTTTTTAAACCCCACAAGGGGTATTTTTTTATTGTTGTAGTTGTTGTTAAACCTTTTTGTGTGAAACTGAGCTTTGGAATTTATCTTTTGTTAGCAGTTATGATACTGTAAATATTCAGTTGGGTTGATTTAATTTTTTTTATAGAAAACTATAGCAAAATTCATGCTGGTAAATTGAATTAAATCACTTAATCTTCAAATCAAAGTAAAATTTTAAGAAAATCATGAAATTTTTAAAGGTCTTCTTTATGATATTCTTTGCATTTTCACCAGTGGCTCTAAAAACTGTTCTGCAGTGCGATTCATATTTTATCGAATTCGGGTCGAAGCATTCCCATCTCAGTCTGCAAACAGCTGATCGGCAATATGTTTTTGCATTATAACACAGCCTAGATAGAGAGATGAACGGACCTGCTTTATACCTAGGATGATGTGGCTGAATACACTTATGTATGAACGTGTATAATTTCAGTTAAGTCTACTCAGTCTAAAAACACTATTACGCATTCATTACTGTGGCTGCCAAATTTAAACTTTTAAACTTAATAAAATTTTTATTTGCAACAAATTTAATTTTTTTAAATTATTTTTCTGCTCTCTTGTTTTTCAGTTTTAATATTTCATTGTCTTTCCTTAATTTTAATAATAATTGTTAATTATTATTAAAGTGCTTTTACTTTTATTGTTCTTACGGAATTAAAAATGTAACCATAAAATATTTACATTACAAGTTTGTTAAGTAAACTTTAGATTTTATTTTACTTATGTATTTGGTTTCTTCTTCTTAACTTTGCAACAGTTTTCATTTTGTTTAAATTCCAACAACTTGTTTTTTGGTTTTTTGTTTTAAGGAATTGAATGAAAAACTATCAAATAAAACAGATAACAAAATAATCATGCCATTTTCATCTATCACAGAATACTTAAAAAGAAGAGTCGAGTTTTTGCAATACAAATGCAACCCAAATAAATAAATATTAAAGAAATTAACGCAAAAGACAAAATAATAAAAAAAAAAATTAAGCAATCAGTGCTGGAGATTTAAACACAAGTAAGTTATGAAAATTGTAAGGAAATAAAATTTTCTAAACAAAAAAGTAAAAACTTTAAACCGTCTTAATAACTAAAACAATTTAACTCAAAACACTTTATGGCAGCAATTATTTTAATGTTTAAAAAAACCAAAAACTACCACTACCCAAACAACCAATTTTACTATCTTAACTTACAAACTCCTTTTTAATTTTTATTTACTTATTTATTTTTTTTTTGTTGGTTCCTTGGCTGCATAAAGTATTTCAGGAATGATACTGCAGTAAATGATACTCCTACTTTGATATCATTATGCTCAATTCCCTCTACTTTAAATGAATACTAGCAAAAACAAAACACACGACAATTTAAAGTCCTTGGGGAATGATGAAGGAATGAACACTTTTTGCTTTTAAGTAGTCGGTAGAAGTAAAAAAAAAAAAAATTAAAAAGGAGACGAAGTGTATTAGAAAAATGTTGAGATGGCAAAATATAGCAAAAATATAATGAAATTCTTTTAAAGGAAAGCAAAAAAAAAAACCATTTTTCGTCATTATACTATAAGGAAAATGGCAAGAATTAGCAGCGTAAATTTGTGTGCTGGCTTTAGCAAATAGAGCAAACTAGTAGTAGTCAGCCATTTCAAAATTCATCTTGAATATATTTTTTCTTTTTTACTGGTTCATAACAAAACAACAGAAAAACTAGAATTTTTTTAAGCGTTTGTAATTTGTGAGTAGTTTGTTGTCGTTATTTTAATTTCTGCAACGCTGAAAGTTATAGAGACCGACGAAAACTTAATTAGATAAGATTTGCCACATTAATGAATCTTATTCATTATGAGTAGTTTTTTTTGTTTTAATGTGTTGAATACGTCTTTCGGTTAAAATTTTGAGGAGAGCAATTCATAGCAAAAATCACTAGAAAAGATAAATATTTTGCTAGATAGTCCAGTGAGATTTTGGCAAGGGTTCGCCCATTGAAATTCAGTTCGGCAGGATTAACAGTTCTGATGGGCTTGATATACCCCTGGGGCTATTATGTATTATGATTCGAGTCGAAATTTCTTTCGAAAATAATTTTCAATGCGTAAGAATATGCAGACCTTTCAAAAATCCCTTAGAATTGTATTAAATTTTTTTTATTTTCGAATTTTCTAGATAATAAATTTTTTTTTAATTGAAAATTCTCTTCGATAAACTTTTCAATTCGAATCGAAATACATAATAATCCCCAGGCTTATAAATACAAAACGGAAAATGACTGTTCTGGTTCGGGAATTGCAGAACCGCGTTCCCTAATTCACTTCCACAAAAAACCACTTTTAATTTTTAAAAAAAGGAAATCTACGCTTTTATTATTATCATTATGGGCTTTGATTTGTAAAATTTATAGAAAAATTAAAAATCACATATAGAAATGTTATTCAATTCTTAACAATTTAATTTTACGAGCTTAAAGTATTTTAGCTAAAATAACAAAATTTTATTTGAAATTAATTTCTTTAACAAATCAAGCTCCTTAACTGACAACCACAACTGAAAATTTATAACAAAAAAAAGTTTTTTTTTTTGTTTGTTTGTCAAGAACTGAAAAGATCTTTAGTTACATTGTTGCAACTACAAAAAGAAAAATTTATCAATCATTAAAATACCAAATACATTTAGAAATAGCAAACCTTTACATAAGTGGTCGGTGTGATAATATTATGGTTGCCAAGTTTCAGTCAGGGCCTGACCATAAAAAAATAGTATGAAACTTATTAGCAACAATTTAAATTTACAAAAAAATAAATTCAAAAGTAAAATTGCAACCATAAGTCGTATTACTTTTATAGAAATCAAAGAATGATAATAATGATGTTGGCTGACCATTTATTATGGTGGTCATTATGCCGCCATACAAACAAAGTTTTCTTTATCTAATTCTATTAAGTTTTTTAGTTTGTTGCATGCCTCGCTGTTAAAGCATTTCTTCTCCCAGGCATACCAGTTGCTGCAGCCTTTGATTTGATAATGTGTTGTGGCTGTTTTCCTGCGCTGATTGCCCACTATTGCTTTTGCTACTTCTTCATACAAACAACTAATACTGTCACAATGCTGCCTTAAGGTAATATTGCCTTTTGCGGTCAACATGTTTTAATGCATTTCAATCAATTTGCTTTGTAAACACACAATAGCGAGCGATTAAGCGTAAGACAAACATGCGAACCTTTTGTTAGCGCATACGTAACAACTTCTTATAGTTACCATATTGATATGAAACCAGATACAGTCATGAATCAAAATGTAAGTATACACACACACACACACACAAGCATTCCTTTATATGGTAAAAATTAGATATAAATTAAGTGATTAAATGCAATGAAAATGACTAAAAAGCAAAATTTCTGTTTTGTTTTTGTTCTTCTCTTTTTCTATTACTTTTCTTCAATAAAGACACTAAATTATTAGCTAGAAAAGATATAAAACGAAGAAAGCATAGCAAAGCTTTCTAGAGATAAGTTGTGGTGTATGTTTTGTATTGTGCAGGAAAACTAAACGCTTTATGCTGTTTCAAATTTAATTAGTTGCTGAATAAAACTAACAGGCTGAGAAGTTTTTTTTTTAAATAAACTAAAGTGGTACAAGTCCACTTTATTAAAATTTTAGCAAGATGGTGTCTACATTTTGCTAAAATTATCTTTAAAGTGAACTTATACAACTTTCCTAAATACTAGCTCGTTGGTTTCTCATACTAGATTAAATTTAAATTCCTGTAATTAAAATGCTTTAGCGGAAAACATACCAAAAGGCACTAAATGACTTGAGACCTTTAAAAGGATGGCTTAGCCTGTTAAGGGCAGGGCTTACCTCATCTGAAATATCATCAGTGCACTCTAATCAGCTAAGGCAGCTCCTGAAGTCTCTTAAGAGCAGGCCTTACCTCTTCTTAATTATCATTTGTGTATTGGAATTAGCCTATGAAAATTCTATAGCTTAGTGGGCAGAGTTTTAAGCTATTAATCTGGAAGTGATGGGTTCAACTCGTACCTACATCCTGGACGTTGTCTATAGATACACCGAGAAGCTTAAAGATTTTTGTAAATAAAAAAAAAACCAAGAATCTCTTGGGCTTGGTAACTTGTAAATCAAGTCTTCTAGGAGACTATCAGCTCAATTATGAACAAAAATTCTCAAAGAATTTCTTTCATTTTCCCTTTTCTCTTATTATTTATTTAAAATTTAAATAATTTATTGCGCATGGCACTAAGACTTAAATTACTAAGTAGTGTATTAGCTTTTTAATTACAAAGTGGTGGGTTTTATTGCTGCTTAAGCCCTGAAAGTTTTCGGCAAAATAATTTATTTCGCAATTTTTGTTTTTTTTTTATTGAAAAGGCTAGTGTTTTCAAACTTAAAAAGGAGATCAAGCTGCTTAAAGTTAAAGCGCAATATCGATAATTATAGTCCATACTCAGGTTTGAAAAACCTAGGTTTTAACAATTAAAAAAATTTTTTTTTTATTTTTAATTTATGTTGCTTTAAAAATTAAAACAAATTATTTATGTACTTTTAAAACGAAGCGATTAATCGATGCGCGTAAAAAATTAGTATAAAAAACTCTCAATAATAGTTGAGAAATTGAATGTTTTCCCTATAAATTTTTTTAGATGATCGGTTGGTTAATTTTTTGTAAACAGCACATTACTTTTTTGGGTTCGTAGGACCATTATATTTAAAAAGCCTTAACATTTCTTCAGCTGCTGGTAAAGTCTAAAATTTATTATTTTCCATTAGAATTTATTTATCTGCTATAAAAGTTACTTTTTCAACATTTCTAAATGTCTTATTCTTTTATATATTCATTTACTGTTTTTCTATCTTTTGCAGGCATTAACAAGTTTTATAAATTGAAATTAAAGGAATAAAATATTACAAAGTAAGTTTTAACATTTTATTTTTCTACAAATACTTTGCACTGTAAACTGATTTCCAAATACACAGTTTTAACTAAATCTTAAAATATTACGCTGGAAAAAAATGAAAGCTTTGTGTTAACAAGAAAAGAAAATACATTTTAAAATGTCTTAACATTCAAATTGTAACTAGAGTTTTGTGTAAGTAGAGCCAAAAGGCTTACAAAATTTATATTAAGAAAACTGAAAAGCCTTGAACATGTACAATTTTTTTACATACAAAATTTGTTCTATTACAAAAAAAAAAAAAATTCAGAGCGAAAAAGGCAAGAAAAAAATTGTAGCATAACAGGCAACAAAAGAAAACTATTTTCTACTTAAAATTCCATGTTGCTAACAAATTGAATAACTTCATGACTTCAAAAGAAAATGAAAATCAGTTTTATACCCAGCAAAAACAAAAACAAACAAAAAAAATGCTAGAAATAGAAATATTCCTGCTTAAATGCAAAAATGTTACATTTGAAAACACTTACACCTACGTAGACTGCCTGCCTGCCTGCAGTTATAGATATTTAGACACAAAAACATTTATCTGCAACACAGATGAAGAGAAAATTTAGTGAAAAAAATCTTAAAGATTTTGCTTTTGACTTTCAATTGTACTATTCTTGTAGGAAATTGAAATTGCGGTGGGTGTTTAAGTACTTAAAAAGAAAAAAATTAGTTAAACAAAAAAAAAAAGGTCTAGATGACCTCTCCTTTAAAATGATGTATGTCTCATGCTGTAATCTTCTATAGTTCGTCCGGAAGTCACTAAAATTCCTCAGAGCAACACCACTGGGGTATATGGCAATTTCAAAAAAATTTTTAAAATAATCCAAAGAACTTCTGACTATTTTGGCAGTAGATTAGAAATCTAGATGACCTCCCTTCTCAAATGATATGTGTCCCAACTCGTAATCTTGTACCCATGCACTTATATTTCTCCTAAACATATTTATAAATATGTCATAAATACTAAGAAGTACTAAAAAACGTTAAAACATATTTAACTTGACATATTTATCTTCACTCACTTAAAAAATTATCATTTTAAATAAGTATAGCATAGAATTGACAAGTTTGTATTTTGCGCTCGAAGGACCATTTTATTGTAAGAAATTTTTTGTGCCTTAAAAAAGCTTAATAAAGCAGGCTTCTCAATAAAGATGGAAGCTTAACAAGTTAAATTTACTTTATTAATTTTCTTACTAAAAATTACTTAAATACTGTAATCAGTGATACAAACTCTTGACTTCTTTGTGGTTTTTCTCACTACATAAAATTTAGTTAACTTTTTCTTGTGAGTTATTATTTTTACTTTCTTTTATAAACTTTTTGTCTTTAGCACATTCTCATTCTTTTACTAACACAGTACAAGTAAATTTATCATACTTTAAATACCAATTCAACGTTATTTGTCAACAACAAATCTTTACTATTACAACTCTAAGTTTCATTCTCTGAATGAATTGTAAAAGAAAAACATAGAATGTTGAAATGTTGTATGATTTTATAGCATAAAATTCCTGTTAAGTCTATTAAGTGTACGTGTTTTAAGAAGGATTTGTAATAATATAAAGGAAGCACAAAAAAATTATATAAAAATAAGTAGGTTCAAACTAGTGCTAATGCACAAGCAATTTTACAAGTCACAATGGTAATATAATTCTTATGAATAATATGATGTAATAAATTGCAATAGGTTTTGATTTGAAGGCTGTAAAAACAAAATTATGAATAAATTATGGGTTTTTTAAAATTTTTATCATAAAATTTTAGCCACTCTAAGAAAACAACTTCGGCTGGAAGAGCTGATTTTGTTACCAATCAAAAATTCAGTTGTTATAAACGAACTTTTTTGTTTTGACAATAGAAAAATCGGTCTTACAGTACAAAAAATTTTTTATAAAATTTAAATTTTGGTTTATATTATGGAATTCTGGCTACTTAACTTGAAACAAATTTAGTTCTTACAACCAAAGTCCTGCTTTGATTAGTATGACTTTCAAGTCCAGCCATGCAATACAGCGTTGATTTGTTATGGCTTTTAAAGTTCATTTAGAGACTTCACATTGCCCATGATTTTAGCTCAGGTGAACATACTGAGAAAAGAACTTTGGGTGTGAAAGTCAAAAATTCAGTTATAATAGTTGTAGTTTTTAGTTTTGATAATAGAAAAATCAGTCTTACAATTCGAAATATTTTTAAGAAAACTTAATTTTAACTTCTTTAAAGAATTCTAGTTGCTACAACAGGGACTGAAAACTAAACTTTTGATTGATATTAAATTTCATTCCCAAAAACGAATTTTTTTCTTTTTGTATAGAGCTAGTAGTGTCTGGTCAAAATAGATTTGGTTAAATATGTAACTTCTCTATACTAAGAAAAAAATTTAGGTTGTTAGAACTAATTTTGTTAAGAATCACAGATTCAGTTGTGATAAAAGAAATTTTTAAATTTGATAATAGAAAAATCTGGCGAAATATTTTTAGAGAACTTAATTTTAACTTTTTAAAAGAATTTTAGTTGCTACAACTTTTGATTGAAGGTTAATTTAATTCCCACAACCAAAGTTTTTTTTTCTCTGTGTAAAACTAGCAGCGTGACCTGACTGTTAAAAGCTGATTTAGTTAAAAATGTAATTTCTATACACTAAGAAAACAACTTAGGTTGTGGGAATTAATTTGGAACAAAAGAATTTTTTAATTTTGATAATAGAAAAATCAGTCTTACAGCTCGAGATCTAAATTTTAAACCGTTTTTTTTTGTTTTGAATTATGATTTTTAAAAATTAAAAGTTTGATTTTCACAACAAAATTTTGGTTCTCACAACCAAACTTATTTTCTGTATGTGTACTTTTTACACATTGAAATTTCAAGTTGCATTAGTTTTCAGTTACATGTTGAATTTCATTTCAAGACTATCGTATGTGATTGCATAATTTACTTTTTATTTTTTGATGCCAACAACAACAATTTTATTTTTGTTTAAGTTCTATTTATTTTATTCTTTTTCTTTTATCTTAAGTCGGACTGAAAGATATTTAGTTACAATATTGTGCTGCTATTGCCTTTTAAAATTTAATTTTTTTAAATTGGCTTCTTAACGCATGTTGCTTTTCTATGATTCCTTGGCTAATAATACTTTTGTTAAAAAAAAATTAAAGCAGCAGCATTAAAAAAATTTTAAACTAAGTTTTTTTGCTTTTTATTTTTCTAAATAAAAACTAAAACGCTTGCCATAGATATTATTAGTATCTTTGATATCCATTGCATGCGTTTTATTTACAATATTTTTTTTTAGAAAAATATAAAGTATTACAACAAAAAAAAAATATATCATTATGCATGTGTCCACACCCATGTTGCAAGTTTTATGTAAAACAAAAAATAATTTTTTTGTTTTTTTTTTTGGATTTTTGTTGAAATTCCCTGTTGTTACATTAAAGTTTAGATTATTATTTTTTACTCGTACGTTGTCTCTTGCATATTTTCGTAGTAATAGAAGTAAAAAGAAGAAAAATTACACAACCAACAAAGTATTATGTATTTTTATAATAAAAACATAAAGTAGAAATAAAAATAATAATAGAAAGCTGGGATTTGGTCAAAGAACTCATTTATTTATTTATTTTTTATACTCTACTTTTAGTGTGTTAGTTTTACCATCAATTTTAGCTTTCTTCTTGCTGGGTTCTTCTTTTTTGCTTTCTAATACTCGTACTACAAAAAAAAAAATTCCCCAAAAATTTTGTTTGCAAAAAATATATTGTTTCTATTATGGAAATTTCCAATATAATAATTTGCCAAAAAATACTTCAAGTACGTTGCATCAATACTCTTATGTGGCAAAAGTAAGTGCTTAGAAAACAGTTTTTGATATGAGTAAATAAAGGGTGTTTTTTATAGACGTAAGCAACGATGGTATATTCGATTGACCTGAATTTTGTTTATCCGAAAGATAATCTTGTGGCATTACATTTTAAATATGATTTCTGGCATATGACCGCCACGGCTGGCTCGGATGTAGTCCAATCTGGACGTCCAATTTTCGATGACTTTTTCCAACATTTGTGGCCGTATATCGTTAATAACACGGCGAATGTTGTCTTCCAAATGGTCAAGCGTTTGTGGCTTATCCGCCTAGACCAATGACTTTACATAGCCCACAGAAAGCTGTCTAGCGGTGTTAAATCACAAGATCTTGGAGGCCAATTCACAGGTCCAAAACGTGAAATTAGGTGGTCACCAAACGTGTCTTTCAATAAATCGATTGTGGCACGAGCTGGGTGACATGTTGCGCCGTCTTGTTGGAACCACAGCTGCTGGGCATCATGGTTCTTCAATTCAGGAATGAAAGAGTTAGTAATCATGGCTCTATACCGATTACCATTGACTGTAACGTTCTGGCCATCATCGTTTTTGAAGAAGTACGGACCAGTGATTCCAGCAGCCCATAAAGCGCACCAAACAGTCAGTTTTTCTGGATGTAACGGTGTTTCGACATACACTTGAGGATTAGCTTCACTCCAAATGCGGAAGTTTTGTTTGTTGACGTAGCCATTCAACCAGAAGTGCGCTTCATCGCTAAACAAAATTCGCTTATGAAAATCAAAATTATGAACCATTATTTTCGAAATAAAATTGCACTATTTGCAAGCGTTGCTCAGGTGTGAGTCTATTCATGATGAATTGCCAAACCAAACTGAGAATAAATCACTTGACAGCTGGTAAATCGGTCGCCATATTGAACAGTAATGCCAACTTATAGTTCTATACGTCCATAAAAAACACCCTTTATATTTTATACCCGTTGTATTGATTAAATTTTTAATTAAATTGATTTAAATATTTAGTTTATTTTCATAAGTCTTGTTTTATTTAATTTTTAAATATAATCTTTAATTATTTATTTAAAAACAAAGAAACTTTTGCTCGTCTTTTGCTGCGAAACGTTTACATTTGTTTTGTTGTTTTGTTTTTACAAACTCCGGTCTAAAGTAATCACTTTTAAAAATTTTAATTTAACAACATTTTGACTACTTATTTTTAGGGGTATTAATAAATAAAATAAAAACTTCAAAGTTAAAAAAAATAAATAATTAAACTTCCTACTCATAAAATGTTTTCACCCATGACTTATAAAAGACACGACAACATTAATTTGTCATTTTTGTTGTCTACGCCAGCAACAAACTATTTTAAAAGAGAACGACCGGCACAAACACACTCTGTAATTGCATATGAGTACAACGAAATGCGATCATAACTACACATGTTTCCTTAAATCAAGCAAATCATCATCATCAACATTTGAGTTTTAAAATGATGTATGAGATGGTGCAGTATATACAAAAAAACATGTTGCAAAAAGACCACCTCCACACAGCCGGAAAAACACACATTGTGTTACTTAACTTAAAGCAAAAAAAAAAAAAAATTATTAAAAAAGAAAAACACTTATAATTTCTTAAACAAATCGCATACAAGTCAACAGAAATTTGTCACTAAATAAAACAAAAAATAAATAAAAAAAAAAAAAAAAACTATGACGACAAAGTAATCGTTGAAATAGGAACTCAAATATGAAATATTTATATGCCTGAGTGTGTAAACGAAAAAGTTTTATGATAAAATCTTATTTAAACAAAAATGTTTTCTTAATTTCTTTGCTCATTAAATACAAAAAAAAAAAAAAAACAAAAAATTGCGACACAGTCTGGGCGACACTAGTGGCAAATTTAAAATAATGTGACTAGAAGTGGGAGAATGATAGCCAAGGGAAAATAAAGTTGAAAATATTTGTTTTATAATTTTCTGTTTTTAGACTTTGCAACTCAAATTAATGAATCAGTTTAAAGTATTCCAGCAGCTTCAATTAAATTTTGTATAAAACAAAGTTAAAAAGTTTAAAGTTTAAAGGCTAGAAAGCGTCCATCAAATTGCCATAAATGTGGGATTATTCAAGTTCGTGAGTCCTGTTTTGGAAAAATCAAAAACATTTTAGTTAAACTTACGCCACTAGTGCGAGTCAGTAACTTTTATAACGAACATTCGAATCGAAAAAAAGTATAACGATATTTTATCGAATTCGGTATTCAGTAGCTTTCCGACAAAAATATTCGCTACGATAAAAATCGTTATTTGCGATAATTATTTATGTGATCTTAACTTCCGCAAACTGCATTGTTTATATGAACTTTGCGAAGTAGTCATCGCAAATAACGATTTTTATCGTACCGAATATTTTTGTCGGAAAGTTACTGAATACCGAATTCGATAAAATATCGTTATATATATTTTTTTTCGATTCGAATGTTCGTAATAAAAGTTACTGAATCGCACTACAGGGCCCTAATAACAGCATGCGATTAAATCATTTAAATGTTACTACAGCACAGAAAACAACTTCGGTTGTGGGAATAGTTTTCTTAATCAAAACATCTACATTTCTGAAAACTTAATTTATTTTCATTCATCAAAACATCTAAATTTCTGAAAACTAAATTTATTTTCATTCATAAATTCAGTTTTGGTAATCAAATATTTTAGTTGTAGCCACCATAATTCGATACTTTAGTTCAAAATTTTTATTCTCTTAAAAATATTTCAAATTATTAGAACGATTTTCTATTGTTACAATTATAAAAATTCAACTTCCACAACTGAATTTTTGATTGGAAACAAATTTAGTGCTCACAATCGAAGTTGTGCAGGATTACGAAGACAATAGTTACATTTAGCTGGATATTTTGCTTGAGATGAAGCTGAAGTCCTAGGTTATTGTTATGGATGTACACATTTCATTTTTATTTAGAAAAAAAAAATGAGAGCCAAACAACATCGGATGACTTCTTTTGGCCCACCTTGTATGTAGATTTAATATATATTAAGCCTTATTACGAGTGTCGTTGGCGTAGTCGAATTCTTATATAAAACATATGGCTGGCGTTGCCATATTTTACTGTTTTCGTCAACGACACTATTAACTTTTTTTTTTATAAAAAATAGTGAATACAACCTTCCCATATGCTTTGCATTCTATGTGCTCACTAAACAAACACAAAATGTCAAAAATAATTTGTCATTCGCTGTGTTTCATTTCATTAAAAATGGATATGGATTTTTTTTACTACAAAAACATAAATAAATAAATTTCTTTTATAAAAAGAAAAAAACGACAAGATCTTTAATCATTTTTGAGCTGAAAAATTGTTTATAATATTTTTTCCGTACTACTCGCAGTTGTTGTTTAGTTATAATTTAAATGAATGTGAAGTTGTTGGCTACAACAACAGTGAATGATGTGTGACACGAAGTGTTGAAATTATTGTTTTAAATGGTTTTAATTTGTGTAGTTTATTATTTTTATTTTGTTAAAAAAAAAAAGTTACTCTTATTTTAAGGCTTTTGTGTAGCTGTCATAAACATTAACAAAAAAAAAAAATTATTTAAAAAAGATTCAAGTGTCTGTTTAGTCAGACCGGATCCTGTGTGTCTAACTTTATGGTGCTGATGGTGCTGATAACATTTAAAAAAAAATCAACCAAGCGCGCGTAAAAAAAAACTGAACTAATTTTTGGTTTATTCGTTTAAAATGTATAAATAAAACAAGCAAATTATTATTATTAAATAAAAATGACATTTAAACATGAAACTTGACATTTATATGTGTGTTTCTTTAATTCGTTTTTTTTTGTTTTAATAAAAAAAATAATTAGAAAATAATAATTTAGAGTAAAATAAAGCAACCAAAGAAAAAAAGCACCTGCAATGGTTTTGTGTCAGTGTAAATGTCATTTAAATGAAACATGTGTGTTTTTCGACTGGCAAGTAACTAGTCTACATGCTATTGTTCAGTTCGAATAGGATACACACAAACTAATACTCTTTTCAAACCTTTCAAACCGTTCTAAATATGTTGACTACAATTAACACTAGGGTGGTTGGATTTTTAATTAAAAAAAATATAATTCTAGCAAAAAAATATTTTTAAAACGAAATCGGCTTCTTAATAGCACTTAATAAAAGTGAAGCTAAAGACCTGCAAAAACTACAACAATTAGACTAAAGTTCTGACTCAAAGAAAAGAATTAAATTTTTATTTTAAAACCGTTTAAAAAAATTTTTGTTTTATTATTTAATATTAATCAAGCTTAAGATCTTAAAAAACTGTTTTTATTTAAGTTTTCCGACATTTCGACTTTCTTTCGAAGATCTTCTTCAATGAAATGTATTTTTATAAATATTTAAATAAAAACAATTTATGAAAATAAATTTCCCTGAAGAAGACCTTCAAGAGAAAGTAGAAATATTGGAAAATTTAAATAAAAACAATTTTAAATAATAATAAATTTATAAGATCGAATAATTTAATAAAATTATTACAAATTTTAATTTTTTTTTAGAGAAATTTTTGTGCTTGTTGGTGAATAATTTCAAATTCAATTTGATTCCCCCTAATATAAACACAAGTACACACTATTACTCCTGCTCATACTGACTGGCTTATGGAAATTTGGTGTTGAAATAGTTAACAGTTTTGCATTGTTGAAATAAAATTGCTGACAACAAATGCTACAAACAAATACGAGTACATATCGCAATGTTTTAAAAATTTTTTTTCTTTTACTAATAACGTATAGTTTTTGCTTGTTGCCTACAATTACCAAGTATGTGACTAAAGGTATTTAATTTTTTTTTTTTTTGGTGTCTGTCTGTCCTGGTCGCCACTAAGTTCAGATCTAAAAGGTGCAAAAAGTTTAACAGAGTTTGAATTTATATTTTTATAGGTGGCTCCTACACATAAAACACACACACACTCAAACATTTTCTATGATTAATGTTTAATAATGGCCATATTTATACAAAAAAAAAAAAAAATATCCTACGAATGACATTAAACATTAGCCTGTTGTATTCTAGAGCGTAAAAGACATTAACTAATGTTTTTGAAAACTACTTACATGTGAATGTGCATAGAGAGTATTACAAAACGTGTAACACATTATTTTATTCAATTTACCAAAAAAAAACCAAAAACAAAACCTAGAAGAAAAAAAAGTAAGTCAAAAGGTATAATTTATGAAATAAACCATTTAAAAGAGAAAATAATAAAAAGGCATTCGTGCATTTAGTACACACCACACACACCATACACATTTCATTTAATAAGTAACATTTATTTCATTTGACTTTCTCTGTAATCAAATAAGGTGTACATTTGATAAATGAAATTGAACAAATTTTTTTAATAAATATTTTTCAAGCACAACACAATTTATTACTGTCATGCCATGCCGTTCCGTGCATTCTCCAACAATGAATGAAGAAAACTGGCAAGAAAATTAAAAAAAAAACGTGGTTGTGTTCAGTGGGTTGTCAGCGTTACAATTAGGTAACGTACTTAATTAATTTCTGTTTTAGTTTTTAGATTTACTAGTATGCGTTTTGAAAAACCATTGTTGGTGTCAAAAATTTCTAAAAAAAAAGTAGCCTGGGGCTTTAGGCAAGTGTAGCAAAATCTTTAAAAAAAAAAGTTAAATGATCGGGGTTTTTATAAAGCCAAATCTCTATATTCGATATACATTTTTAAATTATTTCTTAGAAAAACTACTCGAGTAAAAGTAATTTTTTTTTTTAAATTTATAGCATGAGGGTTTGACAATTGTTATTTTACAATTGAACTTTTATTTTATTATTTCATAATTAATTGGTTTTCAAAAAATTTATATTAATTAAATTTTAGTTTTATATAAAAAAAGGAAAGAAAAAACAGGTGTACCTTGTTAAATTTTTAAGTTTAATAATAAAAACTTTCACTAAGTAGCTAAGGGTTTTGTGAGAAATTTTTTAGCCTTTCGTTCAATCCACTTATCTTGTCTCTCAACTTCTCACGTTTCTCTTGGCTTACGCTAAATAAACATTAAAGGAATTAATTTATCATACACATAAATTCCTTAAATAATTAAAAATAATTATCACAAATCTTAATTATTGTCCAAGTGAATTTGGACCCTACTAATGCAGTTGTTTAAAATCCACAAGCATTTTTGGAATGGCCTACAAGCTCTGTTTAATATAAAATATTACACATGTTTTTAGTAATGTGTGGGTTTCCAGTATGCTTGTGCAGCCCTTTAGTATACTCTACAAACTCTCTGTTAAAGCAATTTTAAAAAAAAAGGAATTTTCAATGAATTTCGTTATTTTGAAGAAAAAGCATAAGGAACCCTTTAAATAAAAATTATTTTAATAAGTTCATTATTAAAAGTTAGCTTTCGTTGAAGTTGTGGTTTCATTCGATAAATAATCACTTTTTCGCTAAACTTTAAAACTAAATTGAAGCGAAAAGTTTAGAATAAATAAACCAACATTTAACTTGTCAATGTATTTTATTTTAAACTCTAACGAAAACCTATCAATGTGAGGGTAGCAGACCCTAGACCCAAAAAACCAATGGTCAAAGTTAAAATATTTAATCTTAGAACTGATTTCCTATGCTAAATAAATAAATATTCCAGCCTTGTATTATTATTTTTAGTTAAAAAACTACCCGGTCTTAGAATATAAATTTCTTTTTTATTAACAAAATATTAATCTTTATTTGTGCTTAATTCCAGAAATTGTATTGGTTTTTAAATTTATTCTTTTACTCCTGATATTCTCATGAGTTATTTATTCAGTACAATAAGTACTGAAAGGGATAGCACAGACGCTACTCTGAATCCTCAGTAATAAAAACATTAAAAAAATTTGGAGAACTAATTTGAAATTCCTAAAACTTCAGAGAAAAAAAATCACAAAAATTGCCAAAAATTTTTTTAAGCATTAAGTAACAATTTTCATGCAAAATATGAGCATTTATATTTAAAAGTGGCATAAGTCCACTTTAAAAAAAAATTACTTTGCGTTAGTTTTACTAAAATTACCGCTGACTAAAACAAAAGAGAACTTTTCTTAGTACAAGATGCTCACAACTAAAAATTTAAAAAGATGCTTTGCGCCTGATTACTACACTGAAAAAAGAATTCAGTATTTTTCTAACAAAAAAAAAAAATCATCGAACAGGTGACAACATTTCATTGATGACATGAAATATTTCATTAAAAGAATAAATTATTCATTCTATTAATGAAATATTTCATTAAATGAATGAATATTCCTTTCGATTAATGAAACATTTCATTAAAAGAATAAAAGTTTCATTCAATTAATGAAATATTTCATTAAATTAATGAATATTCCTTTCGATTAATGAAATATTTCATTAAAAAAATAAAAGTTTCATTCAATTAATGAAATATTTCATTAAATGAATGAATATTCCTTACGATTAATGAAATATTTCATTAAAAGAATAAAAGTTTCATCCAATTAATGAAATATTTCATTAAATGAATGAATATTATTTTCGATTAATGAAATATTTCATTAAAAAAATAAAAGTTTCATTCAATTAATGAAATATTTCATTAGAGTAATGAATATTCCATTCGATTAATGAAATATTTCATTAAAAGAATAAAAGTTTCATTTAATTAATGAAATATTTCATTAAATGAATGAATATTCTTTTCGATAAATGAAATATTTCATTAAATGAATGAATATTCCTTTCGATTAATGAAATATTTCATTAGTGTAATGAAAAATAATGAAACTTTTCGTTGGATTAATGAATAATATGCTTTCAGCGTATTCTCGGAGTGCTATCCCCCACCGCCCCTTGTAAAATTTAGACATTTTTGCTACTTAAAAAAATAAATAACATTTTTTGTTTAATTCTCTGTTCTTTTCTAAAATCTTCAAGGAATTTTTTATTTTGCTTTTTATTCTTTCGCTTAGGGCTGCGTTTATGTATGGACATTTTTGTTTGTCATATTTTTTTATTTAAAGGCTCTAGGTTTCATATTTCTTGCTTTTAAGTTGAAAGGATTTACCGAAAAAAAATTAATAGGCTTTTGTTGCTGAATTTCATACACAAGGTAACTAATTGTTTTGTGTGCTCTCTTTTTAATATGCAAAATTTAGGGGCAGACAGGCAGGGAATTAAAGGAGTCCAATAATAATGTTGAGCTTCAACAAGCTCTTTACTGAATTATCCCATAAAAAATAGTTAGAAAATAAATAAGGCACACAAGTCTTAGCAATATTAGAGAGCATTACTATGCCAAGTATTTAGTTTTTGATCATTAAATCGCCCTAAATGCACAAACTGTAGAAAATTTTATAAAAATCGGACAACGAATTTTCAGGCTAAAAAAAAGAATCAGTAGACAACATAATAGAGTTCAAACTAATATAAACTAACCATTTACTGCCGCCTAGCCTTGGCCTTATTATTATTTTCCTTTAATCCTCAACAATAATATAAATTGTTAAGGGAATTCAATGCAGGAGGTTAATGCTATAAAAGGGAGTATTTCACTAAAAGTTTTAATGTGTATTATTACACACACACACACACACATATACATTCATGCAAATATTTTTACTAATTGATTGCATACCTTGTTATTTTATTCCTGGTTGGTGGTTAAGGGAACCAAAAATTAAAAAATTTTGTTTTTTTCTTTTTAATTCTTTTTGTATTGAATTACAGTGAGCAAACGAACCGCGCCGCACCACACACACAAAGCTTAAAAGGCATATGCAAAATATATTACAGTTATTAATTATATGAAGGCATGCAAACAAAGTTTATAATAAATATTGTGACTTGATTTTTTGGTTTTTGTTAAACTACTGTTTGCTGTGAATGTTAATGTTGCTGTGTTATTGAGGCACGAGTTTTACGCCCAGTTAATCATACAGCACATTGCGATTTGTTATTCCATGAAAAATTCAATAACAAAAAAATTAAATAAAAAAAAAAGAAAGAAGAAGGAGAGTTCATACGTGGTTTGATCTTTTTAAAGAACTAAAAAAAAAATTTCATAAATCGTTTAAGGCCGGTTAAAAATTTTTTTAAAATTTTTCCCATCAAAAGGAGTTTTAATTTTTATTTTTAATGGTAGCTGTTGTTGTCAGTTAAAGTTATTTAAAACTAATTATGTTTAAAAAACAACAAAAATAAGTTAAAGTGTCGGTCTGTTTTTGTTCATCTAATTTCACAGCGATTCAGTTAAACAAAATTTGATGATTAAGCCCCTTATCCAAAAAAAAAAAAAAAATTAAAGTAGACTTTAAAGTCAACGTTATCAAAATTTTTCATATAATTTTTTCATAAATTTTACTTTAAAATCTACTTAAATTTTTTAGGAAAAAGCGTTGCGTATCAGTCACTATTGTTGGTGGATTTTTTTTAAAACTAACAGAGTTACCTTAAAATTAGGTTAAGAGTTTCCATAAAAATTATTTGAAAGCAAAAACCTGTACAGTCGAATGCGTATAAACCAAAAACTAGGCCAGTAATTTCAATAAAAATTTCAATTAAAATTTTTTTGTAATAAAGAAACCTTGACTAAAGAATTTTAATAAATAAAAGGGAAATTTATAGTGCTGAAATAACCGGATTCGATATCAAATGAAAACTATTGTAATTTCGATGAGTTTGTAAGAAAAACTTAATTTGTATAAAGGAATTCTACAAAAATCACGCTGATAATTCTCATTTAGAACAAACTAAAAACTACATAAAGCATTAATTTAAACAGGAAGCAGAGGAACAAACTTTGTTCTTGTAATATTGCTAATTTTATTTCCATATACAGCTTATCGAGGGGCGAAGTATTTCTTTAGATAGGATTTAATTGTTTATCTTTTTTTACCCCACAACTTCGGTTGCAAACAAAAACAAATTTTCGTGTATTATTTATGTTTTCAATACAATTATGCGAACGAAACTTTCGTTCGTATTTAGCTGAACAGGCCCATAATTATGGTAGCTAGCGGCTCGAAGGCGGAAATAATTTCTTTCAAAAGAGCATTAGAAGACATAATACAAACGATTAAAACCTTAGCTGAGCCTGAACAGTTTGAGCGTACATCAGCTGGAAAAATTAACTGTCTGGCCAATGTCTTACAAGAGCTGCTCGATATCGTATGTAGTGATCTGTGCCCTGAAATTTTTACCCGCAGTTGCATTTAAAAGTTTTTTATTTATTGTCCTTTTAAAATGAAAAACTAGTCACCTACAAATTTTACTTCATAAAAATAAAAATTTTTGATTTCTCAAGATTTTAATTTTAAAAAATGGTTGCTTTTAAAATTGATACTGGTTACAAAGAGGGACAAATCGAAACATTTACTATTAATTAAAATCCATAGAAGCTCTTTGAATTTTATACGAAACCAATTTCAAAAGTAGCAAGAAGTTGTTCGATGTTGTATAAGGCACTTTGAGCCTTATACATTTTTTTTAAGTAAACCTTCATTCCAGTGACAGAAAATCTTATTCTTTATTTTCAGACTAAATCGCTTCACTTACTTTTTGTGTCAACTTGGTAAATTTTTTTAAAGGTATTAAATGATGCAACAAAATAATTTTGTGTAAAACTTTTTTTATATATAAAATATTTGTTTAATGATCTTAAACTTTGGCAATATTTTGGCGCTAAAAAAATTAAAAAAAAAAAAAATTACACAATTAATAAACAACAAAAAAAAAAATAAATTATATCCACTCATTTTCATGCCAGTATCTGCATCTAATTCAAAAAAAAAATAAGACAATGTAATTTGTAAGTGTTAAAATAATTGTCTGGCTGTGGGTATATGTTTCATAAATTTTTATAAATTTACTTAAATTTATATTTTAAACACTTTAGCAATGGCTGTAAGACATGCTAAGTAAACATTTAAAATTTGCCATGGCACATGTGTACAAACAAACCGTGATATGTGGATACAATGTTCAAGTCATTTGTAGTCATGTGTAGGTTGTACCTTAAGTTGCCACATAGAAACTTTAAAGTGCCATACCCATACCCATGAAATGGCAACAAAAGTCTTTTAAATATTTTAAAAGAAATAAATCATGAATTATGAAACAAAAGTTAACAAAAATTAAAATTTGTTAAAGTAAATTTTGTGAAAGAAAAAAATTTTTTTTTGAGAAATGCCACGCCCCTTTAATTACAAGAAAAATTGCTAGAAAAACAGACTTTGTTGTTTATCGGAAAAGTTGCTACTAAAAAATTTTAAAACTTCAGTTACACCAAAAAAAACAAAGAAATTAAATATTTCAATTAAAAATATTTGTTTATCGAAATTTTTCAAATAATGTTTCCACTTTTCCCTTTCCTCTTATAATAAAAAAAATTTTCATGCTTTTTTAACATGGAAAGTTCCCTAATTTAAGCAATTTTTTACCAAAAACCAATATTTTCCTTGGGAATATTCATGATTGAATGGCTGAATATCAAAATATCTACAAACGGAGCGAGTAGCTTGAAAAGAACTTCAAAGCTAGCCAGTAATTGAACAAGATTTGGCTATATTCCATGTAAAAATTTCTAAATTTTATACTTAAGCTGTTCTAGAAAAGAATAGAAAATTTCTACATTTTGCCCCTTAGCAAACGGCTTTTTAAAAATTGTTGCTTTTAATTAAAAAAAAATCTGCAACACATTATTGGGCGTTTTTAATAGAAGTCCTCTTTCAGAAATAAAAAAAATATATTAAAATTCTTATTTATCTTGTCATTAACTTGGCTAAAAGTACAAGGTATTTGAGAAATAAATCTTAAAAGGCTTAAACATGCAGTCATAAAACACTTTTTAATTAAATGTTAAATTTTTGTCACTTTTTTTTTTTTTTTAAGAAGGCTCTTCTTGCTTGAATTACATTTCATCTGTCTGTAAAATAAATGCGTACGTATGAACATACAAATACAACAACATTTAGTGTGATTACTTATATGCAGAAAGAATACTTTTATATTTTTACATTCAACATTCAGCATTACATTAGTGGCGCCACAAATGTAATTTATGACACTTATTTTTTGCCCTGAAAACAGCATACAACGTGTTCAAGTATTTTTATTTTATGACAACAACAACCTACAAACTTAAAAACACAGTTTGTGAATGTGTGTGTCGGTGTATATTAAATAAATTATTATTTTTTTTCATTGAAAGGTAAATTTAACTTAATTTTTTGTATTTTAATTAAAGGAATAAGAAAATTATTGTTTTTTAGTACTGTAGTGTTTGCTCTCTCTCTCGATTTTCCTCTCCTTCTATATCTCTAACTCTAACCCTAACTCTAACTCTAACTCTAACTCTAACTCTAACTCTAACTCTAACTCTAACTCTAACTCTAACTCTAACTCTAACTCTAACTCTAACTCTAACTCTAACTCTAACTCTAACTCTAACTCTAACTCTAACTCTAACTCTAACTCTAACTCTAACTCTAACTCTAACTCTAACTCTAACTCTAACTCTAACTCTAACTCTAACTCTAACTCTAACTCTAACTCTAACTCTAACTCTAACTCTAACTCTAACTCTAACTCTAACTCTAACTCTAACTCTAACTCTAACTCTAACTCTAACTCTAACTCTAACTCTAACTCTAACTCTAACTCTAACTCTAACTCTAACTCTAACTCTAACTCTAACTCTAACTCTAACTCTAACTCTAACTCTAACTCTAACTCTAACTCTAACTCTAACTCTAACTCTAACTCTAACTCTAACTCTAACTCTAACTCTAACTCTAACTCTAACTCTAACTCTAACTCTAACTCTAACTCTAACTCTAGCTCTAACTCTAACTCTAACTCTAACTCTAACTCTAACTCTAACTTTAACTCTTCAGTTCCCTTTCCCAATCTGCTACCCTGTTCAACCTTATATGGAGTCAACATCAAAATACAACTGTGTTCCTCTTCAGCCACCTTTAAAATTTTTCTTTGAGGCTTCCTGTTAAATTTTTAGTCAAATATTCCGCAAAAATATTTAATATAACAAAATTTTATTTTTAAATGAATAAAAAAACAACTCAGTTTTTAATGTAGTCAAAAAAGTATTTTTTTTTTGTTTTTGGCTTATTTGGCATTTGTGTTCTTTGCAGACAAACTTGCTTACCTGTATGTTTTGTGTGAAACCACTAAAAAAAGGTTGTTGTTGCTGTTTTCAAAAAAATGTTTTATTTTTACTAGTTTATGAGTAAATAACTAAATTCAGTTTAAGTAGTATCAAGGCCTTTTGAATATGTACTGACTAAAAGCTAACCACAAAAAAAGGATAAAAACAGTAGGAAAAAAAATTAAATACACTGAGTACTAAAAGCTAAAGCAAATGTTGAAAAATAATTACAAAAAGTGTTCAATAAATAAAACTATTTATTTTTTATTTGTTCCTCATAATATTTTTCTTATGTCAGAGAACTACAATTTTAAAGGCCATTTCTTATAAAAATATTTTGGGTCTAGCAAAAAACAAAGAATTGTTTTTGTTGGCATCTTGTTAGTAACTGGTTTTTGGCTAAAATTTTGGAACTAAATTTTAATTTAATATCCAGTTTATTAATTGGCTTATAAAATCTTAGTTTTAACTATCGGTAACTTGTAATAATGGCCTTTAGTAGGATATGCCACACAAGGTTTGACATTTTTTGAGACCATGTGGTACATATTTCCTTCATTTAGACAACACTAGGCAAATTATTAAATTATTTTTTTTTTAATTTCGTTTTTATATAAATTTTCATAAATTTTTTTGTTTTGCATTTTAAAAAATTTTATTTATTATCTTTAAGGGTTCGGTGTACTGAAAGAATTTTGTTTATTAATGAAATGAAAAAATTCATTATTTTTTAAGCATTAGAGTAATAAAATATTTCATTAAATCAATGAAACGTGTCAAGTGTTGAAAAATAATGAATTTCCTATTGATTAAATTTTTTAGCTCAATAAATTAAAAAAAGTCATATTGATAAACCTTCTTTTCAAAAAACAAAAAAAATACGTGGACTTTGAAGTTAACGTTATCAAAATTTTTATTTAATTTGCTAATAAATTTTTCTTTAAAGTCTTCAATTTTTTTGAAATAATTTAAATCAAAGAACTATTTAATTCACAAAAATCACGTACGTACGTTCACTGAAAAAAAAATGAATCAATTTATTCAATTATCCAAAAAGAAATTTGACGTAAAGTTTAAAATAAAATTTATAAAAAAAATCATATGAAAAATTTCAATAACGTTGACTTTAAAAGTCCACGTACATTTTTTTGATAAAGGGGTAGATCTTTAATGGAATCAATGAATCTTTTAATTAAAATTTTTTTATGAATTTTTTTACTTCAGACTTGCAGTTATTTAAAAAAATTGTCCATTAAATATTATTAAAAGAAAAAACTCTTATTTATTTCACATTGTGCTAATTCTTTCCTGCTTAAATAAAAATATTTCAAAACGCCTCTTTTATTAAATCAAATAAATTTTAAGGTTAATTATGCCTTCTACTGTAACACACGAGTACTCATGTAATTTATGTAAAGACCTGAGCATAACAATTTAGCTGTGGATGTGCAAACCGCAATGTTATTAAATTTTTAATTTGCTTAATGAAAAACTCTAGTTGAATATAAAATTAAATTTAAATATTTTAAGATTCCCATTAAATTTATTACACACACACATGCATGAAAATAAAAAGATTCAATTATGTGGTTTTAATGCCTTTAAATAAAAGTTTGTGGTTGATTAAAAAAAAAAAAAAAAATTAACTGAAAGAATTTTGTTCAGTCATCCTTAGAAAAAAAAAATTTTATTATTCAGCCAATGACAACTTTTCATTAGACTTATGAAGTATTTCATTAATTCAATGAAATATGGCAGTGCATCAGTGAAATGAAACCTAAGAATTATTATTTCAGTGTAGAAAAGAAATCAATTTAAATTAATTTTTCTTGTTTAACTTTAAATATGAAATAATAAATCTGTATAAATAAAATTTCGGTTTGTTTTTTTGTTCGCTATATACATTATGTTTTTATATTTCAAGTAATATGAAGCTGTTGCGCCTATTTTTACGCCCACTTTTCAACAATTTTCACCAGCCGCTGTTAATAATTTTTATTTAAACCTGAAATTATGTTTTGAAATATTTTATTTAACACTTTGGTTATCGCCTTTGCTAGCAAAACCATTATAAAGTAGTGAATGACTGTATTTATTTGAATGGGTATTTTTAACAATTAAAATTCTATTTGTATACAGATTTTTCTTAAAATTGGCAGATGTGTTTTCCAAGGATACCGACTCACGTAATAACGGACCGGTTAAAGCATAGAATTATTAATAATTTTTAACAATCAAAATATTATGTGCAGTTTTTATAACACAATCAATCATTTCGTTTGGAAATTTTATATAAATTATACACAAAATATTGAGTGAATTTCATACAAATGTTTAATTCGAGTTGATCGTTTGTAATATAAAAACTGTTCATTAATCTTTTTTTGAATTCCAACAAAAGTTTTTATCAATCAAAATATGAACATGAATTGTAGCAGACTAACCCTTAAATTCATAAAAAATATTTTTGTTTAATAGCGGCTTCTTAAGAACATTTTTTAAGAGAAAATTTTTACTCTGAAATACTTTTTATGAACTTCTTAGTGATCCTTTTTGGTCATAACTTGCTAAGTTTTCAAGATATCGACTTGATTTCTATTTTGTTGAATAGAGAAACGTGCTGGCTTTAATTAGAATTCTTTTTTTTTTGCGGATAGAGCGAAAAAAAATTTTTATCATTTTTTCAAAAAAAGCAAAGGGGGTAGTCCATGGTAATTTTTGGCCATAACTTTCATCCTTTTTGGTCATAACTTGCTAAGTTCTCAAGATATCGACTTGATTTCTATTTTGTTGAATAGAGAAACGTGTTGGCTTTAATTAGAATTCTTTTTTTTTTGCGGATAGAGCGAAAAAAAATTTTATCATTTTTTAAAAAAAAGCAAAGGGGGTAGTCCATGGTAATTTTTGGCCATAACTTCCATCCTTTTTGGTCATAACTTGCTAAGTTCTCAAGATATCGACTTGATTTCTATTTTGTTGAATAGAGAAACGTGTTGGCTTTAATTAGAATTCTTTTTTTTGCGGATAGAGCGAAAAAAATTTTTATCATTTTTTCAAAAAAAGCAAAGGGGGTAGTCCATGGTAATTTTTGGCCATAACTTCCATCCTTTTTGGTCATAACTTGCTAAGTTCTCAAGATATCGACTTGATTTCTATTTTGTTGAATAGAGAAACGTGTTGGCTTTAATTAGAATTCTTTTTTTTGCGGATAGAACGAAAAAATTTTTTTATCATTTTTTCCAAAAAACTAAAGGGGGTAGTCTATGGTAATTTTTGGCCATATCTTAGATCCTTTTTGGTCATAACTTGCTAAGTTTTCAAGATATCGACTTGATTTCTATTTTGTTGAACAGAGAAACGTGCTGGCTTTAACTAGAATTCTTTTTTTTTGCGGATAGAGCGAAAAAAAATTTTATCATTTTTTAAAAAAAAGCAAAGGGGGTAGTCCATGGTAATTTTTGGCCATAACTTCCATCCTTTTTGGTCATAACTTGCTAAATTTGCAAGATATCGACTTGATTTCTATTTTGTTGAATAGAGAAACGTGCTGGCCTTAATTAGAATTCTTTTGTTTCCGGATAGTGCGAAAAAAAAATTTTATCATTTTTTTTGAAAAAAAGTAATTTTTGGCCATAACTTCCATCCTTTTTGGTCATAACTTGCTAAGTTTTCAAGATATCGACTTGATTTCTATTTTGTTGAATAGAGAAATATTGGAAAATTAAAACAAAAACAATTTTCATTGAGATCTTAAGCTGGAATAATATTTATTAATAATTATTAATTATATACAAAAATAAAAGTCTAAATAAATAATTATAAAAATTAATTGTTTTTTTTTGTTTCATTGCAGAATATCTTCACACTATAAATGGCTTAAAATTGTTAATTTATTGAGCAAGCAGCAAGAAAAAAAGGTAAATCATTGTTACGAACACACTTACAAATAAAAAAAAATTAATAATAATAATTACAATTATTAATTTCATTATTATGCAATGAATTAATGTAGATGCGAATTTTTTTTTTTTTTTTGTAACAATAAAATTCTGTTAAACTTCTTGGCTTGTGGACAGAAAATACTCAGGGTCCAGACAGAAATCGAACCTGCGATCCTTAGATTGATAAGTTCATACGCTACCTATTAATCTATAAGGAAATCTATAAATCGAACCTTGAAATATGTACTGGATTGTGCTTTCAAGTAAATGGCTTTTATTTTTGTTAATTTTACTGCCACCTGCAAAGCGATTAAGTAACTTTTATTACGAACATTCGTATTGAAAAACAAGTATAACGATGTTTTATTAGCTTTCCGACAAAAAGTACAAATTAAAGATCAGAAGAGAAATCTAATTGAAATCATAAATTAATTCAATTCGCTTCTAAGTATGTAAAGCCAAGAGGAAAACGCACTTGTTTTCTTTGGCTTTTGATATTCTAAATTTTTTATGAAAACCTTAATAATTCTTGTAATAAAAAATGAAGAAATTTGTAAAATTTAAGCTGTAGCTTTTTAATTTTTTTCTAGCTTTATCTTCAGAGTGAGTTAGCTTTTTCTAGCTCTTTTCAAACAATATAGTTTTGTAAGCTCCAGGCGAGGCTGGTCATATGCAAAGCATAATTCTTAATCAGTTTCTAATTTTTTGTTTTTCTTTTTCATAACCTAGCGTGGCAATTAGTCCTCGGGTAACTTACTCCCTTACCAAAATTTGAAATACACACTCGTGTTTGTGTATGTTGCAAAAAAATTATAAAATAAAATAAAAAAATAGATAAAATTTTATGGTTCATTTCATTTGAATTCATTTAATATGCGTGTGAATATTAATTTAATTCAATTTCATTATTGCTGTTACACAGCGATCGATGTGCTTGTGGGTATATTTTTACCCATGCCCTGGAACCCAAAAACTTATAATGGTGTATCTATTTCTAATTTTTTATACAAAGATAAAAGATTGTTGTAAAATGTTGCATGAGTGCAAACGCTCATTTCTATTTGTAGGACAATAGGCCACTGTTTGTATTATTTTGTTACCCTTAATTTTAGTTGTTGTTGTTGTTGTAAATACTCTTATTATTTGCAATATCATTAATTCTATAAATATATTCAATTAGTGGTGTTGAGTGGAATTTTTCTCATGTTCTTGTTGGGTTGTTAATGCATTGACTTTCTTGTCTACTTTTTCTTAATGGCTTTTTCTTCTTCCATTTGATATATTGACAATATTAAAATAACTTTTGTGTAGAAATTAAAGATGTAGGGCAGGGTAAAAGTAAATTCGATTTTGATTGCCATTTTTAACTCAAGGATGGTGGTAGTCAATGAAATTATTTCATTAGATTTGTTTTTTATTCTCAAAACTGTATGCAAAATCTGTAATTTTTTTTATAGCTGCTTGAAGGCAACATGAAACTTCTCACCAGCCTTATATTCAAAACAAATTTAGACTGATACCGATAAATAAGAATTTCATATGGGTTCGCTATAGCAATAGTTAAAGTGAGGATTTTAAGAGCAAAATACCGGTTTTTGTTTAAAACTTTAGAGCCAAATTTGAATGAATGGTTAAGAACATACACACAGAAAACAACTTCGGTTATGAGAAATAAATTTTTTGTCCAATCATAACTTCAGTTGTGATAATCTATTTTTTTTAGTTGTAGTTACCAAAATTCCATAATATATACCAAACTTTAGTTCTCCTAAAAATATTTTGAGCTGTAACACCGATTTTCTATTTTCACGAATAAAAAATTCGTGAATTTTTGTTTGGAAACAAATTTAGTTCTCACAACCGAAGTTGTTTCTAACTAAGCGATATTTTTAATTTAATATCCAACCAAATTTATTTGACTTATAAATTCGTATTTTACACATTAAAAATTAATTTCTCTTAGAAATTACTTTGCAACTTAACTAAGTAATGAAATGAAAGAAAAAAAATCATGAAAAAATATTCCCTCGCTCACACACACATACACACACAGAGAGAGGTTACAGCGTGTGTTAGAAAACGCTGTCAATTTATAAAGTAAAACCATTTGTCATGGGTTAGCGAAATGTCAACAAGAGTGAGTGTGCTGCATTGCCGAAACCAACAATTTTTAACAATAAATAAATACAAATTTGTTTTAACGCATGACAAGCATGCAACAATTGTGTTTTATTAGGCAATTTTAATAAATAAATTAAATATTTTCAAGAGGGGTTGCACAATAAGACAAAAAAAAAAACCAAAAAATAAATACTTAAGGGCTGCATAAGCATTTTTGAAATGGCTTACAAGCTTTTTTTTATTATAAAATATTACACTTTCAAGTATGCTTGTGTAGCCCTTTAGTATTTACTTGCTGTTTTACGAGTTAGAATGTTTTTATACACCCAGCAGTAGTTATCACTTAGGGATCAAATTGTCATTCATGATATCTTCAAACAATTTTCTTATTTTTGTTTTGTTTTATTTTTTATTATTTGATTGATGACAAGGAAAAGCAAGTTTTGATGTACTGAAATGTATTAATGACAAAAAAAGCTTTATTGCAGACAAAGTGTAAGACAACATCGTGCATTGTAAGTAAGCCAAGTTGTTGTCTATTGTAGTGAAGACAACAAGCCTGTTTTCAAATAAACAAACGCTTTAAAGATTTTCTAAAAAAAAGTGTTGTATGTTTGTTTTAGATTTTAGAAACCCATTAGATTTTTGTTACACACACACACACAAACACACAGAAATATAAATAATTCTGCTTTTTATGAATAAATGAAAAAAAAGCCATTAAAGTAGTTACATGGTAAACAAAATAGCTTTCATTTTCTCTCTTTTATATGCTTTGCTGCTCTTGTATCTTGTGATACACAAACCAATTTTTTTATTTATTTATTTTTTGTTGTTTTGTACGTACGAGATGATTCTCTAGTGCATTTTCAATAATGCGCTCTCTTGCTTTTGTTAGAGTTGGAAATGCTTTTACTTTTATTCTTTTTTCATGTGCGTTATGTTGCAACATGTCGCAACATTTTCACATAACATTGAATTATTATTGTGCACTCAAACACACACATGTGATCTTATTGTTGTGTATGTACGTTTATTACATTTTGTGTAAATGCATACAATGAATGACTTTTTATTGTGAAATGGGTTTAATACTCTTTGGTATTAAAATATATACTAGTACGTACAATTTTATATCTTTTTGCGTTTGTTAGCTCATATTTTTTTCTTAATAGAGGAACATTTTTTTTCTTCCTTTTGCAATTGTATCTAAAATATGATTCCTTTTTTTTAAATAAAACTAGAGCAAAATTGCAATTTGTAAAGAAGATTTGTATGTGGGCCAATCTGTAACACTAGAAAAACATGAAACGCATGAGTATAAAAAAAAAAAAAAAAAATTCTAACCCCAGAGATTTATGTAAGGGAATGTGTTTGCATACAAATCTCATTTATAAGTTAATTTATTAAGAAAATTAAAAAAAAAATGGATTTTCTTATGCACGTATGACTGCTTACCTTTGATTTAAATTTAAGCTTGAATAATTTTTTATAAAAATGTTAATTGAACACACATGCAAAAATTTTTAATTTATTTTTAAATGAAACCATAATTTTTGATTAACAAAATTCAAGCAGACAATTTTTAATGTCTTTTACAAAACAAAATTATGACTAAATTTAAAATGTCCTTTACAAAAAATGTCAAATTGATTAAGTTTTTATTTAAAAAAATTTGAATATTTAATCAATTTCAAATAAAATTTTTAGCTGGTAAACAGTTGTTTCCGTGTAACAGCCCAACCTAAATTGAAGAGGTTTGAAGCCTGAATGAAAAACTCTAAAATGGTAATTTTTTTAAATTTTTTTTTGTCACATCTCTTACAGTATTTTTAAAGCTAGTGAGTCAAAAAAAATTTTTTTTCATTGCTTCAATGAAATATTTAATTAGTTATGAGAATTTATAAGAAATTTAAATTTTTTTAATGAAATTATTTTATTAATAAAATAATTCTAAAAATTAAATTATTTCATTAAATTAATGAAAATATTTAATTAAATTAATGAAATAATTTCATTAATTTAATGAAATTATTTTATTAATAAAATAATTCTAAAAATTAAATTATTTCATTAAATTAATGAAATTATTTAATTAAATTAATGGAATAATTTCATTAAATTAATGAAATTATTTCTATAATAATATTAAAATTTTTAATAAATTCTCATAACTAATGAAATATTTCATTGAAGCAATGCAAAAAAATTTTTCTTCACTAAATTAATGAAATTAATTAATTTAATGACAAAAACTCTAGATATGAAATTATTTCATCAAATTAATGAAATTATTTAATTCAATTAATAAAATTATCTCATTAATGAAAAAACTCTAAAAATGAAATTATTTCATTAAATTAATGAAATTATAATAATACATTAAATTAATAAAATTATTTAATTAAATTAATGAAACTATTTCATTTAAAAAATTTAAATTTTAAATAAATTCTCATAACTAATGAAATATTTCATTGAAGCAATGAACAATTTTTTTCATTAAATTAACGAAATAATTTCATTAAATTAATGAATATTTCTCTCAATTAATGTACGATTTTATTAGTCTAAAGAAATGTATTTATCATTGTTTGAAAAATATTTATTATTGTTATTATTAAAATTTAATATTAAAAATTAATTCTAAGATTAAATTTGTTAACGGGCACTGGTAACTTTGACCATCGGCTTTCAGGGTCTAGGAAGGAATGGAACCTGTGACTCTCAGGCTACCAGGTTACCCATCAATTTACAGTCCATTCTTGAAAAAATATATTTTCAATGGCTTAATGATATAATTTATTATTAATTATGAACAAAATTCTCTCAGTGTATGTTTTGTAAAATTAAAACTTTAACTTTAATAAAAATGAATAAAATATAATCAACACTTACTGTATGGCAAGTTTTTCAACACTAACGCACCTTTTTTTTAATTCTGACAATTTCAAGTGTTACACAAGGTGGGTGTTACCATTAAAATTTAAATTGTTATTTAACAAAAAAAAATTAAATTCCTAGAATATGACTTGCAGCAGATTGATTGTTTTCAGCAACAGATTTAAAAAACTTGAAACTATTGAATTTTATTTATTTTCTTATCTTAAATTAAATTAAGAAGAAAAAAAATATTTTTAAGTTTCTTGTTGTGTTATTTTTTTAAGTTTTTGACACATTTCAAAAACACCTGCACACTCAAACCATAAACAAACAAAAAAGCAGTTTAAATAAAATTAATTTTAATTGCCAGATGTATTATGGGATTAATGTAGAATATAAAGTTGAGTAAAAGAGTAAAGTTAAGTCAAGTTGAATACTTATTTCATGCTATATAATTATATAATTTGATTGCTATTGCAATTAAATATAATCAACAATATAATTGAAATGTTAATGTCCATGTCATGGAATGACAAGTTAAGAATGTAATTGTGATAAATTAAATAAATAATGGGAAATTTATAAACAAACATATTGAAAGATGAGTCAGAAAAATAATTTACTTTAAAGTTTTTTTTTTTTTTTTAAAGAATTAAATAAACAAAGAGAAAAATCGTAAAAGGGAAGACTTGAAATAATAAGTTCATAATTTTACGTAGAAAATAATATGACTTCTTAAGTGTCTGTTGCTTCATAGTGCTAGAAGGTCATCTGTTTAACAGCTGCATCGCCAAAAAATGCAATTAAATTATGTTGGGTGACACAGGTTATTTTACATTGCCCCCATAAGTAACACAGAATTGTACTCATTTAGATCCTCTAATGTGGTTTCAGTTTTATTTGCACATAAGACGTGCATACAAGCACTTTCAGTGTTGACTAGTGTTATCTTTTCATTTATATTAACATAAAAAAATATGTAAAGCGACTCATCAACAAAAACCTTTGAAGTATTTTGTTTAATACGGAAGAAAAAGTGTAGAATCTGCACTAAAAGCCTTACAAGAGCTGCTATATTTTCTATTGCAAGTGTATCAAATTAAACATTTGTTGTCAATACAACTGATGAGTAGTTTGTCCACTCTGTTAAAGGGTGTATAAGATACAGCCTGACGAAATATATTTTATTTTCTTTTACATTATGTGTTGAATTTGCTTATTCTATGTTTTCTTTTTTCAATTTCCTTCCATAAAAACCAAAAACATTACGGAAATGATATGCAAATATTATTATAAATTTATATCTCTTTTTTTACATTATGTTTTATGTAACAAATGCAAATAAAGCAAAATATTATTTTGCCCTAACTAAATTATTAAAGTCAAATGGTATTTTATTTTGTATTCAAATTATTAGTTTTAGTAAAAAAGAATTGTGTACTGTGTGTTTCAATTGAAACAGGCAGTAAATGAATGCAAATGTATTAGTAAATGCCCACACTTTACCCTAAAATATTCTCTCTGTCAATTTGCGAACATGTAAAACAAACTCGTAAATATTATAAATAAATAAATCTAACTGTTTGAATGTATAAATTAAAATAAATAATTTAACAATTTGAAATTAACATTTCGGCACTTTAGTTTCTGTTCAACTTAATCACAAAAATGTTTGTTTGCTTTCAACAAATATAAATAATTTCAATTACTCGTAGAGGTATGCAAAAATATATTATATATACACCTAAATCTCTTTTTACACGATAGATATTATACGTTCCAAAAAAAAAAAATCATGTAAAAAGTGAATTATAAAATTTTTTTTTTAAAGTTCATTCACTTCATTTGTTTAACTCCATAAATTTTTTTTTAATAAATTAAATTTGAATAAATGGAATGTTAGTGCCATCACTGGATTAATTTTGTTCATTATCTTGTGAAATTATCATTTCTAAATAGCGTAAAAACAAAATTTTTTTCTAATTCGTTTAAATCAAATTCGTGTATAAAGAGAATTGGGTGTATAGCCCAGCAAACATATTAAAATTGTTTATATTAAAAACATATTTTAAATGTAACCATTTTCACAGTAAAGCTTATTTTCTTTACAAAGAAAAAGTATTACAAACGACTTTAGCATTTTATTAAATAAATTTTAATATTTAAAATATTTAATTATTTTCACAATTTCTTAAGCTGAACTAAAAACATTATTATATTGATTACATTTTTAGTTAAATTAATTGAATTTTTTTATGATTGAATTAAATTTTTTAATTGAATAAATAAAATTTGTAATTGAATCATTTAAATTTTTTAATTGAATCAATTAAATTTCCAAATGAATTGTATTTTTAATTGAATAAATAATATTTGTAATTGAATCAATTAAATTGTCAATTGAATTTAATTGAATTCTTAATTGACTCAATTAAATTCTTTAATTGAATTAATAAAATTTTTAATTTATTTCATTAACTAAATTTAACTATTCATTGAATCAATTAAATAGCTTAATTGAATTTATCAAATTTTGTTATTCACTTAATCAAATTTTTTTTATGTAATTTATGTAAACTTATTATCCAAATAAATAAATAAAAATTTTATAAAATTTGTAATTCAATCAAATAAATTTGTAATTGAATCATTTAAATTGTTTCATTGAATCAATTAAATTGTTTACTTAAGTTAAAGAAATTATGTAATTGAATTAATTAAATTTTTTAATTGAACTCATCAAATTTAAAATTTTGATTGAGTTGCATTTTTAATCGAGTATATTGAATTTTTAATTAAAAAAAAAATTTTTATTGAAAAATTTAAATTTTTAATTTAATTGAATTTGTTAAATTGTTTAATTGACTCAATGTAATTTTGTAAATTAATCAATTTAATTTTTTAATTGAATTAATGAAATTTGTAATTGACTCAATTTAAATTATTTTTAATTGAGTTAATTGAATTTTTAATAAAATCAATTAAATTCTTTAATTGAGTGAATTAAATTTTTAATTGAATCAATTTAGTTATTCAGTTAATCAATTAAATTTTTTAATTAAATCAATTAAATTATTTAATTTGAATTAAATAAATTTTTTTTAATTGAATTAAAAAAATTTGTAATTGAATCAATTATTTTTTTTAATTAACTTAATGAAATTGAGTAAATTTTATTGTTTTATTTGAATTAAGTAATTATTTCCTCAATATGAAAATTTTTTAATTGCACTGGAGCAACCGAAAACTACTTCCATAATTTTTTGAATTTTTCAAATTAGCTCTGCTGTTTGATATATACTGTTATCTAGTATCGGTCACGCCCACTTTTACAAAGCTTAGATGGAAGATCGCCAATTGGTACTGGCCACATTAAGCTAGGTAGAAATAGGAAAAATCTGATTGCTTTGAATTTTTATATAAACGATCTCCAATTCATAGATAAAAAGATCGCACAGTATCTGGCAAGAATAGCAGGATTTTTAATAAAATAAAATATAAAACTTTTTTATATTGAATTTGTTTTTGTGTTAAGTTTGATTTTTGTTTTTGTTTTAATTTTTTACATTTTACATTCTATTGTAATTTCGACATACAAGTATCAAACGTTTTCCTGGAAGCTTAAAAGCACAAGCAAAAAGAAAAAGAGTAAAAGAAAATTAATGCTAAAATGTAAATGTTTATTATCGAGTTTTATGCAAATTATTGGTTTTAAATTTGGTCTTCTTGAATGCTCATTGAATTTCTGCTCTTCCTTCATTTGCAATTTGAATGAGCATGTGTACGGGTGTGTGTGTGTGTGTGTTTGATATGGTAAATATGATGACTTAAGGATTTTCACAATGTTTAATAATATCATCTAACAAATCCTATTTATTTATTCATGGATGCCAGCATTCATACCAATACAAATACACTTTAATATGTATTAGTTTGTATGCATGTATATTTATTTAAGGCCTCAACAGATGCAAATAGCCTTGAATGTATTTCATAGATACTTTAAGAGATTTTAAATCATTATCTTATTTATAGGCTTTAGTTTGTTTAGAGAACATTCTAAGCCATAGATGATTTGGATATTGAAGAGTTTAAATTAATTGAGTGAGTTGCCAGTAGTTGGTTTTTGGTTAATTTTTTATTATTCTTTTTGTATTATTTTGCAATTTATTGTTTTACACTTAAATCTCAACCATAAATTTAATTTTCTAATGAAGTGTTAATAAGAAGCGAATGCTTATTGAAATGTAACCTATAAAATAAATAAAATAAAAATATTAAAGCAATAAATTCAAATTAGCTCAATTATGAATATTACGGGGAAAATTTTCTTTTAAGAATAAATTTGGTTTTATTTAATAAATAAATTTTAGGGAAAAATTCCATTTTAAAAATATTTTTTCTTTTAATTTAAATAAAATTATTTTTTTCGTAGAACATAAAATTCTGACAATTATTTTTGGCCACAAGTGCTGTAGAAGTTTCTTTTGAAAATATGAAAATACAACTTAAAAAAGAAGAGAAATATTTTATTTGCAAATGGGTTTTCTTAATTTTCCAACATAGTTTAATCTGCAAAGAGAAACATCTCTAAGGTTTTATTAAAAAAGGAAAAAAAAAACCATGTGAAATAAAAAACTAGGTTAAACAATTTTCATGATATTAAAAAATTCATTTTAATAATAAAAATCTTTTAGAATATTATAAAAGATAAAACCAACAAACGAATATTCATTAAATTCAACAACAACAAAGAAACCATAAAACTTTGTCACTTGGAGACTTAAAGTGCAGAGATTTAATACACTTTGAGTTTATCACGTAGCGAAAGTATTTGGTATGTTTTTCATTTCATTTTAAATATATAACAAACACGCTAACCATAACAACAATGTAAAGGAAACATGTTTAAGAGATAAAAGATAAAAAAAAGAATAGCGAATATTAAAAAAAAAAAAGAAGCTATCAACGTTTCCAGCTCTGAATGCTTGAGGTTAACAGGTCAAAAATTATACAAACTCTCTGCAAAATTTAATATTCCGCCGTGTATTTTTTCGGTTATTTTTTTTGTCATTCATTTTTTTTTTAACAACAACAACTACTGGCACACAAACCCATTGGATGAATATTGAATCACGTCTCATGTCCATACCGAAAAACAAAAATATAAATACAGTGAAAATATATTTTCGCAAGAAAAATTAAAAAAGGTAAAAATAAAAAATAAATAAAAAAGACAATAAACACAGATTTTATTATGTGTAAGAAATTTTATTAAAATGGGAAGCTTAAATTTGTAGCAAAAATTGTTTATTTAATTTGTAAAATTTTTGAATTTATGCAGAATTTTTTTTTTTTTTCAAACAAATAAATAGAATTTTTTACGTGCCAACAGAAGTTGGAGTAACTTAAAGTTATTTGACTTTTGTTTCTAACAAGAACTCATATAGAAAAAAACTTCGTTTATGGGAACTACATTTTTTTATTCATTTAAAATTTTGTTGTGATAATCAAAAGCAAGCGAACAAAAAATCAGTTTGACTTTTTTTAACTTGTTGTCTTAAACTTTTTTGCATAAAAAATTTGTTTTCGTTACAACTTCTATGATTATTCTCTGTCTATATTTTTGATATTCCATAAGAAAATTGCATTAAAACGACTCTGATGACAAATTAAAAGGTTAAAAAAAATAATATAAAGTAAAAGTGGAAAAATTTAAAACAATAAAGTAAAAAATATATAAAACCTGTGGAATTGTGGAGAAAAAACTTATTCACTTGCAGTAGGTTTTCATACAAAAAAAAAAAAAAAAAACATGAAATTTGGAGACATTTCTCCCTTTGAGTCGATAGAATGATTTATATAATTCAATCCTAAGGGATGATTTCATATTAATGTTAACTACGCCTCAAATGGTTTATATGCTGGGCTCAGCTTCATTGGCATTATGTTAAATAGCCTATGTTACTCGCTGATAATACAGCTTTATCGATATAATTAAATTGCAGGGGGATTATTATGTATTTCGATTCGAATCGAAAAGCCTTTCGAAGAGAAATTTCAATTTAAAAAAAAAACTGAAATTCTAAAAAAAATTTACATTTTTAAAATTCCTTAAAAATTCTTAATACAACTCTGTCGGATTTTCAAAAGGACAACATATTAGCTTTTTGTTGCGAATTGAAAATTCTTATCGAAAGCCTTATCGATTCGAATCGCCATATAAAACGTTGCAATATATTTCAACTATTCGCATAGCAAACAGTGACTGAATTGCACTGCTGGAAGCAATTTAGATCTTTACTGCTCTATTTGCAATTGTAAATATTTTTTTTTGCAATTTTTTTTTTCTTCCGTTAGTTTTCAGAATTTTAAATTGAATGAGAAAATTTAATTTTACAGACTAATAATAAAATTTTAAGATTATAATTGCCACATATTCAATAATAGAATATTTGCTATAAAATTCATTTAAATTGTTACACACACACACGCACACCTATAAAGATAACATCACATGAGCTGCTGTCCTTATGACCGTTATAGGTCATTTAATTTATTGAATTAATAATTTTATTTTATATAAAAAAAAATAAAATTTTTTTTATAAAAAAAAATTGAATTTTAAAATTTTATGCACTAATTATTCGTTGGCACAGAAAACAATAAAAAGCTTAACGTTGAGTTTTTTATTTATTTTTCAAAATTTATTTAATTTTGCTGTGGCAACGGCACACACACTCATAACGACTTTAAAAATCAAATAAAAAACTAGTAAAATCATAAATTTATTTATTTTATGCTGCTTTGTGGTTGAGTAATTGTTATAATGAAATTAATAAAACAAAATCGCTAAAACTTTTTTTTAATGTTTTTTTGTTTTCATTACGGCTTTGTTGGTTTTTATGAATATCACGTTACGTTCATATCAATAACAAATAAATGACCCAAATATAATGATCTATAGTTCCCTTTTAAAAATATTAAGCCTCAGCAACATGCACATGTTTTCTGGGAGGAAGTGAAAAAAAAACGAGTTTGAAAAATTGAAAATTTTCTATAACGGATTTTGTTTTGGTGGTGGTGCACTATTCTTTTCTGGTTTTGGAATTTAAAGCCACCAATAATATTTATTTTTGTTTTATATTTTTTTTTTTTTTCGTTACACAAATCCATTTTATTTTTCAATCAATCCCTTAACTAATCACAATCACAAAGAAAAATATGTATGTACATGTGTAGGTACGAGTATAACAATTTTAATAGAATTTCGTTATAGTTTGTTTGAACTGACCATTTTATGTTTATTTCTCTCTGTCGCTGTATATGATTCATCTACTAATTCCCCTGATGTGATTGAAAAACACTCAAGTGTAGACTGCCAATTTGTAAGGGGGTAGAGTAGAGTAAGTAGTCGTGTTAAGACACAACAAAACTAGATTTTAGTGTAAACCAAAATTTAAAAAAAAGAAAAATTTAATATGTATAACCCAATAAACATTTTAGAGTGAAAAAGGGATTATCGCCCTGTTCAGCTAAATGTGAATGAAAGGTTCGTTTGCATAATTTTATTGAAAACAAAAACAATACACGGGAACGCAACTATCGTTCGCATTTAGCTGAAAAATTTTTAGTTAAATACGAAGGGGGTATACGTCAGTCAAAGAGACTCATTAACCCTGAGGGCAGATGTTATTTTGAACCTTAGCAGAAATGCTATTAAGTTCTACGTTGAGTTACTTACGGGCTATTGTAGACATCATTATCACATAAGACGACTCCTGCAGACAGAAAACCACTTCGGTTGTAAGTAAGAAATTTGTTGCCAATCAAAAATTTTGTTGTGATAATAAAATTTTTTTAGTTGTAGCAACCAGTATTCGATAATGCTTTCCAAAATTTACTTCTCTCAAAAATATTTCAAGCTGTATGACCGATTTTCTATTGCCGCAATTAAAAAATTTGATTATCGCAACTGAATTTAGTTCTCACAACCGAAGTTGTTTTCTCAGTGTGTCGCTGCTTAAGTAGTAGGGCATTGGTTCCAAAAGATCTAGGCAATATTAGTCCTACAGCAGTTACAAGATTCGTAAGGAGTCTCAGTTTGTAAAGTCTTAAAGGTAGTCGGTGCAATCATAGCCCACACACAAACTATTTTAGAATTAAGAACATCAGGTCAACAACGAACAACAAGGCACTTACATATTTTAAGCAGTAACATGGTTAGGCTATGGTCCGAAAAAAATCTAAATTCTGTTTTAACTTGATAATATTTTTTGAATTTTTGGTGTAAGTAAATATAAATGTTCAAAAGAGCCTTCAGAAATTTTTGTAATTTGTTCATTTAGTTTTGATTTTTATTCAAAAGAAAAACTTTTTCAATTACACATCCCGAATTGTTTGCTGGCTTAAAAGCGAGATTTATTCTGTTCTATATCGTATTATGTTTTTCTAGTTTTATGGTGTAACATGCTTTTGTAAGAAAAAAAAAAAAAAAAAGAAAAAATCATTGTTATTAAAGTTGTTGTTGTGGAATGCTATTCTGCAGTTGCATTATTGCTACTGTACACGAGTTTGTAAAATAAGTATTACGGGATATACATTGTGAGTGCTAGATGGTTTAACTTAAAATGATGTTTTGTTTTGTTTCGTTTTATTTTTTTTTTATTTTTAGCTTAACACGGTCCATCTCTTATTAATGTAATAGAAAACATATTTTTGCACTGCATTGCATTCGATATAAGTAAAACTTTGTATAAGCTATTTTTGCATTACAGTCAGTGTAATATACTCGTGCTCTATAATATTTTTTTTTTTAAGAAGCAGAACAATAATCTTTTATATTTTTTTCATACATTTTTCATATACCCAAATGTGTTTTTCATTTAACCCATATTAAATGGAATGAAAATTGAAAATATAATAAATAAGCATAAAGGGAATTATAGAGAAAAATATAAAATGAATTGAAAAAAAAAATTGAAATAAATACTAAAACGAGTTTTAAAGGAATTTAACTTTTCCATAATTATTTATTAAAATTTTGGGCTGCTTGTAAAAATGTTAAAAAATTATGAGACTTTAAGAAGATTTTATTAATTTTTAAGCACCAGATAAAAGCGTTTTTCTCCTGGTCTACAGCTATAATTAAGCCAAAGACAGGAAAACAAAATTCCAAAAGGCTTGCGAGCTATAATAATTTTTTTTTAAATCATGAACAAATAACTTCGGTTGTGAGAACTAAATTTGTTTCCTATCAAAAGTTCAGTTGAGATAATCGAATTTTTTAATCGCGATGATAAAAAATCGATCTTACAACTGGAAATATTTTTAATATAATTAAGTTTTGGACTGTAGTATTGAATTATGGTTGCTTATCAAAATTGAATTTTTGATTGGAAACAAATTTAGTTCTTACAACCGAAATTCTTTTTTGTGTGCATAAAATTTGAAGTAAAAAATTTCAAAATCAATTTTTTTATTATCTATAAATTGCCAAGAAAACATAAAATAAAAATGATTTCAGAATATTGTTGGTCACTTCAACGTCGATACTGATAATGCGCAGTTAAAAAATAATGCCCAGTAAACAGTTTTAAGTGAAGTGTCCAAAATTGTATTTCTTAAAAAAAAAATTTAATAAAAGAATTAATAATTCAATAAATTTTTAACGGATTAAAAAAGAAAGTGGGATTTTATTCATAAATAAATATATTTTGAAAATAAATTAAAAAATTATATGGTTCCTTTATAAAATACTCGGTCTAATTATTCATTCTGTTCCGCAATTGCAGAAAGTATTTTTTGTGCGGAAGCAAAATTTTTAATTATTGATTCCGCAATATAGATAAATTTCTACATTTTGCTTACACTTAAATTTTCTCATGTAAAGCAAAAGGAAAAAATCAAAAATTTAAAAAAAAAAATACAAAATTTCGCAAAATTAAAATGTGTTTTAGATTAATTTGTTTTATTTCCCAAAATAATTCTTTTTATATATTGAAAATAAATTATTTTTTTTTGTTTATTTAAAATTTATTTTGATGTTAAAATTTTTTATTTTTTTCTTATTCACCAGCAGCTGAAGCATACACAATAGACCACCTTTTAATTCACAATGAAATAAAATAATTCAAAATAATAAGATAATTTCGCAGGAATGATTTGCATATCGATCGATAGTTCTTTCCACTAAATTTTCCTTTCTGTATGGAATCAATAATACGACCACTTGAAAAAAGGCGAAAAATTCAGAAATACGTAAAAATTTCTCAATTGTTTCTTTCTAAGTCCGTTAAGAAACTTAAAATCGCTTAATATTCAATCAAATTACTCGTTTATTAGTGTATAAAGGTTTTTTTTACCCGTAACTCAAGATTTTGAAGGTGTTTGGCAAACAGATACTTGTTGTACTACAAAAAACAAAAAAACACTTCCCAGGTATTTTTTTTGTGACACAGTGTTACCTGCTCCGAAACACATTTTGCATATTATGTGTTGCCTAGTGTAATTTTTTTCTGTATTAAAAATATTAATTAATGATTAATTTAAACTTAAAAAAAAATTTATTTTTACAAAACTGATTTAAAAGTGAAATAAAAGCTTTTCAAAAGCTTCAGAAAAATTAAAAGAGTCTCTAACGCTTTTTTTTTACTTTTGGCTTATTAAACTGCAAAGGAAAATATGTAGTATAAATGACTATCCTTCCTCAAAACTATTCCTTTTAACGTACTCGTTACTATAACACTAATTGCCATTTTCCTTTAGTCCTTTTTTTTTTAATTTTTTAGTGAACATTTTCTAGGTTAATTCAACAAACATCAACAAGAGTTATTGTTTGTTAAGGTTCAAACTTGTTTACCAACTAGTTCATCATAACGATACTAAAGGTGGTTGTGGTGGTGGTTTTGGTGGACATGTGGCAGACTTGTCTTTTCTCTGCTGCGTTTTTATAAACTTATACAGGTAGTCGCTCGTTTATATGTTTTTAATTCATTTTCTAGCAACACCTTAAATTACAAAGGTGGGTTTTTCATGGTGCATTATAAAAGTGTTTGCAGTTCTCTTACTTTTCTTTTTTTCCTTCAACAAACAATTTTGTTCAACAAGTTATGGCTGGTGAGATTTTTAATACAATTACAAAGTTTTTATGTATGAAACACATGCACTGAAAGCAAAATACTTAGATTGTGGGAGTCAAATTTTGTTGCCAATCAAAAACATTTCTTTGTCTAATTGTAACAATTACAATTAAATAATGAAAAGCAAAATTTAGTTCTTTTAAAAGTATTTTCTATTGTTGTGACTAAAATTTTTTAGCAACTTCATTTTGATTCAAATTAAAATTTAGTTCTCACAACCGAATTTGTTTTCTCAGTGTGAAATTAAGGAAATTCCTTCGTCGATTCCATGAAGTAATTCATAAATTATAAGAATTAAAAAAATATGTTCATGAAATGAATGAAATTATTGCGTTACATTGAATTTTTTGTGAAACAGTGTTACCTACTTAAAAAAAAATTTTGCATATTAAGTGTTGCCTAGTGTATTTTTTTTTTTTTTTAAAGTAATTAAAAATTAATAATAACTGATTTAAAAGTGAAATAAAACTTTTCAAAAGAAAAATTACGTTTTTAAGCTTAAAAGATTCTCTAACACCAGGAAACGTTTTTTTTTTTACTTTTTATGTAATTAATGAAACATTTCATTAGTATAATTAAACTTGTTATAAGTGAATATAAAAAAAATTCTCTCAGTGTACTTTATTTCATACTTGGATTTGAATGTCCAAATACATGAACGTTCTTTTAATAGTTTTATTTTATTTCTAAATATTTATCAAGGGTGTGAAGAATATTTTGTTACGTGTGCCTTACGCTTCAAGTTCCCTTTTCATTTTTTATACTTTCTTGGTTTTTTTTTTTTTTTGTTTTGTTTTATTAATAAGGTAAACACACAAATTTATGACACCACACCTAAAATTTGTTATTAATGTTGTAGCTTAAATTTCTTTAATATAAAATATTAAATTGAAAAAATAAATATAAAAACTTCTAATGGTTGACAGCGTCATTATAGTGACGTTAATGATACATTTTTTTATTGATATTTCTTTTATATTTTTTTTAATTTACTTGTAAGCTAAAAATAAATAAAAAAAATTGTGCAATATGATGATTCAATAATTTTTTCTTTATTTAATAAATAAAAAAAATGTCATTTCTTAAAGAGTTTCCTTTAAAAAAATGTCTCTACGCTTTGGAATTTATTAATTAAAATGACAGCTGTTGACAGGATGGTTATCTATTCAAATTTAGTAAATAATTAAAATACTCAAAGCTCCTTTGGTTACTTTTATTCCAGGAATTATATAAAATGAAAGCTAAAGGAAAGCAAATTTTTAGGGTTATTTTATTGTTATTATTTTTCCTAAAATAATTTTTCATGTAGGACAAAATTGTCTTTGCTTTTATAATTGCTGCACTTTGCTATAATTTTCTTAATATTAATTTAAAATATCTCGTATTCATAATTTTAGTTTTTTTCTATCTTTTCAGGTAAATGTTTCTTTCTATCGTTATACTGACAGCTACTTACTTGGTAAGCAAATTAAAATTCGTTATAGATTTCTGACAAGAAATTTTACATAAGTATACACAGAAAACAAATTCGGTTGTGAAAACTGAATTTCTCACCAGAAAAAAAATTCAGTTGTGATAATCGAAATTCTATAATATACACTAAAATTTAGTTCCCTCGACTATACTTTGAGCTGCATCATTGAATATCTATTGTCATAACTAAAATATTTAATTATGAGAATTGAATTTTTGACTGGTGGCAAATGCAGTTCTCACAACCGAAGTTGTTTTTTCAGAACTGCATTTCTTTTTTTCAAACTGGCTTTTTATTTTAGAAATGTATCATTCAAAAGTTGTATGGCTCCTTTTCTTTGAAACTCATGATGATATACGCTTACAGTTATACCTAAATTGTTATCGCAATCGTTTTTATGTACTGTTTTTATAACACAAGCTATCAACTTGTCTTGAAATTTTATATGAAAAGTATTCAAAATATTGAATGTTTTTCTTAAAAATTTTTTAGCCAAGTTAATCTATCAAAAATTATTATGCCCATATAAAATGTATGAAAGATAACGAATAGCGTGTCGGCAATGCTGGGTAATTAAAAAATCCAAGTTTGACAACGTATTTTGCAGTGAAGTTGGCTGGAAAACAATTATTTTCTTTATTTTGTATTACCTATCGTTTTAAACTCTATTTTTATTTCTCTACAGTGAGTTTTGTTAAACAGAATAATTGGCGTTTCAAGCTTTTTTTCTGTCAAAATACCGAAATAACTCGACGGCAACTCTGAGAAGTTGGAAAATCCAATTATAACAGCGCGTTTTATAGTGAAGTTGGCTGCAAAACAATTTTTTTTTTATTGTTGAGCAGTAATGACATTTTAGTTTTTTTTTAATCATTAAGAGTAGTGGGTTTTATTAAACAAAATGATTAACACTAGTGTAGGGAATATTTAGGGATGACGTTTTATTATTATAGAAGGCCCCACTGCTTGCCACTCCATTTTAGGTTAAACTTTTATTGAAGAAAAATATATTTTTAAACAAGTTGAAATGATAATAATTAATAAAAAATAAATAAAATTTTATACTATCGCCCACCACTTTAATAATAAATTTAAAACATCAATGATGACTGAAAGAGGAATAAACTAATTTTTTTTTTTTTTTTTTTTTAAAAAAAGTTTCTATTTTGAATGTTCTCAACGGGTTCGTGTTCATAATTATATTTTGTTACTTTTAATGATTCTGAGAGACAAAACAAAGAAAACATTAAAAAAAATTGTTTATAATTCCCCTTTTCTAAATGTTATTAATTATTTGTTATGAAAACACACAAATTTGTGCCAACATAATTGTGCTGTTTCGTTATTACTTGTCGTATTAAAGAACCAGCATAAAATCATGAACCATGAAATTATAGAAAACAATATTTAACAAAATACTTATAAGCCGGTAACATACAACAAAACATGTCATTAATAGATTTCTTTTTTTAATAATAAAAAAAATTTATTGACCATACAAAAATATGAGATAATTGTTTTCATTTGAAAAACAAAAAATACCTATTTTATTTTATAGATAGAAACACGCAGTCTAGTCTAGTAATTTCCGACAAACGAGCTTAAAAAGCTAAGAAAACTAAAAAAAAAGTATTCTATACTTTGAAGAAAACAAAAGCGAATAGCAAAATTATATATTTTATAATTAATATAATAAAATATATATGTCATAATTTCTATTTGGAATTTAAAAGTTTAACAAAATATTAATCTTTATTTCTGCTTAATTCCAGAAATTGTATTGGTTTTAAAATTTATTCTTTTACTCCTGATATTCTCATGAGTTATTTATTCAGTACAATAAGTACTGAAGGGGATAGCATATCTATTATATGGACCATTTTGTCAGACGCTACTCTGAATCCTCAGTAGATTACTCCCAACGTTTATATTGTAAAAGCAATTGACTAAATAAGAATTATTAATTAATAGTTACAAAAAGATTCAAATATTTAAACAAAAAACTCAGTAAACATTGAACTGAATAATAAAATAAATTTCCCAACCAACATTTTAATATTGAAAAACTATATATTCTATTTTTATTCTTCTCTTCTCTTTTACATTTGAATGCCAGGTGGGTATTACTGAATGTAATTAAAGAGTATATGAAAATATCATGAGTAAAAGAATAAATTTTAAAACTAATACAATTTCAAGAATTAAGCACAAATAAAGATTAATATTTTGTTGTAATAAAATATATTTAAAAAAAAGTGAGCAAAGTTTTGAAAGTCAAAGAAATGATTTAAAACTCGATTAATAAATAAAACTTTAAATCGTTAATAAAACAATTTTGGATGACAGCAAATGGAAAGTATTTCATAGCGCTGATTTTAAATCTGCTCTTTTTTTCAAATTATCTTAAATTCTCTAAATTTAAAAGGTGATTTGATTATAGAGAAAATCGGAATTTCCTTAACAATATTTGTTTCTAATCCTAATTACTTGGTTTTCAAATTGACTAACTATTTTCAAATACAGCAGTAGTTCGAGCGGACTTCAAAAAATGTGGAATTAAATTTTTTTTCTTATTATTTAATATTAATCAAGCTTATAATGTTAAAAAATTGTTTTTATTTAAATTTTCGGATATTTCGACTTTCTTTTGAAGGTGTTCTTTTAAAAAAAAAAAAAAAAAAAATTATCCTGAAAGTCGAAATATCGCAAAATTTAAATAAAGAGTGATTTTTTTGCTATTATCTTTTTGGCAACACTAGTTTTGACAGCTCACGCACTTTTTGTATCTTGTGTCACTGTCAAACAGCTTCAGTTTGGTCTATAATTTAATCATGAATCGTCTTACAAACGAACAACGCTTGCAAATTATTGAATTTTATTACCAAAATGCGTGCTCTGTTAAGAAAGTTCATCGCGCGCTTCTTCCATTTTATGGTCAGTTTAATCGACCTACTGAGGCTTCTATTCGGGCTATTGTAACAAAATTTGGAGTGAAGAGCAGCCAGAAGCATTGCAAGAGCTACCAATGCATCCACAAAAAACAACCGTTTGGTGCGGCGGCATCATTGGGCCGTATTTCTTCAAAGATGATGCGAATCACAACGTTACTGTGAATGGTGAGCGCTACCGTGCGATGATAACAATTTTTTTTTTGCCAAAATGGAAGAGCTTGACTTGCATGACATGTGGTTTCAACAAGACGGTGCCACATGCCACACAGCACGCGAAACAATGGACCAATTGAGAGGCGAGTTCGGTGAACAGTTTATTTCACGCTTGGAACCAGTCAATTGGCCGCCCAGATCGTGCGATTTAACGCCTCTAGACTATTTTTTGTGGGGCTATGTTAAGGCTAATGTCTATAGGGACAAGCCCGCTTCGATTGACGCACTGGAAGCCAACATTGCCAACATTATTCGTGAGATACCGGCCGAAATGTTGGAAAGAGTATGCCAAAATTGGACTAAGCGGATGGACCATTTGAGGCGCAGCCGCGGCCAACATTTGCATGAAATAATCTTCAAACATTAAATTATATCGACCCAACTATCGATCCAAATAAATATTTCATGCATTTTTCTGAATTTTATGTGTTTTTTTTTTTTTAAATTTCCGATAGTTCTTATAAAATCACCTTTTAGAAACAAATTTTTAAGATCTTAAGCTTGATTGATTAATATTAAATAATAATAAATTTATAAGATCGAATAATTTAATAAAATTATTAAATTGTTTCTTTTTACTTTTATTTTGTTTTTTAATTCTACTAATTATTTTCTATCCAAAATAGGTAAAAAGCAGAGTAGTTGAATTTTTCGCTTCCGAATGAAATATTCGGATTCGGATTTTAAAACAGCACTGAGTCAAGTTAAAAAAAAAAAAAAAAGAAATCAAACAAAAAATCGGTCATTGTCTCCTATAGGAATTTTTGATTAGAAACAAATTTAGCTCTCTTAATCGAAGTTGTTTTCTGTAGGAAAATTTCTGGTTATAAAAAATAAAAAAGTAAAAATATTATTGATAATAGTTACATATACTGAACTAAAAAGCATGAGTAATAATATATAGAAAAAACATAATTAAAAAACAAATAGTTCAATGAAAAAATCAAATAGAAAAATCTATTACTCAATTATAAAAATAAAATAATTAAAATTTCTAAATCAAAATGGGTAACCTTTCTTTTATTGAGAAGCAGTAATATGGGCCTTTACTATAAGAGCTATAAAGTGTTACAATTATTGACAAAAAAAAAACTTATAAATATTTAATTTTAATATAAAAAAATATTTACAACCTGGTTTACAAGACCTGTGTGTCATGTCTTGTTGATTTAATATTCAACACTAATTGCAAAAGTTACAACACGTGCATGTTGCCGCAAAGGAAAGATGCTGGCTGTATACAACCCCCTCTAAAAAAGTTCTTCAATACAAACATAAAATGCTCATAAAATTTTCATTTAAAAATTCTCACACATTTTTGGGCTTGTGCAAGCATAATCAGTCGGCTTTGCCCTGCTTTTCAGGATAAAAATAATTGCCAGAATATTGAATAAAATTATTTCATTGTGCTCATAAATAATAATTTGAAATGGAAATACATAAATTTTTAATAGCTTTTTTCTAGTGAATGAATTATTTTATTATATTTTTTGATATTTAATAATTTAATTATTAAATGAAAGATGTTGAAAATTCATTTTCTTTAACAGACAAATTAAAAACAAAGTCATAAAATTAAAGAACTATAAAAATTTTTAAGAGAACATTTTATGAACCATAAAATTAAAATGTTTTTGGAAATTTTGTAAAGAACAGAAAGGCGTATAAAAAAATTTCTTTCAACAATTCAATTTAGTTTTCTTTTTTTTTTACTTGAAAGAGAAAATAATTTTTAAATGAGCTTTTTTAATATGTATCCTTGAAAAACCAAGAAAAAAAAACAACTTTAAAAGTGACGACGAGTCAGCTGGCGCCAAATATCACGTCTTTCAATTTGCTATTGTTGTTGTTCTTATTATTATATTTATTTTATTTAATTTTTGTTTTTTATTATTGGAGCCCTTAAATGTAAGCAGCAGCATTCATCAGCCAGTAGTAGTAGTAGCAGTAGTTGCTTGATGTTCACTTTTAAGTATCTTATTATGATTATATTCCTGAGGATTATACTCCTGTGTATAACAAGTCATCGTACCATACCAGCTGCTTGTTTAGTTCATCTTTACTTATATATAGATACGACTCTTGTTTATTGTTGCTGCCTTTAGTTTTCTTAAACTTGTACTTGTTTTCTTTGCTTTCATACTCAGACTAGACTGAATTAAAGGTAAAATAAAAACAGAAAACTGAAAACAACTGCATCCATACCTTGAGCCTGACATTTGTGGTTTAAGTTTTATTTCAGTTTTTTTTTTATTTATTTTTTTTTCTTTCTTTTTTTTCTTATTGCTAGACAGTAAAAACAATATAAAAATCCTTGCAAGAAATGATAATAAAAACAATAATAATAACTACAACGCAACGTAGTAGTAAACTGTCATATGGTTGGTATTTTATTAACGTTTTTACGTGCTGTTTTTGTTGTTGTTATAGCTGTCATAATAACAATGTAGTTGTTAACAAAAGAGGATGACAGTCAAAGTTTTGAAAACAAAAAAATTCTCTTCTTTTATTTTCTACACAGATTTATTGTCAAATTGTTTTATTTACTAAAATAAATTGTTTAATAAAATCGAATTAATTTTATTTTTAGGCTTTTGACGGTTTTATAAACAGAAAATGGTGCAGAAATTACTTGGCAAATTAAAAAAAAAAATCAAATGGAATTGGAAACCAGTAGAAATTTAAATTAAATTACTTAAAAAAATAAATATGTAGGGCACCACCGCCAGGTAAACCTTTTCAAAAAGATATAAGAAAAATAATAGTGACTGTGGTAAACAAGTGAGTGAAGAGAAATATGTTTTAACGTAACCTGTTACGTTTTTTAGTATTTGTAAATATTTTTTCAGTATTTATGGCAAATTTATCTTTAAATATTTCTAAATATGTTTTTAGTATTTATGACTTAAATCCCTAAATATAATAGAATTGGGGTACATGGAAGTTAAAAAAAAAAATTAAAACTATTACAATGAAATATTTCGTAAATGTTAAAACGCTTTTTGAAAGCTAAGAACCTATAGATTAAATTCATTTTGGTTTTATTAATTTGAATTAGCAAAGTCGGTAGTGGTACCTCTGCCAAATGGGGAATGGTAAAAATCACTTATAGTAAGAGTATTAAGGTATATAGAAATTTAAAAAAAAAATTTAAAAATAGTCTAAAGTAACTTCTTAGTATTTAAGTGAAAGATTACAAATCTAGACGATCTCCTCTTTAAAATGATATATGCCCCATCCTACAATCTTTAATGGCTCGTTGGAAAGTTGCTAAAACCCCTAGGGTATATGGAAATTTCAACAAAAAATTTAAAAATAGTCCAAAGTAACTTCTGAGTATTTGTTCAATAGATTACAACTCTAGACGATCTCCCCTTTAAAATGATATATGTCTTATCCCGTAATCTTCTATTGTTCGTCCGGAAGTTGTTAAATTCACTCAGAGCAGCAGCACTGGGGAATATGAAAATGTAACAAAAAAATAAAAAATAATTCAAAGTAACTTCTGAGTATTTGGGCAATATATTACAAATCTAGATGACCTCCGCCTTAAAATGATATATGTCCCATCTCGCAATCTTCTATGGTTCGTTCAGAAGTTACTTTGGATTATTTTGAAGTCTCCATATACCCCAGCATTCAGCATTCCCCAATTTGCCGAAGTATCATTCCCGATTTCATACTTGAAAATTACAAAATCAAAATAGAATTTAATTTGTAGGCTCTTACATTTTTGGAAGGGTTTTAACATTTTCTAAAAAATTTCTAGTTTTTATTTTATGTTTCAAAACGGAAACTACCAAAATCCTTGAGAACAACACTACTGGGGTATATGGAAATTTAAAAATTTTTTAAAAATAATCGAAAGCAATTTCTGAGTATTTTGGTCGTAGATTACAAATCTAGATGAGCTCCCCTTTAAAATGATGTATGTCTTATCCCATAATCTTCTATTGTTCGTCCGGAAGTTATTAAATTCACTCAGAGCAGCAGCACTGGGGAATATGGAAATTTAAAAAAAAATAAATAAAAAATAATTCAAAGTAAATTCTGAGTATTCGGGCGGTAGATTACAAATCTAGATGACCTCCCCTTTAAAATGATATGTCTCTCATCCAGTAATCTTCTTGAGAAACCAACGTATTTCTGCATATTTGTTCCCATGCACTTAAATTTCTCCTAAACATATTTAAAAATATTTAATGACGTAAGACGTATTTGATATTTACAAATACTATAAACAACGTAACGGGTTACGTGAAAACATATTTAACTCGGCATATTTAACTTCACTCATTTTTGGTAAAGTCCAAATATTAATTCTCTGATATAAAATTTTTGCAATAAATTTTTTTTTATTTATTTAAAACTAAAGACTTTTTTCCTTCTCTTATTTTATTAAACCACATACACACTTGGATATTTAAAATTATTAAAATGGAAAATGTCTGATATTTCCAAGCAAGTATTTGTTGTGTGATGCTTTAAAAACTTTCGTTTTAACAAACCAGTCAAAAAATAAAAAATAAAAGAAACTTAAGAAAAAGTCCATGACTAAAGAAAGTGTTTTAAAAGGAATAAAACCTTTTTGTGATTTTTGCTATTGAGTTGAAAACCAGAAATTTAAAATCAATTTTTCTTTATTTTATTTTACTTTATTGTAACTTTATTTATTTATTTTCGATGTTTCAGCTTTTCTTTTCTATTTTCTATTTCCTTTTGATTTTTATGTTTCTTTGTTAAACATTAAACTAAAAAATATTTAGGGGGCCCCAAAAGAAAAGTGAATTTTTTTTTATGAAAAAGTTTTTTTAAAAAAAAGACTTTTTTTTAAAGATAAATCAATATCTTCTGGGGAATTCTGTAGCAAAGTTTTCTACCTTTAATATTTTAAGTCTAGTGAATCAGTATTTTTCTTTGATTTAATAACAAAATTCAGAAAATTCTTATTAAGTCTGAGTAGTTATAAGACAAGTGCAGCAAGAATCTACTGCAGCTTCTAAAAAGATCTGATCTTCAGGAAATTTTACTCTAATTTATTTTTTTTTAACAAATAGAATTTTACCAATTTAAAGTTATAAGCCCAAATTTTTAAAAATTACTTTGAATACATAAAATTCTTATAAACAAAAGTCAGCTTATATTTTTCTGACTATGATTATGGCCTATATTTTTTAACCTAAACAAATTATTCCTTTAAGCAGGCACCAAATCCTTAGCTAAATTAAATATGTGTTGGCTTCTACTAGACAAATTCTAATTATATTGAACTGATGTGATTTTCTGTATTATTAGTGGGCTTCTGTACTTTATTTTGCTTTTAATAACTAAGAAAAAACTACAACATATTCCTTTTATCCCTTAAAAAATAATAATAATAAGTAGAGAAAAAAAATTTAAATGAAACTTAATCTGGAACTTGATATTTTGTTCATCGTCAAAAGTTGTAGGATAGAAAAAAAAAAAACAAAAGCACTTGAGTATTTGCAAGTTTGTAATATCTGATATACAGTTAACCCAGCAAACAGGTAGTAGATAAAAAGTCTGTCACAAAAGGGAATTATTAAAAAAGAAATATTTCAAGGGATTGGTTTGAATGGCGCCCTCAAATATTTAGCCATCTATTTCAATCGCATTTTAAAGGGTATTTTAAAAATTTTAAAGGAAGACTTATTTTTATTTGAGTTCTAGTTTTGGAAAATGTTTTAAAGGGTGTTTTTTATAGACCTATAGAGCTTTAAATTGCAAAAAAACAACGATGGATTATTCGACTGACATGAATTTTATTTATCCGAAAGATAATCTTGTGGCATTACATTTTCAATATGATTTCTGGCATATGACCGCCACGGCTGGCTCGGATGTAGTCCAATCTGGACGTCCAATTTTCGATGACTTTTTCTAACATTTGTGGCCGTATATCGGCAATAACACGGCGAATGTTGTTTTCCAAATGGTCAAGCGTTTGTGGCTTATCCGCCTAGACCAATGACTTTACATAGCCCCACAGAAAGTAGTCTAGCGGTGTTAAATCACAAGATCTTGGAGGCCAATTCACAGGTACAAAACGTAAAATTAGGCGGTCACCAAACGTGTCTTTCAAAAAATCGATTGTGACACGAGCTGTGTGACATGTTGCGCCGTCTTGTTCTAACCACAGCTCCTGGACATCATGGTTGTTCAATTCAGGAATGAAAAAGTTAGTAATCACGGCTCTATACCGATCACCATTGACTGTAACGTTCTGGCCATCATCGTTTTTGAAGAAGTAAGGACCAATGATTCCACCAGCCCATAAAGCGCACCAAACAGTCAGTTTTTCTGGATGTAACGGTGTTTCGACATACACTTGAGGATTAGCTTCTCTCCAAATGCGGCAGTTTTGTTTGTTGACTTAGCCGTTCAACCAGAAGTGCGCTTTATTAATGATAGCAGCGAGAATGTCATTGAGTTTTATTTTATATACCTCAACAACGTTATCCAAACTAGAGTCCTAGTGGAGTGTGCTGTCAGCTAAAAATTTTGCTTTCTTAAAATTTATAAAAACAAAAAATTTAATTTCTCTTAAAGTGGTAAAATAAAACCATGCGATACTTGCTGGGATATTTCACCTTCACTTTCATAAGGATTATGGTTTTAAGCTAAAGTAGGTTATATTAAAAAAGGATATTAGCACGTTATAATACATGCGAAGACATGAATACACAGCTCAAGTTTTATTTCATTTTATTTTGTTGTTGCTGCTGTAGTGGTCATTTAATATGTACATGTAGTATTTTATTTGTATAAGTAGCACCCACACACGAACATAAAAACATGTACAACTTCCACATGGCTGCAGTTGTTTTTTCTTCTTCTTTTATTTGCTTTCACTTTCTTAGAAGGTTTCTTTTCTTTTGCCTAATTTTCGAACAAGACAATAATCAGTTCACTCGTAGCACTGATTGTAGCGTATGGGAGAAAAGTCTCGTTAAGCATTTTGTTTGTTGATAACTTTGCTTAAAGAACTCATAAGTAAGTTGGGTTTTTACATTTTTGTCGTTAATATAATTGGAAAATTATATCGGCTAAATGGTGACCGCGATTTGCTATTAAGCTTTCGGCCCTTTCTAAGGCATTTTTTTTTTATTAGGATGACCCCTACTCATGCAGTGCATTGTGTTGCAACCAGGAAAATAGGTTATGGGAAGGAGGAAATTTCTTTAATTTCATGAGGCATATTGTCTTTAAGATGTTAAATCGCATAAAATTTGGTTTTAGAAAATATCATAAGAAAAAGTCTGGTGCTTTTAAGTCCGGAGATGTAGCTGCCAAATCGTTACTTCGAGAAATTAGTCTTCAATAATTGAATTGTTGAACGAGCTGTATGTGCTGTGGCCCCATCTTGCTGAAACCACATGTTCTCTAGACTTTGCTCTTCCATTTTAGAAACAAGAAAATTTCGAATCATGTCTTGGTACCGTTCAGCAGTAACAGCAACTCCAAAACCTTCGACATTTAAAAAAAAAATTAGATGCCAATGATGTTTCCAGCAGTTGGTTTTAGTGGATAAAATGATGTTTCATTGATTAAGTAGGCTCTTCTGTATAACTTTTTTATTGGGACCATCACTCAGGGGATAACCCCTACTCATGCAATGTATTGTGTTGGATTTAGGAAAATAGATAATGGGAAGGAGGAGGAAATAGGGAGTTGTGTCTGTGGACGTTCAATTTGAACCCTCCTACATCGACGTGGTCACTGAGAAGAAAATTATTCATTTAGTCGAACAATTTTCAATTTCACCAGACAGCCTTAGGAATGCATTACTGTACTCAACTCGTTGAGCAATTTTTGGACTAATTGAATTTTGTAAGGAAACATTTTCAAATCAGTTTTCAAAATTCGACTTAGACTGGAAGCCATGTCTCCGAATTGATGTTTCTGGAGTCTCAGCATCAGAGCCACATTTTCAGCATCACGAGACGTCTGTTATCTTTCAAAACAAGGCCTGTCTGCTGTGGTTTGACAGGCTTTGAACATTTAGGATATTTTTGAAGCAATTTTCGCCGAGCAGCAAATAATAGAACGATTATTTTTAATAAATATTATTAATACATATTTCTGCTTGTTCTTGTGGCGTATTTTGGACGTCTATCCAACAGAATGGTTAAAGCGAAACGGAGCTAAAAGTCTCATAACCAAGATGGTGGTGAGACTTTTGCCCCACCTTATATTATTATGGAACAAAAAATACACAATAATACAAAATAATACCAAATTAGTTACCAAAAGTCCCTGCTCTCTATTATTTTAAAAATGTCTAGCGAAAATATCTGTATTTACTTTGCAAATAAACTCAAGGATAATTAAGTTTATAAATGTGTAGAACAATGAAATCCTTCCTTAACTATAACTTTTTTTATTATTATTATTATTAAATCATACTTTCGAGTTTATGGTCAATTTTGTTGCAGTGCCTGTAACTCATTGATTTATTTTGCTGGCCTTTGCAAGTTTAATTCAAGAGTTAGTCTATTATTTTCATATTAAAAGGGTATTTTATGCTTGAAAGCTTTTCAATAATTCAACTTAATAACCTGAATTAAATGCTAAACACACTCACATTTGCTTGGATGAACAGATTTGCTTATACAAATACAAAGTAATAATAACAATTGATAAAAGATACAGAAAGAAGAATCTGAAAAAAAAATATATATATAAATCAATTATGGAAACATAAATGGTTTTTGCAATTTAACAACATTTAAAAACCACAAACTTTCAGGTATTTAAAATGCTTCAAGTGTTAAAAAAATATCTGGAATTTTAACAACAACAGAAGCCAATCCCAAAGTGAATTAAGTAAATTAAACATTTTTTTTTTTTTTTTGTAAGTGATATTTCATTGAATTTGTCCAAAGTTGCTTGGGATAATAATTGAAATGAGTTTTTCTACATATTTTTATTTTAATTATTTAAATTGTCTATAAGCAGAGCATAGATTGCATTACTGTAATTCTTTAATTTGGAAAATAAGACTAAAATTCTCATTTGGTCGATGGGTATAAGTATTCAAATATTTGGCTAAGAATTTAATAAACTTGAAAGTAATACACTGAGGATTCAGATTTTTAAGGATATGCTATTCCTTTTAATACTTAAATTAGTGACTAAATAATTTTTTTTTAATTTTCCTTTAAAATATTATGAAAATAAATTATTTTGCCCAACAATATAATTAGAATTAATTAATTTAATGTTTCTTATAATTATGGGCTATTTAAAAAAAATGGTCTTATTAAATTTTGCAAACAGAATTAAAGCTCCTTTTATTTAAATTTCATTTTGGGTTTTTAATTTTGTTTAAATTCTTCTCACTTAAAAATCCTTTTTTTTTTTTTTAGTTTCTACTTTATTTTAATTTCATTATTGAACATTTAAAATATTTGTTGTGTATTTTAGTTTAGTTTATTCCTTGCCAGCAGTCTCAAGTTCAAACCATAAAATCTGTTAATTAAATAAAATATTTACAAGTTCTTTCTTACTTATCTACTAGTATGTGTTCCTTAATTTCATAAAAACCCCCCAAAAAAAAAACAAAAAGTTTTTGTTTTAAACTTTTGCATTTTACACACACTAAGCCATATAAACACTCAGAGACTTTACAAAACCACTGTAACTATGTATGTGGGCAGGAGAGTAGATAAACTAAGTTTAATTGCTTTACAATAAATAAACCAACAACAACAACAACAACAACAAAAAAAACTCAAATTAAATTTTCTTTTAAAAAGGCATTTGTTAGTGGCAAGTCAAGTATTTTAATATACAAAATAGAAAATGTTTAAAATGAGAAAAAAATAGTTTTACAAAAATGTGCAAAAAACATTTTTAAAGGCTTAAAATACATTAGAAGTAGAAAATGTTCAATTTTACTGGCCTTTTCATCAGCAGTAATTAAAACTTAACTGTATTTATTGTTAGCTGATACCTAAACTAAAAATTTATTTTACAGCGATTGACTAAACGAATAATCCTTGAGGGTCTAATGTTGCTGCTAAAAAAAAAAAACTCAACTCAATATCAATCATGCAATTACATATAGTGGCGGTAAAAACAATAGCACTGACTGCTGCTATTTTATGTATTAAAATCCTGTTTTCTAATGTTTTTGCTTTGCACTGTGTTATAAATTAATATGAAGCCTGTTTAACAGTCTTATCTAAATTCAAGGGCCTTCTGTTTCAATTTAAAATGTCATCCCTATATAATAGCACTGACGTATCAAGTAACAATCGGTTGTAAACTTTATCGAAAATTTATTTTTTTTCTTGTTGCAAATTGAATTTTTTCTACAGTCTAAAAAAGTTTCTAAAACTCATAATTTTCATCCAATTTAAGAAAGGGCTTTTGATTCTTGCTCAAAAATTTATAATCGAATTTTTAATTTTTTGTAATTGGTTTTTGGAAAATAAGGCACTGTGTGACGGAGCCTATAGCCTGGCCATAGTAAAAGAGCCCTTTTTAAGCCAGCTACACAGTTAAAAGTGTATGACCAATCATAATTTTCATTCGATTTTATAATTTTTACAACATATACCGTTCTTACACTGTGACTTTCATAGCAGCGACAAACTTTCTAGTTTCCTGAAAAAGCTGCTCAAGTTGCAGCGAAATATCGATTTGTTCTGAAAACCGCAAAACGCTTAACTTTCGCGTTTACCATATGAAATCGCAAAATAGGTGTACTGCAAAACGCTTAATTGCGGTTTTCAAAACTCAAACTCACCTTAAAGCAAAGTGATGAATTTTGCACAAACTAAGAGTTAAAAAGAAAATAAAATGTTGCACAATTGAAATTAAATATATTTTCTTTTTATTTCACTCAAAATGGAAAAGAAAATTGGCCTTTTTCCATAACAAAAATATAATTAAAAAAAAATTTATTTTGATTTTGTCAATTGTTTACTTATAAACTGGCGTTTAAACATTTACATTCTCTAAAAAAAAATGGAAGCGAAATGCGCTTAGGCGAAAAATAAATTTATACAATACGACCTCAAGCTTAATAAAATTTAAAAAAATTCAATTTTAATATTAGTTAATATTATTCAAGCTTAAGATCTTAATGAAAAAAATTTTTGTTTTGTTTTTATTTTCCGATATTTCGACTTTCTTTTGAAGGTCTTCTTCAGGGAAATTTATTTTTATAATAAAAAAAAATATATATAATTATTATTTAAGACTTTTTATTGATATACAATTAATTAATTTGAGCTTAGTCTTGATATTTAAAAATGTTTTTTGTTTTATTATTTATTATTTTCAATATTTCGCTTTCCTGTGGAAAATTAATTAATTAATTAATTAATTAATTGTATATAAAAAAAAATAAATAAATAATAAAAAATTAATTTTAAGCTAAACAAAACATGTGTGTGTGTGTGTTCTTATGTTCAAATGTCAAACAATGACACTTCGAATGGCGCCAAATTTAAATCTTGCGTTCTTGTTCGGACACCCTTTATATCTTTCCACTTGAACTTATTGATAGTATAAGTAGTGTTTCAAGGGGTTTATTATTATGGCTTTCGAAAAGAATTTTCAAAGCAAATAGACCTTTCGAAAATCCAGCAGAGTTGTATTAACAATTTTGAGAATAATTTTAAAAATTTTAGTTTTTTTCCAATTGAAAATTCTCTTCGAAAGGCTTTTCGATGCGAATCGAAATATATAATAACCCCCAGGTAGCAGTTTTCTTTGAAATGGGCAATTAATTTATGAAACTGTTGTTACGGCAATATGGTGTAAAACTGTGAAACACTTTTTCAAGCAAAAATGAGTGTTTGGTTTTCTTGCAAAATAAAAAGTCTAGAAGTAAATCCTTAAGTGAAGGAATTAAATTTAAAAAAAAAAATGTTTAAATTAATTAAAGTTTTTAAAAATTTAATTATAATAATTGAAATAGTTTTTGGAAAAAAAAAAACTTTTGGAAGACTTCAGTGAGACATCAGAGAATAAGTGAAAACAAAAAAAAAACTGCTTCCTTTTCTCTATCGCCTTATCAGCATGTTTAAGAGACTAATGCATTCTACTGAAATTCAAATAAAAATTCTGTTCAATAACTAAGTTTACAAGTTTGTTTGCTGTTACAAAAAAAAAAAAAAAAAAAAAAAATCGCACGCATGCTGTTAAAAATTATGAAACTTTTTTATTTGTGCTTAAAGTACTTACCTAAACAAATATGGGTTTTATATTTATAATAAAAAAGAAAAAATTAACAAACATTTATTGTTACGTGTAATTTCTCACCGTCCAAATTGTAGCTGTTGAGAGTTTAAAATAACAACACGATACCCATAAAACTTTCTAACAAAAACTTTTGTGTTGTTCCATGTGTTAGGTTTTCTGCTATTTTTTTTATTTTATTTTTTATATGAAAATATTTTTTAAATACCATTTTGTGGATTTTAGAAAACAAAAATGTTTATAAACAATTTAAAAAGAGTTGTGTAAAGTTCTAAAACAATCAAAGTTTTTTAATTAAAACAATTTTCCAATTGATTGGTTTGTTTGCCATGTTGGTTTCGTATAGACTTTTTCCAAAGAAAATGTTTAGAAAATTAAATATTTTCTGCTCCAAATATTATGACAAAATTGTATATTTAAACTTCACGCTAGAGTTTTTTAATGCTTTAAAAACCAGAATTTAAGAAGCAAAATTTTATAAAAAATTTTTTTTTTTGGATATAAAGGTGAATCTAAAACATTTTTATTGATTTGACTTTCAATAGAAAATCTTAAATAGATAATCCATTTATAGAATGTAGTTGCTGCTAATTTTCTCTATTAAATATAAAAGGAGGAGTAACTTTTCTAACGGAAAATTAACAATTTCACAGTTAGTTAATTCGCTAGAAAGAAAAACAACCAAACAAACACAATAATCTCTTTTACTAGAAAAAAAATTAAGCAAAGAAAAGAAATTATTTATGTGTGTGAGTGTGCTTGTGTTTTTATCTATAACTATTCAATAAAATTATAATTACAAATCATAACAAAATTACAGGCCTTTATATTGTATCTATTTAAAAGTAGTGATTTACTTTATGGCATAATAACAAAGCAGAAATTTAATGCCTTTTCAAAGCAAGTGGTGAGGGGGAACTACTAAAGTAAGGAAATGAAAATTTATTGATTGCATTCCTTTTTGTTGCTGGTGTTTGTGTTATAATTAAAAAGTTTTTGCTTGGCCAGCTTTGTAATTATTTAAGAAATGATTTTGTGGAGTTGCTTTATGTATGTCGTTACAAATAGAAAAACAGTGAGGTAATGTTGCGGAATAATTAATAAAAATTGAATAAATTATAGAGTTAAACTTTGTTGAAATAATTATGCTCCAAGACAGAAAAAAATGTTTAAGTTTTAAAAAGCTAAAGAATTTCAAGTCTTAGTTTGTTATAAGAAATTATAATCAATATCATCCTTGAGCAAACCTCTGAAGTTCTTACACAATCCAAAGAATTGTATAGAAGCCAGTGTTTTTTAATTTTATAACTGTTAATGTGAAAATAAGTTATCCCAAAACAAATGTAGAAACCCAGAGACTAAAATAACAGTTGCTCTCCACCTTCAGTTACATGGTCTTTGAAGTATTGAAAGCCTATCTAGATTTGTTAAGTACATATCTAGATTTGTAATCTCTGCCCCAAATATTCAGAAGTTACTTTGAACTATTTTTAAAATTTTTTGAAATTTCCATAAACTGTTGTTCTCCAGGATTTTGGCCGTTTTTTTGAATCATAAAATAAAAAACTACCAAATTTAGAACCTACAGATTAAATTCCTTTTTGATTTTGATAATTTGCATAAGCAAAATCGGGAATGGTAAATCAGCGAAGCGGGAAATGGTAAAAATCTCTCAAAGCAACAGCACGGGGGTATATAGAAATTTAAAAATTTTTTTAAAAATAGTTCAAAATAATTTCCAAGTAGTTTGGTAGTAGATTACAAATCTAGACAAACTTCCCTTTAAAATGATATCTCTCCCATCCCACAATATTTAATGGTTCATTGGGAAGTTGCTAAAATCACTTAGAGCAACAGCACTGGGGTATATAAAAATTTCAAAATAATCCAAAGTAACTTCCGGGCGATCCATAGAAGATTGCTAGATAGGACATATATCATTTTAAAGGGGAGGCTGTCTAGATTTGTAATCTACCGCCTAGATTTCCAGAAATTACTTTAAACTATTTTTAATTTTTTTTTTTAAATTTCTATATACCCCAGTCTAAAGTAAATTCTGAGTATTTGGGAATTTTCCATTTTAATGAAAAAATAATAATAAATGTATTTATTAAGGAAAAATTTTGAATTTTATTCAAATAACATTATAACTATTCATACTATTCGTTTTGTATTCGTTGCCTTTTGAGAGTGTTTTGAGTGTTTTGAAAAAATTAATAGAAATTACTCACTTTTTTAAATGTTGTCAAGTATTGCTTTTATGAAATTATGTGAATTGACAACAATATATTCGTTTTTTATGATTCAAAGACAACAACTAAGGCACTCATTCTGTTCTCTGATGTGAATTAAATATTTGCTTTGAGAGATTTTTACTATTCCCCCCACTTTGCCGATTTTGCTTATGAAAATTACCAAAATCAAAAAGGAGTTTAATCTGTAGGTTCCAAGCTTTCTGGAAGTGTTTTAACATTTTCTGAAAACTTCGGAAATTGCCAAAATCCTTAAGAACAACAGTACTGGAGTTTATGGAAATTAAAAAAAAAAAATTTAAATAGTTTAAAGAATTTTCTTAGTATTTCGGCGGTAGATTACAAATCTAAACGAACTCTCTTTTAAAATAATATATAACCCATTCCACAATATTTAATGGTTCGTTGGGAAGTTGCTAAAATCACTCGTAGCAACAGCAAAATAATCCAAAGTAACATACGATTGCAAAGATGGACATATATCATTTTAAAGGGAAGGCTGTCTAGATTTGTAATCTATGGCGCAAATACTCCTAAATATTTTATTGTTCAATTCATTTAACTTCAAAATTTTTTTTTTTTATTTTACAAACATATTAAATATAACCAATCAATATTTCCTAATTTAATCTTGAAAATATTTGAACAAAAAAAAAAGGAAAATCAAATATTGTGTAACAAACACTTAATTGATTTTTATGTTTAAAACAAAACAGAAAAAAACTCATTAAAAATTGCTTAAAAATTATGTTCATCCATTATTTGAAGATTAAAGTGCATTTAAAAAAACATATTTTCTGCGTTAAAACTATGCTTTCTTATGAATAACAATCTTCTTTAACAGTTCATTAAATTGCCTTAAAATTTTTATTTATTTTTTTTTTTGTTATTCATTTTTAACATTAAAGTGTTTTTAAAATTTTTTCTTTTTATTTTCAACAGAAAGCATATGGTGTGTTAAAGAGCAAATAAAGCTTTTATTCAATAAATAAATAAATAAATAATGAAAGCAATTTGTTGTTTAAATTAAATAAAATATCGTTATACTTTTGTTTTCGATAGGAATCGCACTACTGATCAAAACTTAATGTTCTAATTATCGCTAAAAACCTTTGGCCTAGACATTGATGTTGGATTATTTTTAAAAACTCCCTAAATCTAAATAAGGTCACACAAGAACACAAAGAGATTAGATCCGATAGATATTAGAATCAGGAGAAGCAGCGGGCACACAAGTCATTTAGCCACTGCAGCCAGTAAATATCCAATGAGTTACAAATTCTCTAGAATTTATTCATTAAGAATTTTAGGACTACTTTGGGTAGATTATGAATAAGCCATATCAGACGCTTATAGGTAGTGATGCTCTAAGTAACGAAAAGTGATTCAAGCCAGCTAGATGCCAAAGTCTTTTGTATCTTCGTTATTAGATGAAGAATAGCTGCGATGGTCGTTTTGACATAAACAATTCTAATAACTTGCTTTACTAATAATCAATCAAGTAATTAATACCCAGACCTTAACTTTGCTGGAATACCTTCTTTTATTCCAAAATAGTTTAAAGCTGAAACATAATTTTTCTACAAAATACTACGTAATTTAAAGCTTGCCGTACAAGTGTACTCCTTCCTTAACTTTTTGTACCTTTTTTTACCTTTAGGATTTTTAATTTTATTTATCCCAAGGTGAATATATATTTTAGGTAGCCTCGTTAGGGTAACTCTTGTTTTTTTTTCTGTGTTTTGCCATTTATGTTAAGTCACTCACATGAATTTATTTATTTATTTACTTATTTTTATCAATTGTGGCACATTTTTCATATCGTTATATTAAACAAACCCTTTTCAAATGCCAACAAAGGCAAGATCTTGTTATGTTGCCCTAAAATTTTTTTACAAAAAATAAAAAAAAAACATACACACACACCCACAAAACAAACATATCAATTCTCTAAGGACCAACCAACCAACCTGCTTGGTTGATTTACAAAATCTAAACAGAAATTATTAGTAAAATATGTCACTACAACAAAGATATTGTAAAATATGCCAACATGAATTGCCAATTTTGCTACCCACACACTTCCATACATAAAAATAATATTTACTTTTTTATTTTGTTATTTCTTTCTGGCTTCTAACTCTTGAATAAATAATTTTTATTAAAATAAATACACCAACGTGCGTATGTGAAATAAATTGGGCCACTTTTTCAATTATTGTAAGAAAATTATTTATATTTTTTTCTTTCTTGCATGACAAGCAAGAAATTTCAAAATCTACTTCCTTTGAAATTGAGGAAATACATTAAATATTATAAATTATATAAATTGTATGTGTTAAGAATAACCCCATTGACCAATAAGGCAAGTTTACTCTAAAGAAAGTTCTCTCTCGTAGAAGCAATTATCAGCAGTGAAATTCAGTAACTTTTATTACGAGCATTCTTATTGTCATAAACGTTTATTCATTGTAAGTATGGTCAACTGGGTATTCTAAATGGCTGCACTTGAATCACTTTCTCTCTGAAAGATACCGTGTGACCCTGTGAACTTGTAAAGTAATACAAACACATGCAATTAAATTAACTTCGTAAATATTATTCATTCATACAAGTGTAAGTGGGTCTTAGCAGGGATGGATAATTAAAATTTTTTTGATACTCGTGCATTCATAATAAAGGCATACTTGAAATTTCTTGCAAGCTTTTTTTATTATAAAATATTTTACATGTTTCTAATGGCTTTCAAGTATGCTTGTGCAGGCTATTAGTAAATATATACTATTTTACGAGTTAGAATGTTTTTATACACTAACACCCAGCAGTAGTTAGTATCACTTAAAGATCAAATTGTCTTTTATGATGTCTTCAAACAATTTTTTTTTTGTTTGACAAGGAGAAGCAAGTTTTGATGTACTAAAATGTATTAATAACAAAAATTATAAAAAAGAGTGTTTTCAATAAAGCCTTATTGCAGACAAAGTGTAAGACAACATCGTGCATTGTAAAGTATTTAGAAAAACGTAATTTAGTAAAACAAGTTGTTGTCTATTGTAGTGAAGAGAGGGCAAACGAACCTGTGAAAAAGATGCTGGTAGTTGAATTTTGCTGCGACATCTTTAACTTCCATATTAAATTTTACGCTATTTAATAGCTTTAATTAATAAAAAAAATTAAGAGTTTTTCATTTAAAAATCATATGATTTTTTGGGTTACTTCAACAGCAACCTGATTATTTCCCCTGAAATATTTTAAATATTTTAATTATAAATTTCTCTTTAGTGCATTTGATATTTAATTGGGCTTCTGGTTTTTACCAGAATTTTTATTTAGTTTTTAGATTGATGCATTAAACACATTCAAGACAGCAGGATACCGACTACACGATTACAAATGACCTTGGCTACTTAGTTATTTTAGAAGCGCACATGTATTCTTGCTGTGAATTTAACGATATAAATTTTGTATTTTCCAGTTACAATAAATTTTTTAAATTCATAATTTTTTATAAAATCTGTAAAAAAAAATTTTTTTTAAGGGAAAACTTTCCAACCCTGGTAGTATAAGACATGAGTTTATAGTTATTTTTCAAAAAGTGTATGTATGGCTGACCCTTTAAATGTTTATACAAAAATAAACTGAAATTCAAGTGGCGGCCACTTTATCAATACTTGAGTACTCAAGTCGGCTTTATGTTTTCATCTCTGTTTGTGAGTAGTTTCTGTGAAACAATTTAAGTGCTAAAGTATTTCATATATATAAGATTAAAAGGGGAAGGGGAGTCTCTTATTTATTATTTATCATGTAATTAGTTAAAAAAAAAGATGCATGGAAAAAAGGAGTAAAGCAAAAGCGGTTAATTAAATTCAATATTCAAATTCAATTAAATTAAAATAATTATTAATTGAGATACAAGAATTTTTCAATTGGAGATTAATCATTTGGGAAACGATTTCCACAATACGGTGAATATTAACTACAAACTGTGATCAACTGTTTTTAGGTTAATAATTGGAAACCAAAAAACCTAAACAGCTGTGTTGCTAACTTACACATTTTTCAATTAGTTAAGTTTATTTTAGAAAAACTAAAAGTTGTCATCATTTAGCAACAGTTACTTTGCAAAGAAAAGAATCAAAACAAATGCCAACGTTTCGTTTTATAGTTTTTCAGAGTATTACTATAGAAAACTACAAAACGAAATGTTGGCATTCGTTTCGTTTCGTTTTGTTTCTTTGCGAACTCTGATTTTCATACTTGTTTTCACAGCTGTATAAAAAGGTTACATATTTGCTAAAGCTTAAGTGCACTGAAAGAAAAAAGGATTTAAGGGAATGATTTAAATTTTTCTATATTCAATAAAAATTAATATAGAATAAAAAATTATTTTAATACGAATAAAATAGAATCTTAAAAATCAGTACAAATTAATTTGTACATGAAAGCCGATGGCCAAAGTTACCACTGCTCGTTAATAAATTTAATCTTGAAATTAATTTCTAATATTAAATATAAATCGCTATTTTATTAAGCTTGAAGTCTTATTTTATAAATTTATTTTTATATCGATATTTTGCTCCAACTTGCGTAGCTTCTTCATTATTTTAAAATTATAAAATAATTATTTTAATTAAAAAGAAAAAGGTTAAATAAACTAACAAATAAATAATATTAATAATAATTTTTATATTATGAAAGCATATTGTTTATTAATTTAATGAAAAATTTAATTATTTTTTCTTAGCTTTATAAAATATTTCATTAAATTCATGAAATATTCATACATTTTATGAATTATTTCATTAAATCTATGAAATGTTGTAATTAAATTTTCAGGACAGATTTAGCCTTTTTTTCTGGCGTTTTTTTCTCTATCTTTATGATTTAGCTTCTAGCTTTTTCTCTAGCCTTTTTTTTTACATACAAAATAGCCTTAATTAAGCTAAAATTATTTTTTTTAATCAAATGAAAACAAATTATGCTTAAACTCAATCCGGTCATTCCATTTCAATCACCAAATCTTGCATTTCTAACTAAAGGCTGTCAGGCCACTACGTAAACCAACCAACCAATACATAAACTAAGGCTATAGAAAATTTATTACCCAACTGAATTTTTTTTATAAGAACACTAGATGTTTTTGGTCCCTTATTAAGTCAGGCGGTAGTTCTCTGCGAGTGCTTAGCGATGGCAAGACGCAGAACAAGCTGTCTAGGTAGTCGGGCATTGGTCCCAAAGGATCTAGTCAAGATCAATCCTACAGCAATAGCGAAATTCATAATAAGTCTCAGATCGTAGTTGGGAGCTGGGCTGCACAATAGATCTTTAAAAGTTGCGGTGCGGCTATAGCCCTTGGTGATAACAATAAGTGAGCCGGTATCCTTAAAAAGCGTTTGTATCAATTTTTCAATAAAATTTTTATTATTAAAAAACCCATTCAAACAAATAAAGACATTCACTACTTTATAAAGTAACTCATGTTTTTGCTAGTATTATTATCAGAGGCGAAAATCAAAGTAGTAAAAAAAGTATTTTAAAGCATAATTTCAGGCTTGAATTAAGTATTTTTATGAACAGTAAGTGAAAAATGGGCGTAAAATCAAAAATATGACGACTTTACTTGAAGTATAAAGACAAATACGTTGGAAAACAAACAAACAAATAAAAATATAACAAATTTTATTTATATAGATAATGTCAGGTCACAAATGAGTTGGTTTTGGAAATTGCGAATTTCAATTAAATTAAATTTATAAATATTTAGTAGCTGTTACTTTTCTTATTTAATTTTTTTTTTTTTTTGGAAAAAGTCACTTAAAAAAATGTTTTAATTTAACAAAATAATAGTTCATGAATTGATTTAAAAAAAAATATAATTTTAGGAGTGAAGAAAAGCATTTAGCTTTTAGTTTTAAATTTTCAAATAATGAAATTTTCTTTGTGAAAGTTTTGCCAAAGCAATAATGAAATTTATTTCATTTTTAATCCCTAAAAACTAAACAAATTCGCTAACTGCTTGTTTTCGAAGTTTTATTTTTCTTTTTTTTTTTAAACTTTGCAAAATTTAATCAATTCGAAATCCATTAAACTGCATATTCAGTCAAAATATTTGCCATTTAATAAATAAAACAACCAGAGAAAAGAAAACTCGACCAAAAGAAAATTTGTCTTTTTATTTGTTTAGAAAATGAAAAAAAAAATGGAAAATCTTGAAATGTCTTTATAAAAGAAAAGCCTTTTTTTTAAGAATTTATAAATAAAACTAAATTTTGGTCAATTTTTAAGATTATAAATAGAAACTGATTTCAGAGTTATCAATAAAAGCAAAACTAAATCAAAGTAAGTGCTAAATGAAAAGTAATTTTTCTCAAGAGCAGTAAGAATTTTTGTATGGATGGATCATTCATGGGTCTCAAGGCCGTTATTTCAATTCCTGTCCTGAATGTGCTTAAAAGTTCTTGAACAGTTTTACTTAAAAAAAAAAAGTCACCCTATAGAAATTCTTAAAAAAAAGAGTTTTACTTTACATAATTCAAATAGTAAATGGAAAAGTTTAAATGTTTGACAGAAAAACTAAAAATAAAATAAAAAATAAAAGAAATTTTGTCGTTTTTGTGTTCTGTTAATGTTCTGTTTATTATCAACATCAACATCACCACCAACAGTATCACTATCACTATCAGCATCAGCATCGTCATCATTTTTGTTTGAATGGAATTTTAGTATAAAGTTTATTTGAATGGGATTGGGATTGGGATTGGAGTCATTTTTGGTAGTTTCAAATTCAATACAAAATGAAATACAATTTATGAGATTTTTTTTATTGCTTTGAAAACTTACTGTTTGTTAAAAATAAAACCAAAATATTTCAAATAATCATGAAGTGAAGACCAACAAAAATAACATCAAAAAAAAAAAAAAAAAGAAAAGAAATAAACAAACAACAAGAGAAACAATTTTGAAATGTTGCCTTTTTTTCGACAATAAAAGAAATTAAATTTTTTGTTTATTGTTGAAGCTCTTAAAATGATTTAAATAAAAAGATGAAAGCCTTCGATAAGACTCTTTCTTGACATACCACACACACACACACACACACACATTTACATTCATGTTTCATGCAGATATGCCAGCCATAGTCCTATACAATTTATAAATTTGTTTATTTTGATTTAAGTAGGTTTTAAATTGCCACTGGTATTTTATTTTTATATAAAATGTGTATGAGTGTGTTTATTTTCTTATTTTGAATAAAATGCTTTGAAAATGTTAAAAAGTTAAATTGCATGCGGTATTTGGGTTCATTCTTACTTATTTTGTTTCTTGGAATTTATTGCGATTTATACGAGATAAAAAAAAATGTTTAAATCTTTTTAAATTTTAAAACAATGACAAGAAACAGTAAAAGAAAAGTTTGTGTCCAAAAAACAGAAAAAATTATTTCTTTTGTACGCTGCGCTACGCTGAATTTATTTAATTTTCTTAAGCCTTATTTTTGAGAATAACATTTTTTTTAAATATCGTATTATTAAGTAAAACAGAAGCAATGTTAAATAGCAAAATATCTAAAAGAAAAAGAAACTTTTTAAGACAAGTTGTAGCTTTAAAGTCCTTACAATTCCTCAATTTATGCTCTCCTTACTCCATCTTCATTTTCACCTTTCGTACTCGTTAGTAAAATGGCTTACCGTCTGTATATTAGTGTTGTCGTGTCAGTATTGCCGTCCCCATGGTTAATTTAATGGACATATTTCATTAATCCAAAGAATTTGTAAATTATTTCATTGAGTGAATAAAAGAAATTGTTTCATTGGATTTTGTAAAAAAAATTTTTTTATGGCACGAACAGCATAAAATGTTGAAAAGTTTTTGAAAAGTTCGTGAAAAATTCTTGAAAAGTTCTTTGAAAGTTTTTGAATAGTTCTTGGAAATTTTTTGAAAAGTTTTTCAATAGTTCTTGAAAAGTTTTTGAAAAGTTTGTAAAAAGTTTGTGAAAAGTTTTTTTGAAAAGTTCGTAAAAAATTCTTGAAAAGTTCTTGGAAAGTTTTTGAATTGTTCTTGGACATTTTTTGAAAAGTTTTTCAATAGTTCTTGAAAAGTTTTTGAAAAGTTTGTGAAAAGTTTTTTTTGAAAAGTTCGTGAAAAATTCTTGAAAAGTTTTTGGAAAGTTTTTTGAAAAATTTTTGAATAGTTCTTGGAAAGATTTTGAATAGTTCTCGAAAAGTTTTTTTTAAAAGAACCATTAAAGATTACGGAATTGGGCAGATATCTTTTTAAAGGAGAGGCTGTCTAAATTAGTAATCTATTGCGCAAATATTCAGAAGTTATTTTGAACTATTTTAAAAAAAAATTTAAATTTCCATATAACCCAGTTGTGTTGCTCTGGAGTAGCTTCCCAACGGCTTTATAAAGATTGTGGGATGGAACCCACATCCATTTAAAGGGGAGGAGGTTTAGATTTGTAGTCTCAATTTTGGATTATTTTAAAAAAATTTTTGACATTCCATAAAAGTCCAGTATTGTTGCTCAAAGTCTTATTAGTTGTATAAGAGTAGCAATTTATATTCTTTAAACGTTTGTTTTATTGAAGTAGTTTTTTTTTTATAGCATTCCTGTAATATGCCTTCAAGTTATTTCACGAAAGACACGTATAAGCACGGAATGTCATATTGGAAAATTAAAAAAATTATAAAAAAAAGAGAGATGAAAAAGACACACATACTGATAGTAGCAGCAGCCAACATGTCAGTTAGTGATTAAACTTAATACAGAAAACAAAACAGCAGGAAATCGTTGTGTCTGTCATAAGAAAGTTGCGGTTTCCAAAACCTTTTTATTTTTTTATATGTTTTGCATATAAAACTCCAGCTAAACCAAACAAACTGCCTGCCACTACTGTCTTCAATACTGATGAGGCGTGTTAATTGAACAAAAATAGTAAAACCAAAAAAAAAAAAAAAAATGACTAGAGACTAAACAGATCTAGAGTTTTAATGCAAACCAAAGCAAACCCAACCGAACCGAACCGAATATTGAATATTGTTTTTTTTTTTTTGTTAACTAGAAATATAAAACTGACGATTGGCAGCAGGCATTCATGCAACGATGCATGAATTTATGCTTTTAAGCATTTAGTAAGACTACATGCTGCGTTTATAACTATTTGCTGCAAGCTTTTATTCTCTCATTGAAATAATTAACACTTTTGCAGCTGTTTGGCTACTGCAGCCATCCAACAACCACCAGCAAACTACTTTTACACAAAGCGGTGGACACTTAAATAAATAAGCCCATTTAAAATTTTCTTTTTTTTTAGCTAGTATTTGTTGGTGTTTGCTTCAAGGATCATTTAATGTGTGTTTGTGTTTATTAGCAGCACTTAAAACATATTTTTTTTTTGTTGTCTAAGAAATTCTTGTGCATTCTTGTTGCCTTTAAAATACAAAGAAATAAAATGCTCACGTATCAGGGCAACATTCTGTTTATTCTTGATTATTTAACACAAATTAGTTAATAAAACATCATCATGATACGACTACATATTGAAAAATGAAATTTTAAATAGAAAAAAAAATTTGAGAATCTACTTCTCTATTACCTGCTTGGGCTTTTCTTTTTTATTACCGCAGGCTAAAAATTTTTTTTATTGCTTTTTTAATTTACACCTTATAACTTTACAACAACAACAATCTTACTAAAGCAATAGTTGTGCAGTGCATCCAACATCTCTCAACACCATCTACATGAACATACACATTCACAATCATCTCGTCTTAAAGTGTTATTTAGTTATTTCTGTGTGGCTTTATTGCTGGTACTTTGGGTTTATTTAGACACCAACCAGCCCTTATTTTTTTGCTTTTTAATTTAGTTTTTGTTTCTCGTTTCTGTTTTTAGCTTCAACCACAAAGTCATGTTGCTTGTATTGCATTTTTCGTTCGTTACAGCATGTGTCATGTGGTTGCAATTGCAATCTATTTGTCTGCATGTCGGTTGTTCATCTCTGAGACAGTCATTCTCAGTTTGGTTATATTGGTTGCTGGTTAAATTGGTTTTATTCACTCTTACTTGTTGCCGCGCGCAGCACCATTCACATTTATTGCAAAACATGGTTAATGCACAATATTTGCTTTATTTTTGAAATTTTTGCTCAGACGACATTGAAAATGTGAACATTTAGTTTTGTTGTTACAAAAATTCATTTGGTTTTTGTTGATAAATTAAGTTTTAATTTTATTAAAAACTTGTAGAATTGCAAATAAATTTCTTTTAAGGATTTTTATTAAATGAAATTAAATATCTGGTGATTCCATAGCTCTCATGACATAAAAGCATCGGCCATATTGTCATCAATTTCACAGCAGCATTACATTAAATAAATTTTAATTTGCTACTCGTATTCCTTAACACTGTCATAACGATGTCGACGTTTTATTTAATATTTTAATAAGCTGTCTTATTTTGTTTACAACTTTTGATAAACAAAAAAAATTTTTTCGATTGGTTTTCTAAAAAATATACTCGTAATTTTTGACAAGTTAAACTCACTATGTTGGCAAAGTATTAATATTTTTCACTATCCACAGCCTTTTAAAATATCAAAACCATACAAAAAATTAAGTGAGTGAAGATAAATATGCCGAGTTAAATATGTTTTAACGTAACCCCTGAAGTTTTTTAGTATTTCTAAATATGTTTTCAGTATTAATGGCATATTTAACAAATAAGCCTTATATTTTAATCGTACTTTAGTGGAGAATGTCTACTTACCAACCAAATATTCAGAAATTGCTTTGACTTATTTAAAAAAATTTTTTTTAAATTTTCATATACCGCAGTGCTGTTACTCTGAGGTATTTAGCAACTTCCGGACGAACCAATCAATATTTTGGAAAAAGACGCTTATAATTTTAAAGGGAAGGTCGTCAAGATTTATAAAATTACTTTGGATTATTAAAAAATTTTTTTTAAACCTCCATATACTCCAGTGCTGTTACTCTGAAGAGTTTGGACAATTTCCGTTCAGCATCATAAAATAAACACTACAAAATATTCTAAAAGAAAAAAAATTTAGGACCTACAGATTAAATTCCTTTTGGTTTCATTAGTTTGAATTAGTAAAGTCGGTAGTGGTACCTTTCCAAAGTAGGGAATGGTAAAATTCTCTCATAGCAAACAGCACTGAGGTTTATGAAAATTTCAAAAAATTTTTAAAAATAGTCCAAAGTAATTTCTGTGTCTTTAGGCGGTAGATTACAAATCTAGACAACCTCTTCTTTAAAATGATATATGTCTCATCTCGCAATCTTCTTGACAAGTTAACGTATTTATGAATATTTGTACCCATGCACTTATATTTCTCCTAAACGTATTTAGAAATATTTAATGACGTAAGACGTATTTGATAAATATGCCATAAATACCAAAAAGATATTTATAAATACTAAAAAACGTAATGGGTTACGTTAAAACATATTTAAATCGGCAGACTTACCTTCACTTACTTAAATTATATTAGCGATAGTATGGTACTTCGCTGACAAAGTAGCAAGTTAAATGCTAGTACCCAATAAAAATGAATTAAAAAGTATTTTTTAAGGTAGAAAAAAAATACCAAAAGGGAGAAATACGATTGATTTCTATATATTTAAAAAATTTTGTTGGTATTTTTTGTGTTATATGCAAACCTAGAGAATTTTGATAGTAGAATTAATGATACTGAATAAAATAAAAAATCGCTAAAGGAGCAAAATGGTACTTTTTGACTCTTTCATATTAACAACCTTGAAAAATTATTAATGGAAAAAATGGTACTTTTTTAGTTTTTCATACTAACAACCCTAGAACTATGAGATTGGGGTCAAACGATATTGACCAAAGTAAAAAATCATAAAGAGGCCAAAAAGTACTTTTTGTTGCTTTGAATGGTACTATTTTACTGGACTCAAACGGTTTAAGGCAAGATGAAAAATAGTTAAGAAGGGAAAATAGTACTTTTTGATTTTTATTGATAACATTAATTAATCTAACTATTAGACCGAGCTGAAACGGTGCTGAGTAATTATTATAGAAAAAGCCAAAAAGAGAAAATGGTACTTTTTGATTTTATTTGTATTAAATAGTCTACAACGATATAGGATATTATTAATGTTAAATAATAAAACACAAGCAATTTTATTTATATCTGCCACAGAATTGTAAAATATTTCATTGAATTAATTTAGCAATTTTAATGAAATTGTCTTTCTGATTTTTATCACTAGAAGTTTCACTTTTCTCTTTCCTGTAGCTTTTTATCCTATTTGGTCGACTTATAATTTTAATAATAGAATTGTTGTAAAAAAATTTCATTCCAGCCCTGTCTATTAAGTCCATTTTACTTGCTTAAGTTTATTCTTCTAATCGTTTAATAAAATTTATGGTTTTTTAACATTAAATAAATACCATGTGCTGGCTATTTACTTAAAAATTCTTTTTACTTAAAATGGAAATGAAAAAAAAGGAAAAATTAAAAATTAGTTTTTAGCTATAAAATGCATTAAAAACAATGGCTGTACAAATTATATGTTTTCATAATGGCAACAATTTAATAATTGAAAACATTTAATAATTTTTTTTTTTTTACTAGACTCAAGCAGACACGCATGCATATGGACGTGCACAAATGAATGCATTTATAGTAAAACACAACAAATTTGTAAAGAAATTTGTATTTACTGTGCGGCTGGGGCCATAGCTGTAGCTATAGCTATTATTGTTGTTGTTGTTGTGGTTATTGAGGTAATTTTATAATGCCAATTTATGATGCTGCTTAATGCAACCAAAGCTGGTGCTGTTGCTGCTGCTGCTGCTTGGAAACAAAAATCTGTAAGGCAACCAATGAAAAAAAGAGAAGCTTTGTAGAATATAAATACCAGCCAAAGTATCAATTTATTACAGTTGCCGTTTATTTATTTTTTGAAGCAACATTTTAAAGTGTTATGCTGTTTTTTTTTTTTCGTTTTTTGTTCTTTTAATATTTTACTGGAAAGAAACAAATATTAAACTTTTAACAATAACAACTTCAACGCCTGGTAATACCTTGAAGAAAACTTGGCAAAAAAAAAAATTTTTTTAATAAAAAAAAACTTACAGAAACTGAAACTTTCACAAGGATAACCATGATAATGTTATTTTTATTGGCATTTTTAACTACAACACATGTGTTGGTTGGTTTAATGCATGGTGTGTAAGAGAAGTGTGAAGAAAGTTTCCATATTGTAGCTTTTAATATCAGCTGCAATAATGTATGCTATACACACACACACATACACTCATTAATACTATGAAACCTTGAATCTTTATGCGCTAAAAACAAACATTTTTACTACTTTTAGCTAAATAAATGTTGCACTCTGTTGTGCTGTTACTTAACAGAGAGAAAGAGCATCTTTTAAAACAATTTAGTTTTTCATTTTATTTATTTTAGCAACATCATCTTCATCAGCATTATCATTATAATTTTGTTCTTTTACTTTCTGAGCTGTTGCTTCACTCATGGTTGTGCTATTCTTTGTACATCCATTCATATTAAATTTATGTATGCGCTAGAACTAGAAAAAAAGAAGGAAAACAAAATCGATATGACACACGACATGCATGTGCATGTCAGTCAGTTAAGGTGATGAATTAAGTGAATTTTATTTTAATGACACGTTAGGTGTACATTTCATGGTTGAAGGTTTGTGTACTCTTGTAGCTTTCAAAAGATGAACAAATTCAATTCAACCAACCATTACAAAAATATAAAAACAAAATATATGGAATGAACTTGCTTATAGAAAAGTAAAGTGTTGCCATAATGGATGAGGGTACGTAAAAGTATCATGTCATTTGTAACACCTAGAAAAAAAATTTCTCTCAATTGTTTCCCAAAATTTATTTTGATGTCATAACATTAGCATACCTCGTTTAGAGGCTCCTGAAAATTGAGCGTTAACAAAATATGACGTAACGTTTTTAACTAAGAAACTTCGGACTAACGTTCAATGGTAGCCTTCAAGAGTTAGCGTTAATCGAGTTATGCCTTAGCCCGCTACTTTTAAATTTAAAAAAAAAAAAATTTACAGCGAACTACACAGAAAAAAAATTAAGAACCAATTAAAAATTTTAATTAAAAAAATTTGTTAAATCAATTAAATTTTTAATTGAGCTAATTAAATATTTAATTTAACTAAAAATTATATAAAATCATTTAATATTTAACTGATTCAATTAAAAAATTTAATTGATGTAACAAATTTTTTAATTAAAATTTTTAATTGGTTTTTAATTTTTTTTCTGTCTACAACTTCTTTCTTACGTTTGTACAGAAAATAAAAACAAATATTCAAATATTATTTTTGTGGTCAATACAAATTTACGAATGGGGTCTGAAAAGTGATTCAGTAACTTTTATAACGAATATTCGTATCGAAAAAAACAAGTACAGCGATATTTCATTGAATTCGGTATTCAGTAATCGTTATTTACGATGATTATTTATGTGCTGTTAATTTCGAATATTTTTGTCGAAATACCGAATTCGATAAAATACCGTTATACTTGTTTTTCCGATACGCATGTTTGTTATAAAAGTTACTGAATCGTTGTTAGTAATAAATTTTTGTTAAATTAATTAAATCGAATTTTTTTTTGATTTTTTTTTTCATTAATTAAAAAAAAATTTTTTTAACATGAAATGACTCTTTTGTATTTCTGTAATTGATTTCAACAATAAATCGTGTGATAGTACAACATATAGTTAAGTGAATTTTATTGTAGGAAAAAAAAGAACATGCTCCCTTTTCTTTAGAGGAGTGTTTCTAGTAAATGGCTTTGAAGTGCAAATTGTAACTAAAAAAAAAACATTTTTTTAAAAAAGATTGAATTTAAGCAATTTTTAAAATTATTGAAGAAAAAATAATTTTAGTTAAATATTTGTTTAAGCAAAGAAGCACTGAAGGAAGGAAGCAGAAGGCGGAGGTTTTGTTAAATTAAAAAAATAATAATTTAAATGCTGCAGATTAATTGTCAAGTTAAATTTCATTTAACAAAAAATCGTATTCTCGATCAAATTTTATTAGAAAATTTAGTTGCAGCCTTTACAACATTTTCTTACTAAAGAGTGATTTTTTTGCTATTATCTTTTTGGCAACACTAGTTTTGACAGCTCACGCACGTTTTGTATCTTGTGTCACTGTCAAACATCTTCAGTTTGGTCTATAATTTAATCATGAATCGTCTTACAAACGAACAACGCTTGCAAATTATTGAATTTTATTACCAAAATGCGTGCTCTGTTAAGAAAGTTCATCGCGCGCTTCTTCCATTTTATGGTCAGTTTAATCGACCTACTGAGGCTTCTATTCGGGCTATTGTAACAAAATTTCGCACCAAATTTACATTGTTGGACATTAAACCACCAACACGCTTACGTAGAGTGCGAACTGAAGAAAATATCGCAGCCGTATCGGCCAGTGTTGGTGATGACCGTGAATTATCGATTCGGCGCCGTTCGCAGCAATTGGGCCTCTGTTACTCCACTACGTGGAAAATTTTGCTGAAGGATTTGGGTGTGAAGCCTTATAAGATACAACTGGTGCAAGAATTGAAGCCAAACGACCTACCACAACGCCAAATTTTTGGTGAATGGGCTCTTGAAAAGTTAGATGAAGATCCACTTTTTTATCGAAGAATTGTGTTCAGCGACGAGGCTCATTTCTGGTTGAATGGATACGTGAACAAGCAAAACTGCCGTATTTGGAGTGAAGAGCAGCCAGAAGCATTGCAAGAGCTACCAATGCATCCACAAAAAACAACCGTTTGGTGCGGATTATGGGCTGGCGGCATCATTGGGCCGTATTTCTTCAAAGATGATGCGAATCACAACGTTACTGTGAATGGTGAGCGCTACCGTGCGATGATAACAAACTTTTTTTTGCTCAAAATGGAAGAGCTTGACTTGCATGACATGTGGTTTCAACAAGACGGTGCCACATGCCACACAGCACGCGAAAATATATGGAATAAATAAATCGATGGAATAAAAAAAAAATATTTTAAAAATAAAAACTGTAGAAAGAATCCCAGCGGGGAAAGTTTTTCGGATAAATATTATTTCAATTGCACATTATCCTCTTAAACAGTTTAGGACGCTATACATTATTTTGCTCTCAATAAGGCAACATTTGGCATGACAAGTTACATAACTCTGTCATCACATTTGTCATGCTGTAGACTAAGCTTTTATTCAAAACGATACTTGAAAATCATATCGTTTACCACACTCCTATTAGACTTGCTGGGTTCATTTCAGTGTGCCTGTGTTTACTTTTATTTAAAAAATAAAATAAAATAAAAACACATCTACTACATTTTTAATCATAAGAAAAATAAGAAAAAACATACATGGCAAATGAAATGGTTGAAATTTATGTCTTGTACTTTTATAAAACAAGTAGCTTGGATGTGTAAATACGTTTACTGAAAAGCCTTGAGTAAACATGATGAATATTTTGCATGTTTGTTTCTGCACGAGTATATGTAGAGAGTTTTGATTACATTTTAGAAACACATACTACATATGTGAGTGAAGATAAATACGTTTTTTTTAAATATCGCATGCAATAAAAAAATTCCATATAAATATATTCTTCAACTGAATTTAAAATGGTTTATTGAGAGATGAAGCCATATCTCAAGGAATTTCACAAATACAATTGGGAAACTCTGTATTCCCAGGATGATAGCTCCCTCCAGGGTGGTTGTTTTCCATTAGGTCCCATTACTTGAGATAGAAGGGTTTGGCTAGCATGTCTTCATCTCTCTATAAGCCCCTTTAAATTCAGTTGAAGAATATGTATTTAATTTTTTTTATCGCATGCGATATTTACACACATATACTACATACTTGCAGAGCACAGCATTTTTTTAAAGTTAAAAACACAAATAAATCACATAATTTGTAACTAAAGGTATTTAAATCATGTGCTCAAGTTGCAAAGAGTCTAAAAAGCAGCAGGTGTGTAAGAGAATAATGAAAGTTTGTTTGAAGAAACTAGGATTTTTATTTGTGTTTCTTTTTTATTTACAAAACAAACAAAAAATTTTAAGCATCTTAAAACTTATTCGTTAGCACAAGCTATCAACTTCCTTTAGAAAACTCAAAATTTTTTGATTAATTTCCATACAAAATAATAAAAAAAAAAAATCTGTTAAAAAAATATAATAAATTAAAATAAATTTTTTAAAAATATGCGTATGTGCTTGTGTAAGGTATCCAACTTAAAAAACTTGCTTCAAGACGTTTAACAGATTTTTAAATTTCAAAAATAAACTTTATGTGCTGTTTTTATAACACAAGTAATCTACTCGTTTAAAAAAATTATATGAAAAACATTCTATATTTTGAGTACTTTTCATCTAAAATTTCCAGACGAATTGATTCTTGTTTTAGTTTTTTTGTAAATTGATTGGAAATTCTTGGATCATCAAAATAGTCGACTTGATTTTTTTTTATATATTTTGCACAGTGCTGTCTATGTAAGTTTTTCAGCGTTGTCAGCTCTAGAATTTAAAAAAAAAAAACCAAAACCAAGAAAAAAGGGAACTTTTTCAAAAAAAGCACTAAAATTTGAACAAGTATGAATCCAACCATTTATTTTATTATTTATTTCAGTTAATAAATTGTTCAACCCACTTATTTAAAGCAAGTTGCTTTACCAATTCAATTGACAATTCTTTTGTTTGAAGATTTAAAAAAATTATAAGCTAAATCAATACATACAAAAATTTAGTGGAACTGATTAGAAAAAAGAAGCCCTAAGACTATCAAGCCATTAACTCGGAAAATTGTCGCTTTTAAAATGTGAAAAAGCACTAAAACAGTGCTAAAAGCTACAAGTTGACAACACTAGCTATCTTTGAATTGATGAAATGCCTTTTAACTTTAAAAAATTATAATCCCCGGTACATCTTACATAGCAAAAAGACAAAGTAAATATAAGGATAGGAAATATTAAGTAAATGGGGCCTATTCCAGTAGTGAGAGCTTGTTTTAGGTTAGGGGGGGAGGGGATTGTATACAACAGAAAGAACAACGAAAAACGTTGTATATGTTAGGGTGCTACAAAAAGTGAAACTCATAAACTCTCCTCTGAAAGAAGAATATGCCACAAATTTAATGAAATGATTTCGCTAAAATTGTTTCTTTATTTCATTATTTAAAATAATTGTAAACTGTACATAAAACTTTCGAACTATAAAAATAAAATCATAATTCCATGTTCTATAAATGGATTTTTTGACCGGAATATATTCATGGTCTTTCGAGCCGAACACTAATATTTCTTTAAATTACATAATAAGTACCGTCACCTTAAGTGAAAAATCTCAAAAACTAAAGCTGCTATATAAATACTAGAGTGATTTTTGAAATAATAACGCCAAAAATATGACTACTCCCAAGTCTTGGTAAATTCTTGCCGAAGAAAAAATATTTTGGTTAGGAAATTTTGTTTATTTAGTTAGTTTTGTATTTTCTTGTTAGAATTTTTTAAAAAATTTTGTTTGCCTATTTACTAAAATTCTCATTAAATCGATTGATATAACCAAAAAAAATATTCAAATGTTTGCCCAAAAATTTAACAAGACTGAAAAATCAGAGTAGCGTCTGATGAAAAATCAAAATGTGTATATATATCCCTCTTAGTATTTATTGTGTTAAATCAACAATTTTCTATGAGAATATCAAGGAAAATAATTCATTTTGGAATTAAGCACGAATAAAATTAAAATTTTTTTAAAAATAGATTTAATGAAGAATTTTTTTTCTATGAATTTTTAATTTTATTTAATGAATATATATGCCATTTTGTAATTAGGCTTAGCCGAATTCGTCTGTAGATTAAATGGCTGCTCACGTTTAGCCTTTTATGAATCATAAGCATTTTCCATAAAAGCAAAAATTTATTAAAAAGAAAAAGGCAACATATTTGCAATATGTTTTACCTCAACAAAAAAAAAACCTTTTCCTACTTGGTAAGAGTAAAAAACTAATAGCACTTTAGTTATGAATACACTGGCATACAATTTTTATAACCCAAAATGAAAGAAAATATATTAAAGAACAATTTAGTCGTTATTGTTGTTGTTTTAGAATTTTTTGGTTTTTCATTTTGGCCCTTGAAAAAAAAAAATAAATAAGAAAACGAGTAAAAATGTATCTAAAATACTTAAATTTATTTACAACATGTTACCAACCCACATGATGTATAAACACTGTATGTATGCATGTAACATCTTCTGTAACACGTCTGTATTTCACTCAGTTTTTGCCATAAAACGTGAGGTTTTATCAAACATCAACAACATACTGACAAACAAACATCTCGTAACAGCTCGTGTCTTAAGTCTTAACAGATTTCTATACAAACATACACGTTTGTTCATGCACTCACATGTTTAAATGTGTTTTAACCATAAAAATAATGTTGATAAAATGATGTTCTATCAAATATGATGCTTTTATTGAATTTTATGACCAACGTAGTCATCATCTTCGAGCACAACAGCAGCAAAAAAAAAATAATAATTTTTACAACAACAAACTGAAACAAAAAGTAAAAGGAATAGAAATAAATAGAAAAAGAGTATATTTCAATAAAACTCTGCTAAAAGCAGCGTTCTTGGTCGTGTCGGTTGTTTTCTTGTAAACACTTTGGTTAGTAAAAGCATTAAAAGTAGCAACAACAACAACAAAATTATAAAAAGAAAAATAATATCTATTTTAATAAAATATTAACAACAACTTACAGCACAGATCATAAAATGTGTTAAAAGAAACAAGCTAAAGGTTGCTTATGTTAAAGGTTTTATTTAAATAGGTCTTTTTGTATCGATTCTAATAAGAAAAAGAGAATAAAAACAAACAGAGCAGCTGTGTGGTAAGAAATAGCATGCATTCGTATTAATTACAAATGGAGAGATAAATAATGTTTAAGGTAAATGAAAACAAAGCAACGAGGCAATTGTTTTTTTTTAAGGAATAATTTGAAAAATCTTAAAAATACCTTTATGCGAGCCTCAAGCATACCATTGTTTAGCATTTCCATTCCTGGTAGTTAACAAACAGTTTTGTCTTGCCACCTCCTATCACAAAATAAACTACAAAAACTGCATTGGTGGCTGATTCTAATATTTCCCGTCCCAGTATTTTTTTTTAATAACAAAAACCGTTTATGCTGCTTTCTTTGAATTTGCTTCATACATTTTGTAAACAAAAAATGACAAACACTGTACACGCTCTAAAATATATTTGTCTGTTATCAGCATTGAACAGACAAATTTAACTGTAATAAAAAATATTATTCCATTTTTCTACCATTTGCCCTACACACTCCCAAAGTATTCAAATTTGTTATATTTAGAAGCAAGAATTTGTTCTAATTTAGATTTTGCTTGAATTCTTGTCTCTACTGTATTTGCCAAACAAAACATAAAATATTAAATGTCAGTTTTAATAATGCAACAATAAAAGAAAAAATACAGCATTAATGTGGGAATAAATTCCATAAGGAACAGCATAAAAAAGGTGTTTCTTTTCCATAAATTTAATGTTTCAAGCCCTTCATCAGCTTCTACACATACGGCTTCATAAACTCATCATAAAACAAGCAATACTGAATATCTGTGTGTGCACTGGGGGTTAGATTACAAAAAATTCAATGAAACCACAAATATTAGTAAATTTGTACATTAAAACAATATTTTTTGTTTTGAACAACATTTTTGTCCGAACAAAATTTTTATCCGAACAAAATTTTTATCTCAATTAAAGTTTTATCTGAACAATTTTTTATATCAACAAAATTTTTGTTCGCAAAATTTTTAATGCAAAAAATTTAAATTTGATCAAATTTTTATGTGAACAATTTTGTTTATATCAATAAAATTTTTATTCGTTCTAAATTTGTATCCCCACAAAATTTTTTTCTACAAATATTTTGTTTACTAAAAAATTTTTTTCCAAACAAAATTTTTATCCGTACAAAATTTTATCCCAATAAAATTTAATTCAAAAAAAAATTTTTGTTCTTTCAAAATTTTTATCCCAATAACATTTTTGGCAGCTCTAAATTTTTGTTCGCTCAAAATTTTGTCCAAAATAAATTTTTATCTGAACAAAATTTTATCCCCACAAAACTTTTAACTCTACAAATATTTTATTCACTAAAAATTTTTGTTCGGACAAAAATTTTATCCTAACAAAATTTTATACAAATAAAATGTTTATTCGAAAAATATTTTTGTTTTTTCACAATTTTTATACCAATAAAATTTTTGTTTGCTCAAAATTTTCTTACAAAAGAAATTTTTATCCGAACAAAATTTTTATTTCAATAAAATATTTATCTTAACAAAATGTTTATCTTAACAAAATTTTTATCCCAACAAAGTATTTGTTTGTTAAAAATTTTTGTTTAAACAAAATTTTTATTCAAATAAAATGTTTATCCCACTAAAATTTTTATTATAAAAAAAGTTTTTTCTTCTTTCAAAACATTTTTGAAAGCTTTAAATTTTTGTTATACATTTGATGTCGATGTGTCTCTCACATAAGTAGATCTACGTGTAAAAAAAGATTTTTTGTCTGGAACTAGAGGATGACTTGAGCTTAACTACATATATAAATATTTAAAACTCAAGTATAAAGATCTGAACAGAAAATAAAAACCTTTGTAAGAAATAGCAACACTTGTTTTTTCAAAACAATTCTTACTTTGTTTTTATTAAAAATTGCTTGGAGGGCTTCAGAAGTTTTTAAAGTTTTTTTCTTACGCAAAAAACAAAAATTTTTTTTACAAAAAATTGAATGTATGATGTAATTTTTACAGAAAACGAACAATTCAATCGTGTAAAAAAACAATTTTTTTTAGTGATTACATTGTATAAGCTTAAAAAAATTATAGCATCTGAAACCACTGTGCCACGTTTTTATTTTTATTGTTATTAATATTTTTTCATTTGCTTTTAAAAAAAGATGCATTAAAATGTAACGCATTTTTGTTTAAATTTATCAATATTTAAGAACAACAAAAATATATTATTATCACCAGTACTTTGTTATCTTTCCATGTGATGCAATAATCGAGGTTTAAACAAAAAAAAATTCCGTCTTATTTATTTACATTGTAAATATTTATGTTGTATAAATTTTTATTATTTTATAAAAAGAAAAAAAAAAAATTAATACCAAAAAAAAAACGTTAAATTTTATAAAAACATAAATCTGAATGAATGAATAAATTTTTTTTTTTCTGGGTTTAATGGCTGGTTTAAAATAGACAATCCACTAAAAATCTGCAAAATGTAGCATTCGTATGCAGTTTAGTTGTATTAACAAAACAATCTGGTTTTGTTGATTATTTGAAAAAAAAAAGAAATTTATGGAAAATCTGGTGGAAATAATTTAAATTTAATTAATGTATTTATTTATTTTAAGCAATTCATATACAAATACACATAAATATATGCAGCAGGCAGCTGGCAGTCAGTTGGCAGTTGCCAGAGATGTGATAAGTTAATTTTTTATTTTTTTTCAATTCAAATGGAATTAATAACAGTTTTCAAAAGCTTTTAAAATTTTTTTGGTCTTAAGAAAATTTCATATAAATTCCAAACAAATCTGATTTTCGAATTTATTCTAATAGACCTGACTGCCTTATTTTTAATGATTTAAAAGTTAAAAAAAAAAAAATCTTTTAATTTGTTCCCATGTAAATTTTAATTTATTTCTTTCTTTAAACAGTTTTATTAACATGTGCCTTTATTTTCTATTTAATTTCAGAAAATTTATTTAATCTTCTCTGTCATGCTAAAGAAATGTAAGTAAAAAAAATAAAAAAAAAAGAAAACACACATTTAATGATATGTTTGTAGCAATAGTAGGGGGGCATCACTTTATAGTGATAGAAAATTTTACAAAAAAAATTTATCAAGGCAATGAGGGCATGTAATTCACTGTTTTTGAAAAGGATTTTATTAAACCTTCTAAAAGAAATCGCACAGATATGTGTAGAAATCGAAGTTCGAAATTAATTTTTCAAACCGAAATGCCGTTGACTGCATTAGTCATCATGTTGTCAATTATATAAATATATTGAAAACAGCAGCAACATCGTAAGTAGCTGCTTTTTACTGTCAAAATTATGTTGCAGTGAAAAATTTCAATTTTACAAACATAAAATTTCTTATTAAAAAAATTAAAACAAATCAAACAAATTTATTTAAAAAATTCTAAATTTTAATTTTAATTTAGTGATGTTATTTTCTGTTAAATAAAATAAAAATTTTTTTTAAATGCACTAAATATATTTATTTTCTATTTGTTAGCTTATTTGACCTTTTTCTTTTGAATTAAGATGGCTATTTTATTAAGCTTGAGGTCATATTTTATATCAATATTTTATATTATATGCTGAAGAAGCTAGGCAAGTTGGAGCGAAATATTGTTATAAAAATAAATTTATAAAATAAAACCTCAAGCTTATGAAAATAGAAATTAGCGTCATTTAGCTCCAGTGGCAAGGATAGTGTCATAGCTAAATCGTTGCTGTGAAGTCATCAAAATAATTCTTTTCATACAAACGTGTGTACTTTTATTTTGCGTTCCACTGCCAGGGTCCAATCACAAAAATTTTGACTTTTTTAACCACCCTAATACAACAAATTTATTTAAAACATTTTGATTACAAAATTTAATTTGATAAATTAAATCCCCTTAAAAGCAAAAAAAGAAGAAAATACGAAATCATTCTCTAACACTTGTCAGAGCAAATACAGCTCTTTTCTTTTTGCAAGACAAATTCTTTTGCTTTTTTTTTTAAGAAAGAAAATAAAAAAAAAAACATTGATACCACTTAAAATGTTTGTAGGTTGATATTTTAGACACATGGACAGGTGCAAGCAAGATTTACAAAGAAGAAACAAAAAGTATATTTTTATACAACTTCATACACATTAAAATTTGTGTATCAATGACTCACACACACATTCACACAACTTCATGTATGGATGCCCCATATACAGCAAATATTTCATTCATTTAAGTTTTGTAAGTTTAAGATACATTGAATGCTTTGAAACAATATAAGACATTCAGACTGACGAGAGCACTCACAGCTTCTGTAGTCATTTACAATGTCAGCTCTTGTGTGTTTCTGTTTTATTTATCATTAAATTTTTTTTTGTACTGAAGCAAAGTCTAGCAAATATTTATACGAGTACACACAATTTAATGGCATTCAAAATAGCTAAGGTTTTTTTTTGTACTTAAAAAATATTTAAAATAAATTAAACGCTTAAATAATGAAATTTAAAATAATAGGGTTTTCACGGCGCAGTTAAAGCAAATTTTAATATTGCGATTATACTTGTGAATAGCTTGTAAACACCTCGACGAAACCTCCAAAAAATTTGTCAATTTTAATATGCTTAAACAGCACTTTTTTTATAAACAACACAAGTCCGCAGAAACCATAAAGCTTCTAGACAGAAATCGAACTTGCTACCCCCAGATTGGTAGATACCCCATCAAATCATTAAGTAAAATTTTACTTTAAGTTTTTTCTTGTATTTACGCTAATTAGTTCCAGTACAATTCCATTTTATGGAAATATTTTGTATTTTTATTAAATTTAACAATTGATATTATTTTTTTGAAAATGCAGAAAAATTGATTTTAACCCCAGACACTGGTTTGGTGGAGCGATCACTTTCGAAGAAATCCTTTTAAAGTCAAGCAAGTTCATTTATTTTTTTGCTTTGGCTTAACCAATTGCATTAAGTTTAACCTCCACGTATATAAGTAATTATTTAGTAAAAGACCTAAATAAATTTTGTATTTTTTTTTATATTTTTTTAAACTAAAGAAGCTCGTTTGTTATAGTTTGGCTTGCCAGCTAAAGCAAAATAAAATTATATTTAAAATTAATGGGCTTATGTAATTTTTATAATTATTTTTGCTCTTGCTTGCCGTTTAAAGAATAGAAAACAAGTGGCATAAAGGGAAGAAATACAAAATGCTGCTGAAACCTTAACCACTGAAGATTAAATACCATTTTACTCTTCATTATCACCATTTACATGTTAATGGGCTTAAAAACGACTGCATGTAAATGCACATGCCCTCTTGGTTGCTGCCATGTCTGTCTTGGTTTAACTATTTGAAGTAAAAATTGAATATTCATATGGGTCTACTTAAGCTATTTAGTAGAAGAAATAATCTCTAGTTACCAGAAAAAAAAGGAAAAAAAATGAATTTAATAAAGAATTTTGTAGCTGTTTTTTTTTTTTGTAATTAAAAGAATTCATGAAATGTTTGTGTGGTTTAATTTTTCTTTTAGTTTGTGTTTCTGTTTTATTACTAAACCAACAAACAGCTGCATTTATTTCTCTTTAATTTTTTTTTTTTAATTTATAAAATGCACATACGGATACCCACAGATATCTTTTGCACATCTTCCTTTTGGCAAAAGGTGTGTGCATCAACAGTATTTAAACGCTTTGAAGCACAAACGATTGACAGCATATGAGGCGTAAAGTTTCACTTCCTTTAATTTTTTTTTTTTACACAAACACACTCAGTTTAGTTTGTTAATGACTAAATGTTTGTGTGAGTAAATTAAAAATGTGCAGAATTTGTTTAGTGTAAAACATTTTCTTACTTGCATTTATTTTTTATTTTATTTTATAGCAATTTAGTTAAAATTTTTATACACATTTTTTATTCTTAATGTGTGTATGAGCGTTTATAAAGTTGCAACAAGTTTTTAATGAGTTCACATGTTAATTATGTAGAGTTTAGCTTAGTTTAGTTTTAGTGTGTTATTTTTGATGAATTTTTTCCTCATTTAAACATTTGCCAGCTTTCGCCTTGAACTATTGTGGAAAAATAAGCAAAATTGCTCATCGAAATGCAGTCATTGCAAAGCAAACAAAAAAAAAATGCAAATAAATTGCAAAACAAGTTCTTTTTGCTACAAGTACTTAAAGCATTAACTGCTACGTGTACCTGAACAGGAAGAAAAGTCTTACTCGTCACAAATATGTGTGTTTATTAATTATGTGCATATCAGGGATGGAAACCATTCACATTACAAGTTTTTTAACACAAATAAAATGGCCTTTTATTAATAAATTTAAAATCATTTCTAAAAATATTTATAGCGAAATATCCTTATAGAAAATTATTTCTAATCCAAACTCAAACTTGCAAAATACAAGGCTCAGCATTTTTGAATCAAAGTCTAAATTAGTTCCCCATCTTTAGCTAGCTAAAACTGCTAATTATATTTAAAGTAATAAAAATTATATTCATTGCCTAAAATTTAATTTTCCTTTTAATCAATTACGTAGCCTTAATTCACAGCTTGCTAATTAGAGACTGTGTTAGAAATCATTAATTAAACTGTAACATAAAGTTGTTCAATCATAGTATTTCTTTATGTAAAACTTTGATTTCAATATGTGTATTTTCTTAACGACGACACTCCCTGTTAAAATTTCAGTTAAACAGCGCCTTGTTGTTATTTATTGTAACGTCAAAGTCTTTTAATATTTTATGGTTAAAGAAAAATTGTTTGAATTGTATTGACATCTGCATGAGACATGTGAATAATTTACAAACGAGCTAAAATATGCCAAATAAAAAAATAAATAAATAAAAACTTTTACGAAGGACGGACAGGCCAGACAGCCATACAGTCAAGACACGCCTCATATATGTGAGAGGTTTTTTTTTGAATATTTTCTTCAGATTTTTTTTTCCTATATTTTTTGTATGTGAAGCTCATTAAGACGCATGTTGCGTGTTTAGTTATGTTTGTTGTATTTGTTTTGCCAACATAACAAACTCAGAAGGTGGTAAATGCATTTGTTCGTGATAGTTTGTGTGTATGTGAATTAAAGTCAAGGAAAATAGGTATTTCTATAACAAGATATTTAAAAAAACAATCAGCTCGAAAACAATCATTCCAAAATATAAAAAAAGAAGAAAGTATTGAAAGAAATATAACCAACATTTACTACTAACTAAATTGGTTTCACTTTCTGTCTCTGTCTCTCACTCTTTGTATCTCTCACTCTTTCTCTCTCCTCACTCTTTCTCTCTCCTCACTCTTTCTCTCTCTCTCACTCGTTCTCTCTCTCACTCGTTCTCTCTCTTTCTCTATCACTTTTTCTATCTCTTTCACTCTTTCTCTCTCTCTTATCTCTCTCTTTCTCCCTCTCTTTCCCTCTTCCTCACTCTCTTTCCCTCTCTCCCTCACTCTTTCTCTCACACTCTCTCTCACTCTTTTTTTATTTCTCACTCTTTCTCTCACACTCTCCCTCACTCTTTTTTTATTTCTCACTCTTTCTCTCACACTCTCTCTCACTTTTTTTTATTTCTCACTCTTTTTTTCTTTCTTTCTCTTTCTCACTCTTTATTTCTCTTTTTCTCTCATTCTCTTTCTCTCTTCTCTCTCTCTCTTTCTCCCTCTCTATAACTTTTTCTCCCTGTCTTTACCTCTTTCTCACTCTTTCTCTCTATTTCTAACTCTTTCACTCCCTCTAACTCTTTCTCTCTCTCTATTTCTATTACGCTTTCTCTCTATATCTCGCTCACTCTTTCTCTCTTGCACTCTCTCCCAGTCTCACTCACTCTTTCTCTCCCTCACATTCTTTCTCACAGTCTCTCTCTCACACACACTCCCTCTTTTTTTCTTTTTAATTATTATTTTTATTCTTTATTATTTGATATTAGAAATGAATTCTAATATCCCAACTTGAGAGGTTAGAGCGCCACCCATCACTCTACAGGGCACCCTTTCTCTTTAAATAAAAGCTTCAAATATTGTTTTGTACATCAAATAAAATGAAACGCGTCACTTATGGCACATCATTAAAATAACCACAAAATAAACAATTTAATACACTCACGCACATGTGTAACAAAATGAGAAATGAAATGAATTAATTTGTAGTAAATGAGGATGGTTATGTTGACGTTTGTTTGTCTGTATGTTCACATGTTGTATTCAATAATAGAAGCATCAAATTTAAATGATTTGCAAAATCATTATGACAAGATGTAACCCAAAAAGTCAGGGCTGAAAGCAATCAAAACGGTAAAACATTTACAAAATTGATTTACAATAAAAAAAATGCTTGAAAAAAGAAAATAATAAAAAATAATAAAAAAAACTGGCTAAAAAAAAACAAATAAAAGAACAAAAAATTATAGTTTTTCAAAGTCGATAATCAAAGCTGTCAGTGCTCGTTAACAATTTAGTCTTAGAATTAAATGAAAAAATTGATTAAAAAACAATTTTAATCAAACATTAGGCAACTTAATGTAAAACACTTATGCAAGAAGAACTAGCAGGTCTTCGTTGTCTAGCCCCAGCCAAAAAACTACCTTGATTTGAAAGCAATAGGGATGGACTGCAATAGCATGAGTCATTGGATTTCAATACTTATTCTAAAAATTAAATTTTATTCTCAGAATCTTAAATTGAAGCAGCAAGGGTTTTTTATCATGACAAAATTGCTTATTTTTAACCAACATTTCAATTTTATGGGCGGGATGGTTAAATCTTGTCTGTGAGAATGGACTCATAGTTGCGAATAAAAAATTAAGAAATAGTAAAAGCAAAAGAGAATTTAAGGACTAAGAAAAGAAACAAAAAAATATTTTCATACAAAACCTGTTTATAGATTTACTTATTTAAAAAAAATATATATTTTTTATTAAACATAAATTTGGGCAGCCTCTGTCCTTAAGACATAACATGGCAAAAGTACAAAATTAATGGGTAAAAGTAAATAAAAAAAAATACAAACGCATGGCGGTAATATCGAACATGATGAATCAGGATATTTTGCTGTTTTTTTTTTTTAAATATTCAAAACATTATCCTTGTTTGCTTGTTGTTGTATTGTTAACAATACACGTGGGTGCAGGGAAAAGAAAAACTCGTACGTGTGTAAGTAATACACAAGTCAGTTTAAATCAATAAAAACGGCTCCTGCAGAGAACGTATTTCAGCAATGTGTGTGCGTAATATGCAAATTAAGTTGATGATGTCGCATTATTATTTATATAACGCAAACTGCGTGTGTGTGTGTGATTGAATTTGCTTAGTTGTTAAAGCGGAATGAAAAATCAAAAAAATGGTTCAAAACCTTTCCTTTTTATTTCTTTTCTTACCTTAGTTTTCATACTGATTAAGATAAATTAGGCTGTAACCAAGGCTTTTGCAAATACTTTTTACACACACACACAATGAGTTGCTTTTAATGAAAACATAAAAATTACGTTTTTAAAATTCCCTACAAATGTGTAGGGATCTAGTTGACATGTTTTATGGCAAACGTCTACTACCAGACGGTATTCAAATGTTTTTCAAGTTAGAGTTTTCATTATTCATAACAAATTTATTAAGAACTCAACAATATTGCAAAGATTTAACGTCATTATTAGATGATTTTATTTTACCATGTGGGAACATAAAAAGATTGTTACTCGTTTTTCTTCTTTTGCTTCTTCTTGTTCAAATATGTAAGTAATATGAGTTTTTGTATGGAAATTATTTATGACTTTTCATAAATTATTAGCGGCTTTAGCATGTGTTTTGTTGTCATGGATTTAATGCTGAGTCATAAAATGTTTTATTTTAATTTTCATTAGAAAAATAACCATGAATGCAAAATAATGTTTTAAAAATGAAAAAAAGTATTAAAATTGTTTGAGTAAATTGAATTTACATTAAGCGGGTCCTCAAGTTGTCTTACTCGATAGCATATGAAATTAATTTTTCTGTTGGCAAAGAGATACCAGAGACTTAGAAAGCTCCTTTGATTGTCTGTAGAAAACACCAAGAGTTGAAACTGAACTCAAAGCTTTCACATCTATTAACTGTTGCCTACTTCTTTTTTCAGTGCATACAAATCGAAGAACGGAATGAGTTGCCTTTGAATCAAGCAGCAACATTCATTATTATTTTTGAATGAATACGAGTACATGACAAAAGGCGATAACAACGAATGTTTTCATTCCTTTCTCTGATACAAATACATGTAACCCTTAGTGCGACATACAAGTACATTAATTTAAACTAGTAACTATTCTACTATAAAACTTCCAATAAATTTAAAATATACTTTGACCTATTTTTTGGAATAAAAAAATTTTTAAAAAAATTGGTCAAAATTTTTGAAAAAATCATTTAAAAATTTTACTGCTGGTTTTGGAGTCAAAATTTTTTATTTTTAAAAATTTATTTTTTATTTATTAAAAAAAAAATTTAATTAAAATTTTTTTTTATCTAAAAACTAAAAGAAAAATCATTGAGAAACGTGATATTTTGAAAAATATTTTTCCTATTAGAAAATCCACTTCAAAAAGATCGTAATTTTAAGCCCATAACTACAAGAAAAAATATTTGCTTTCATACCCAAATTTAAACAAAATCTACGACCTCTTTTTTTTCAGTATCCGCTTCAAGTGAATTGCTTTAAATATTGTAAAAAGAATTTGCCACTGGAGCCATATTTTTTTTTTTTAATTAATTTAAAATTTTCTATAATTTTTTTTTAAGTAAAAATCTTTTTTATATCATTTAAAATGTATCTTAGATTTGAAGCTTAGTTGTTATACTTTCTCTAAATACATTTTTTTTGCTTTATATTTAATCGCATGGTATTTTCCATTCCACAAAATTAATTTTCTCATATGATAATCTAACAATTTTTAAAAATAAGCAGAAGCATTAAAAAAATAAAAAATAAAATGTAAACATTATTAGCAAACTCTATACATTTTTTTCTTAAATTCCAACGTTGTGTACAAGAGTACAGTTTTTTTTTTTTAATTTTTTGTTTTCGTTAATATGAGTGAGTGTAGGCTTGAATATCAAACATGTTCCTTTGGAAATAAAAAGTTAAATGAACCGTTTTTTTACTGTGATAAACATGACATTGTTACAGTCAAACACAACAACAACAAACAACATTTAAAAGCAGCCAACAGCATCTCAGTTACTTATATTGAACATAATTTTCTGTTGTAATGCTAATGATATCAAGATGACAATGCCGCTTTATTTACCCTTGATTATGGTAGCATTATAAAGTACAAGCATTAAAATGAACAGTGTACGTCATGTAATCTTTGTTTTTCTTCCACACAAAATCACTTTTATTTCCCATAAGCAAACAAAAAAAAAACACCAAGAAATGCTTTACAACAAATTGTTGGCTAAAAGATGTAAAATTTTATTTTTATAAAAAAAAAAAAAAAAAAAAAAAACTACAAAGTGCAATGATTCGTTAAAAGAAAAATAACTAACGACGCATCACTTACTTCGAAATTTTTCATGTAAACAGTTTGACGGTAAAGTAATAGTAAACATTTTTTAATCTTGTTAAATTTTCCTCATAAATTTAGTTAAAATTTCCTGATGATCACATATATGGGGCTAAGAAAAATGTTTTTTAAGCAGCTAAATTAAAATTTCTTTTTAAAAAATAAATGAAGTAAAACAAGTTAAATTCTTCAGTACTGAATCTGCACTTCACTATAGTAACCAAATGTTAAGTGAGTGAAAATAAATATGGCGCTATAATTATGTTTTAAAGTAACTCCTTACGTTTTTTAGTATTAGTAAATATCATTTATAAATATATTTAGGAAAAATATAAAGGCATGGTAGCATATAATTTTAAAGGGGAGGTCTTCTAGATTTGTAATCTACCGCCTAAATATACAGAAATTACTTTGAAATATTTAAATATTTTTTTTTTTAAATTTACATATACCCCAGTGCTGTTGCTTTCAGTGATTTTACTGATTTCCGGATTACAGAATGGCATATATATCATTCTAAAGGGAGATTGCTTAGATTTGTAATCTTTTGCCCAAAAACTCAGAAGTTACTTTGGACTATTTTTAAAAAGTTTCTTAAATTTCCATATACCCCAGTACTGTTGTTTTCAATAATTTTGCATCATAAAATAAAAACTATAAAATTTTCATAAAATATAAAAACACTTCCAGAAAGTTTAGAACCTACAAATTAAATTCTTTTTTGATTTTATTAGTTTTCGTAGGACAAATCGGGAATGTGGGGAATATTTAAAGTCCCTGATCAGCAACAGCACTGGGGTATAAATATGAAAATTTCAAAATTTTTTTAAAAATAGTCCAAAGTAACTTCTGAGTATTTGCTTAATAGACAGCCTCCTCTTTAAAATGATATGTGTCCTATTACACAATCTTAAATGGTTCGTTGGGAAATTATCAAAATCCCTCAAAGCAACTGCACTGGTGTCTATGAAAAATTCAAAAAAAATTTTTAAAAATAATCCAAAGTAATTTTTGAGTACATGTTCGGTAGATTAGAAATCTAGACGACCTCCCCTTTATTTATATGGGTGTGTGATATGTATCCTGTCACGTAATCTTTTTGAGAAATCAAGGCACTTAGGCCCATTTGTAGCAATGCACTTGTAATTCTCTTAAATATGTCAGAACACTAACAACAAACATATTTACGTTAGGATTAACAAAAAAAATTTGTATGCAAAGAAAATTATTTTAATCAATAAATGCCATTTCAAAAAGTTTTTTTCTTTAGGCACAGCTGAATTTTACTTAATGCTTTTAGACTCTATTTACTAAGACCCAAATGCTTAATAAGGAATTTAGGGCCAGTACGTGTCATACTTGCTTTATGTATGCAAAATTAATTTTTTTTTTTGCAAAATCTGTGTACACAATAAGATAACTAAAGTCATTACAAAGTACGTGGCATGTGGCTTTCTGTAACCTTTCTTTGATAACCCGTATTATTTTGCTTGACAGCTAAAGAAGAAGTTAAAATGTGGCTTTTTAAATTGAGTGCCAAATAAATAATATTTCATGTAAACAGCCTATTGACGCAGTACAATATGTTTTCCAAAATTGTTTCTCTAATAAAGTTTGTACATGATTTATGATATTTTTCTAATAAGAAAAGTTTTCATTTTTATATTTTTCAGGAAACATATTTTTCCATTGATTGTACTACTACGTTTCACTTTTGCTATTGTTGTTTTCGCTTTTTTTTTTTATCTTTTTAAGTTTAAATATTTTTTTATTGAGGCTGTTATATGAACTGTTGTGTTTGAAAGTGGTATAAGTCCATTTTTTAAAACAAAAATTGCGTTAGCGGTAGTTTTAGTGAAATAAAGACACCATCTTACTAAAAAAAACAACAGATTAATTTTTTTTTAAAAGTGGACTTGTACCACTTTTACAAATAACAGCTCAAATATTTGTTACAGCTATTGTTGTTGTTATTTTATGAGCACTTATCAAATTCTATCATATTTGATATGTTGATTTTTCTTTTCCAAAGTAAAAAAATATTAAAAAAGTATAAATAAAATGAAAAAAAAGAATAATAAAAATAAAATTAAAAATAATCTAAACATAAACTCAACTAACAAAGTTGCAAAATTTATTGGCACACACACAAGCTCATATTTATTGCATAAATATACAAGTAGTAGATGTAATAGACACACTACACTGTATCTCGTATGTAGATGATGAAATTGAGTTTAAAGTTGCTATCTAATATTGCTGCTGCTTTTGTTATTGTTATAAATTATCTATGGCAAAGTATCTTAAAGTTTTATATGGGTATAAATCAATCATAACTTGTGTCATATTTTAGACTTTTTTTTTTTGTTCTTCTCTGCTTGTCTGTTTCTAATACTCGTATCCATGTGAGATAACAGCTAACAGCCAACAACCAACAACATTTTATATTTTATCTTCACATTGTTAAATTTGCTATTTTTGTTTCTTTTTTGAGTTATTTTTTGTTCAGTTAAAATGAAGACTGTACACAAGACCAACAAACAATTTGATCAACTTTTCTAGTTTTTCAATCAATTTTTTTTAACTTTAAGAATTTTATGTTAATCAGTGTTGTTTTGTGTTCCTAATAAAATTAAGAAAAAATTTTTAAATCAATTTTTTTTTCTTTTTTTTTTTTTATTCAATTTCACCAAACTATTCCTTTCCAAATTAAAACAAAAAATAATTTCAAAAACTTGACAAATGGGTAAGTGAGCCAAGATCATTTTGTTATTCAGTTGTCTTGGGTTTATTTTATTAAGTTCGCACAACTCTTCCCTTCCAAAATAAAACAAAAACATTTTTATTAAATATTTTTATTCTTCTTATTAAATATTTTCACCAAAATTTTCCCTTCCGAAATAAAAGTTTTTTTTTTTTTTAAATCCACAAATGGGTGGGTCAAGATCACTTTATCATTTAGTTGTCTTGGCCAGTAGGAGGCTTTTTTTTATTAATTTTTGTATTCTCTGTATTAATAATTTTTTTTTATTTCACCAAAATTATCCCTTTCGAAATAAAAAAAAAAGTTTGTTTTTTTTAAATCCACAAATTGGTGGGTCAAGATCACTTTATTATTCAGTTGTGGTTCAAAATAAACCAACCAAGCAAGCGATGTGGTAATAAAAATTTACTTTCGCATAAAATCTTCGTGTTCGGAATACAGAACAGCACTGAATAAGTTTAAGGTATTTTTTGAATTAAAAAATCTTTTTGTTATTTTTCAATATTTCAACCATTTTTTGGTGTCTTCTTGGGTCTAATTAAGCATTCCATTCCGCAATTGCGGAAAGCATTTTTGTTGTGCTAAAGCAAAATTTGCAATTATTCATTCCGTTGCTGGGGTATTCTTCCGCAGGTGCGATATCAAATCTAGCGGAACGATATTTCTATATTATTAATTCCTCAATATAGAAAAATTTCTATACATGGCAGCATTATACACGGTAAAGCATTAAAATCAGCTGTACATTTTAGCTGTCAAAATTTCTTTATATTCTGTGTGTGCCCAAAGAACATAGAGGGTGTGTGCTTGTAGGACCGTTTAATTCTTTTTATTTGAAACATATGATAAGGTTGTAATTCAGTGCTTGTTGTACTAAATGCCTTATCAGGTATGGTTCTGCCATGATCCCAACAACAGTTTGTCTGAGGTACTTTTCCGAAAAGTCAAAAAATTTTTTGATAAAAAGGTTAAAGAAATTAATTAACTCGTTTTGTATTAAATTAATGTTTGTTGGGTAGTAAATATTTCTGTCAGGGCCTTGGTAAAACGAAATAAAAACTACTTTAAAGAGTTTGTTGTTGTTTTTGCTTATTTTTTTGTTTTTACTGTAAATGACACTTTAGTATGTTTACATTTACATGCATGCAGAATACACACACTAACACACAATTGTATCCCTAAGATTGAAGTGGCGTCATTGTTTAGCCTGTGACAGGCGGGTCGGGTCGTTAATATAGGGATTTTGTTAAGACATACGTACATACATACATACATACCCATCCAGGCAAACTTAAACAGATAGTTTGATTTCACATGAATGGATAACAGGGTAAGTAGTCAGTATGTAAAGAAAAAAAATTGTTTATGTTTGCAAATGTGTATGTATGTGGGCATATATTACACAAGTATTTAACTTGTGTATTTAGATGTAGTTATGTGTGTCATTTTCTTACTAGCTTGCTTGTCAGACAGTCTTGTCTGTTGGTATAAATTTGCTGTTAAAGCTCTTGCTTTTTTGCATTTGTAGTACAAATTGTCGTGCCGAGACACGAGATATATTACTGACACTCACTGGCTTAAAATATAAATTTAAACAAAAAACTAAATAAAACTTTATAGCCAATTTTAAAAGTAAAGCAAGTAAGGGATACAAGCCGAGCCAGAGCATCTTTAAAGTTCTGCACATAATTAGCCTTTTGGAAATTTATTACACAAAAAAAGGCAGCATCAAATATTCGTATTTGCAGTTTATTAATTTAAAATTTATTAAATAAATTTTAGAGTGCTGAATTGAAATAAAATTACCTGCAAGCTTTTTTTATACTCTGCTTCAGCCGTTTATTTGAAATAAAAATTGTCTAAAATTTATTTAGGGAAAATTCTATTCCATAAGTATTTTCTAAACTGCATGTTACTCGTAACAACAACATTTTTCAAAATTCATTTTCAATTTGTAGCAACAAAACAAAAATTCAAATAAATTTTCTAAATGCAAAATTTAGAGAATTTTTTGTTAAATAAAAACTAGATTTTTTTAGTTTGTTTAAATGTATGTATTTATATGGCCTGGCAAAATGGTAATTGTATGTATGTGTTAGTGTGTGCCTGTCCCTTTGTAACGCAAATGTTTTGGCTGTGTAATGATTTATAGCCATGGCTTTGATATGCGCCTACACTTAGAGTCGTGCACAATAAAATAAAAATTGTAAAATATATAGGCAGTTTAAAGACTACACATATATTTTATAGAATATATACACATTCATGCAAAATCCCTGCACAAATCTCAGCTACTTTAAGAACGTACTCTTTATGGAACTATAGCTAGTTTCAAAAACTAGCCGGTACGATTTCTTCGCTGGATGCAACCCTTTCGTAGCAGATCCAGCCTCTTTAAAATAACTCAAACGTATGAAGAAAACATTGGCTGTGTTGTTGCATTGTCTCCACACTGAGAAAAACAACTTTGGTTGTGAGAACTAAATTTGTGATAGTAGAATTTTTTCATCGTGGCTATAGAAAATCGGATTTACAGCTCGAAATATTTTTCAAAGCAAGAAGTTTTGAAATTAAAGTATCGAATTCTGGTTGTTACAACTAAACCATTTAATTACCGCAACTGAATTATTGCTTGAAAATTAATTTAGTTCTCCCAACCGAAGCTGTTTTCTTTGGGTGTATTAATGTTACACAGGTCACTATAAACTCTTATATTTAATTTGAATACACATGTTGCTAAGCTCCCAGAAAGTCAAATACATTTTTCAGAATTAATTCTGCTTCTCAATATGAAATACAAAAAATCATAAATTCAACTGTAAATAAATTCAAAAATTCAGAAAGGATTTTAATTCAAAATGCCAGCTTATTTTATTATTTATCGACCACGCTTTAGGGTTCTGCATTCGTTCCAAAACTTTTTCATCCGAGCATCTACACACAGAAAACAACTTCGGTTGTAAGAACTAAATTTCAATTGTGATAATCAAATTTTTTGGTTGCAGCAACCATAATTCGCAACTAAAGTCCAAAATTTAATTATAGTAAAAATATTTCGGGCTGAAAGATCGATTTTTTTGTTGTCGCGGTTAAAAAATTCGCCTATTATAACTTAATGTTTGACTGGAAACAAATTTAGTTATCACAACCGAAGTTGTTTTCTTAGAGTAAGAATAAAAAAATGTGTAGCAACAAAACGACTTTGCTTGAGAGAATTGAATTTGTGGCCAATCCAAAATTCAATTTTGATAATATTAATTTTTTTTAGCAACCAAAATTCGATAATACAGTCCAAAATTTAGTTCTCTCAAAAATATTACGAGCTGTAACATCGATTTTCTATTGTCACAATTAAAAAATTCAGTTATCCCAAGTGAATTTTTTGTTTAAAACAAATTTTGTTCTCACAACCGAAATTGATTTCTCGGTGTAAAAGCACAAAACAACTTCGGCTGTGAGAACTGAATTTCTTAGTGGTCTAAAATTTTATTTGACGTATTCAAATGATTGATATGCGTCTAAAATTGTGATAATTTTGCATCCAAAGCCGAATTTCAATTATACCAACTGAATAGATTAAGTGGCCTGAAATAAAATTCTCCCAACCAAATATTTTTTCTCAGTGTAGCTAGAACCAATTAAATTAGACCATGTATATAGTTCACGAATTTCTGTTAGGGTTATTTAAGGCTTCTCTTTTTTATATTTAAACAAAACTCATGCACACATAAACTACTGCTGCATCAAAACTTTAAATGGACAAATACTTGTAAAACAAATAAAAATAAAATTAAAAGAAAACAGAAAAAAATTGTGATTTTCCAGCAAATGGAAAATAAATAAATTTTTTACAGCTGTTTTGTTTTTTTATTTTTTATTTTGCTGAAGTAAACAAATTCACAAATGGAAATTGTAGGAAAACAAAATTGCTCTCATATGCTGATGCCTTTGCTTGTTCTATGTTTTAGAGAAAGAATATGGGCAATAAACAACATTTGACTTAAAATTCCTACATTTGTGCTGAAAAATAACAAATTTTTTTTTAATATTTTTGTTTTGTAAGCACATTCAGAACAAAAAGTTTTTATTTTATTGCAATTTTAAATTTATTTCAACAATTTTTGTTTTTCTATTTTTATGTTTTTTTACGTTTTGTTTTATTTAAGCAAAATGTGCCATTTTTTGGTAAAGGTGAGCAAGATGACCTCAATAAAGAAATTTTCTAAAATTATTAAAAATTTTAAATTTTCTACATTTTTATGTGGGGAAGGAAATGATAATGATTTGTAGGTTAATAAAAAAGCTTCTAACTAATATAACTGTCTGCTTGATAAAAGCTGTTGATGTACACCCAGAGAAAACATGACACCATCTGTTGTCAAAATGTCAACAAACGGTTATCCACTAAGCTTAAGTTCACTTTGACAACTCATGGTGTCATTATTGACAACATTGCGTTTCAGAATTGACAACGAATGGTGTCATTTGGTGTCGAAAAGATACCATATGATTAATGAAATGACAACATGCGTTGTCAATTTGAAAACGTTTCTTAAGAACTTGAAAATTATATATCACATTGGTGTCAACTCTACAAAGTTCGTTAACAAGTTTACAACTTGCTTTATCAAAAAAGTAAAACCGTAGCTTTTTTCGAAATTTATAGCCAGCCGTTGCCCACTTGTATATGCTTGTTAAAAAATTGAAAATAATTGTTGTCAATAAAATAGAAAATGGAATGGTATCAAAATAACCACATATGTTGTTGATTTTGCAACACGTTTTCTGGCTTAGTGTATCTTACTTAATGCTGTCAACTCTGGTAGTCTTCTTGATAAACATTTTTGGATGCCTCTGTCTATTGTCTTGACTAACGCTGTTGAAAAACTTGTATATCTCCTCTTATTGACTTGTTGTCGTAATTATATCAATATATTCCATAATTACTGAAATGTTAAGGCCAACAATATCATTTGCTAAAATCGAAATAATATTTTAAAAAACAAAAGCTTTAGAGACTTTCAAAGTCTTCTAAAATAACTTAAGAAGCTATAATTCTTAAAAAATGACCCTGTCCAAAAAAATGTTTCCTATGACAAACATTTTTGTCTCCCTCCTTGATTAATGCTAATAATTTCTCAAGTGGCATAATGCTTATTGACTTCCCTGTCTTATGGTGTTGGAGATAAAATGTTTTCTTTAAAAACCCTATTGGAGTTTCTACTTACTTCCTAAATTACTAAAACTAAAGCTTATGTCTAATCTGCCTGTCTTTAGACTAAAAGCCAAAGCACCTCAACTTTACTTTCATATTATATATTTCTCTTAAAAAAAAAAAAAAAAAAATATTAAAATTCTAGCATTTTTACTTTAAAAACCTTCACCAAACCAACTTTATTTTTTTTCCTAAAAAAAATTTTTAAATTTTTAATATTTTATGCAAATTTATTTTGTAAAAAAAAATTTAAATCAACACAAAAGCTTTAAGCCAATTAAAGTCAATGTAACACTTAAAAAAACTCCCCATCACCACCTCTACTAAAAATGCTTAAAACTTTACAAAAGATTTTAAGTAAAACTGAAAGTAAATTGGTCCACTAGAAGTCTGTTATGGCTGGTTATCTCTCTTTCTCTCTCTCTCTCTCTCTCTGGCAACATGCAGCATGTTTGCATTTTAATCAACTTAATAAAATTTCATAATAAAATACTTTGGCATAACAAAAATGAAATTGTATGATGCAGCCAGTATTAAAGACGAAGGAGTTAAAGGTTTTTGTTCTTCAAATTTAATTAAATAATTCATTTTAAATTTTAAATTGTAACTTTTAATCAAATTAAATTTAAATTTAACACATTTTTCTCTATAATTCTTATCTTTACAGAGTGTATACCAACTAAGAGGGAAAAAATCTTAAAATGAAATAATGCTTTTGTCAAGTGTCTTCATTATAAAACCAACATTTAAGAATTTTTAGGCAGTTTAAGGAAGCAAAATAAAAAAAGTTAAACAAGAAAAACATTAATTATTGTAGAAAAAAATATTTTATTAAACTGGGTAAAACATGGCCATGCATCATAATACCATATTTACGGGAGCGGCCACAAAATTTCAAACCAGACCAGCTTCACCGCAATTTGCCAGTTTTTCACCACCCTCCGATTATCCGCATGCTCAGGCACAAACAGCGGTGCATATACATCAGCAACATCAACAACAGCAGCAGCATCAGATTCAGCAGCATCATTTGCCACAACAACAATATCCACCGCATGCCATGTCTATGCGTCATAGTGGCAAGTCCGTAAATGCTGGAGGCAGCATAAAATCTCGTTCAACTTCATCTTCCGCCCATCATATGCTCAACTCAAATACCATGACTGGTGGTATGCTGGCTGCCATGTCTAGTGGCGGCAGTTTGGGTCATCATCGTGGTGATTTAATATTTCCTGATGATATGGACAGCATAGAATTTTGTATGCCTCCACCACCGGCACCATCAAATGGTATGGGTCACGGTGTGAGTAGTGAAATGCTTTTGGTACACGGCAAAAATGGTTTGTGTACGGGGGAAGCGTTTACAGAGAGACGAAGAAGAGGTCATAGTAGGCGCAGCAATCACAAAATTGATGTAGAACAACAGGTTAGTTGAAGGATTTTATTATTAATTTCTTTTAAATTAATTAATTAAAAAAAAAACTGTAGGCCACTTAAAAAAATTAATTAAAATAATTAATTTACATACTCGCTTTTTAAACAATTAATTCCCTTAATCAAATGAACGACACATCACTCACTTACTAACCCACTAGCCCATTTACTGAACTATTAACTCAATTACTAAGCTTTTGACTCACTTACTAAATTAATAAGTCTCTAAATCAATTACTAAATCATTTAGTAAGTTATTGAATTATTTACTCAACTTATGACCTGTTTACAGAGCTACTGACTCACTTACTGAACTATTGACTCTCTTAATTAACTAATATAGCAACTAATGACTCACTTACTAAGCTCCTGACTTACTTTCTTAAATTATAACCCGCTTACTGAATTATTGACTTACTTAATAAGCTTCTGACTCACTTACTTACTCTCTAAATCAATTACCAACTCACTTACTAAGCTTAACTACTAACTAGCTTACTGAACTACTGATTGACTTACTAAAATATGGAATCTCTTGACTTTTTACCTACTTGTTCTATCACTAACTTACTTACTTCTGCAATTTCACTGTTGCTCTGTTTCCTAAAAAACTGTTTACTCTGTTGCTTGCACTTGATGTTAAGTAAACAGGCCTTAAAAAAAATTAAAAAAGCCATGCAATTGTTGTTGAAAAACAGAGAAGAAAACGCCATTAATTTCCAATAATTTTAATGTAAAATTACAAAACCAAATTTCTACTTAAAAGTAAAATTCTTAATCTGATTCTGAAGCAAAAAGGCCTTCATTTAACAATTTAAAAAAGAAATTTTTTCTGCTTTCTGTAAAAAACAAAACAACTGCAACAAATAGTTTTACACCTCCTCTTGTTTTTGTTGCAGGTTAAATGGTCTCGCAAAAATATTGCCGCCACTATGGAACGCTTTGAGCCCACACAACAACATTCCTCATCTTCAACATCGTCTTTAGAATATGGCTTTGCGGCCAGTGTTGTAACACCTACATCAACACCTTCACACCATTCGCAACAGCAAATTTCACCTGCTCCTTCACAAACGTACCAGGGTGGAGCAGCAGCAGCAGCTGCTGCTGGTGCTGCTTCAGCCAACAATGTTGTTGGTCTGTCAGGCTCAGCACCCTACAATCATGTCTACTCATATGCTTACTATGAACCAGGGGCTGCAAAATGTCACACCAACATACCGCAAAAAGATGAAGCCTCAGCCATTGTACCAGCCCCTTTAGCGAATGCAACAGCATCTTCTAAAAGTCCACCCCGCAATTCCATAAGAGCACTGTTAGCTAAAGGTTTTCGTTCCAAATCAAATAGCGGCCAGTCAACTTCATCCTCACCTAGTGCCACTGATGAACGACACACTTATACCACACGTTATGGCACCACTGAGAATCTCTATGAAGAGGTTAATGATCAGAAAATACGTAAAGTTTTATCCGACAACCGCATAGCAACATCGAATGTGAAGGAGGAGCTGAGAAGAGTTCAACACAATCACTTCAGGGTATTGGATGAATTAAATTTATCGTTGGAAGCTTTGATTATGCCTGAAACCCCACCTGATATAAGTCCCAATCAGGTGGAAGATGATGATGGTCCATCCACAAGTGCTGCAGCGGTGGCAGCAGCAACAGCAGCAACTACTTCTATGGCCTCGGTATCGACGGGTTCTCATAGAGGACCACGTCGTGGAGGTCTGTTGGGCGGTGCTGCTTCCTCCTCTTCATCCACAGTGTCTTCTTCACAGCAGCGTACCTTATCTCACGCCAGCCTGGAAAATCTGTCTTCAACTCTAAATTCTATTGAACTGAAAGAGCACACCCACAGTTCTTGCATTAATCCCGAATTCGATGAGGGTGATCTGGATAGTGGTTTTAGCGGTAGCGGTAGTAGTAGTGGTGCAAGCTACAATGAAAGCCTGCGTTATTATAAAACCGGTCCTACTCCCAGTCATCAGCATCATAACCATCATGCCCAGCAGCATCAACTGCAACAGCATCATCTGATACAACCCACCACTTTACCCCAAAATATGCGCAGTTGTCGATCATCAACTGCATCCGGTACATCAACTTCCAAAAGTAGTATGGTTTCAAATGAGGATCAAGGTATTGGCATGATGACCTCATTGGGTAGCTGTGGTACAGCTGTTACCTCACCAGCAAATGGTAATTTATTAGCGTCACCATTTAATTATGCCCGCCGCTGTTCTGATACACAACGTGCATCTGGGCGCTCAGCCTCTGATTCCTCAGCGACGGGTGCGAAACCGAAAAAAAACTTTTGGAAAATAAAACCGTGATGCTATAAAAAGGCTTTACGTAAACTCTGCAAAAAATGGAGTATAGTGGTGGTAAGTTAAATTTTAAGTTAAGTTTCAATTACAACAACAACAACAAGTGATGTATTTGTAAAAAAAAAGCACACAAATATTTAAATTAAAAAAAAAAATTAAGAAAAATTATTCTATGTTTAATTAATTAATTACAACTATTTTATTATTATTATTATTATTATTATTATTATTATAAAAACAAAAACAAAATGAAATGCATTTTTAGTTAAACTAAGCATACATGTATTTGTTAATTTAAATATGAAAGAAAGCAAAATGAAATTCATTAAACCATAAAAAAAAGAAGAAAAAAAAAGAAAATTGTGAATAATAAATTTATTGAATTTTTTGAGTTAAACAAAATTATTGCAGTTTTTATTTTATTTGGTGGGTGTTATTCGTTAAATTTATAATTTCAATTATTTAACAAAAAATTGGCATTAATTATATTATTTTTTGTTTTGTAAATGCATCTTTCCCCACATGAAAAACTAAAATAAGAGACAGACTTTTTTAAAAAACTGTCTCGGAAATAACTCCCACAACACAAAATTCTTTAAGCAAAAGTTTTTTGGGACTGTTAGTATGAAAAATTCAAAAAGTACCATTTTATTACTTTCTTTATTTTTCTAATTAGTCAGCACCGTTTGAGCTCGGTCTGATATTTCGAGATTCTTTAATGTTAAAAAATCAAAAAGTACCATTATAGTATTATATGAATAAAAAGTACCATTTTCTCTTCTTAATTATTTTTCATCTTGCCCTAAACCGTTTGAGTCTAGTCTAATAGTACCATTCAAAGCAATAAAAAGTACTTTTTGGCCTCTTAATAATTCTTTACTTTTCTCAATATCGTTTTACCCCAATCTCATAGTTCTAGGGTTGTTAGTATGAAAAATTCAAAAAGTACCATTAAAATATATAAATAGTATAATTTTTTACATAAATGGTTTTTCAGTTTCCGTAGTTTTAGGGTTTTTAATATTAATAAACCAAAAAGTACCAATTTTTCTATTAATGATTTTTTACTTTAATTTTAAACGTTTAAGCCCAGTCTTGTAGCTTTAAGGTTTTTAATATTAATAAACCAAAAAGTACCATTTTGTACTTTAGCGATTTTTTATTTCGTTCAGTACCATTAATTCTACTGTAACAATTCTCTAGGTTTACACATAGCACAAATGGTTTATATATAAATTACCAAAAGTATTTCTCCTTTTTGGTACTTTTTTACCTCTTTTCTTTAAATGTAATTTTTATTGGGTGTTACAAATTAATAATAAAATGTTTAAATGCTGCATTAATTTACATAAAGATACATTTTAAGAAAGAGTAGTAAAGAGGGGTACATATTTTATCCCTTATTGGAGCCTTTTTAAAGAAGTGAAGAATGTATTCTTGTGATTGTTACTTTGAAAGGTGGTTAAAAAACGTAGCAAAATTCGTGTTTTACAGTTTTTATCCCACAAACGTACAAATATCAAAAAAGTACCAAATACTTATAAGTAATTTTCTTATTAAAATATTTTTTAGTTTGAATTTTGTCCCTATCCGTAGTAGTTTCGGAGATATATCATAAGAAATCTGATTTTACCCTTTTTTACCCTTCTTATTCGTCCTACACATAGTGAGAGGAACATACTCACCGAATTTCAAGTCCGTAGCTTTAGTAATTAGTTCTAGGCGATGATGAGTCAGTCAATCAGTTAGTCAGTTTGTTAATAAGTTATTCAGTCAGTCTTTCAGGCTGGTATTCAACGAGGCTAATAACGACTTCAAGTATAAATTATGACAAATTTTTCATACAAATTTGTCATAATATCGATTTCACGTCAACTTTAATTTGCTTTGAATACAAGCATCAGTCAGTTAGTCAGTCAGTCAATCAATCTTTCAGTCAGTTTTTCATTTAGTTAATCAGTCAGTCATTCAGTCAGCTAGTCAGTTGAATTTCAAGTCCGTAGCTTTATTCGTTTGTTCTACGCGATGATGATGATAAGTCAATGAGTCAGTCAGTCAGTTAATCAGTTAGTCAGTCACCATTTTTAACTTAATGTTTATTAATTAATTTGTCTCATGAATTCTACTTTCACACTAACGTTTACCATGTAAAAAAGTATTTTTTTTTCTTTCTGCTAAATGTTTGATACTCAAAGCTAATGCTTAATATGGAAATAAAGCATACTTTCAGCTGCTTACAGATTAATTTAATGAAGCATACTTAATGGCATGTGATTTCAATTAAATTTTTTTTATTTGCGCAATCCTCCCCAAACACTGAATGTAAAGAAATTAGATGAAAAATATTTAACAAACAATATAAAATATAAAATCTGAAATGAAATAAATTCTTAACATACTTTTTTATGACCTAAGGGAAGGAAAATCTACGGCCAGCGTAGATCAAATTGATAAGTTTGCAACAGCAACAAATAAAGATGCTAAAGAGGAAATGAAATTACAATGCAGTTTCAGGGAAAGAAAATATGAGATATATAAAATCACCACCAACAACACCACCATAATTTAACCACATGCATAGACACGCTTATTAAGAAGTGTATGTGAGGGTTTCCTAACAAAACTATTGTGCGTAATAAATACAACTTAAAACCCAGCTCTAATCCAGCAAAGCAAACAACATTTATGCTTATAAATCTTATCAGTTTACTAAAAGAATGAAAGATGGAAATTATTTAGTTTTAGGAGAGTGAAAGTGCAAATACTTTGATGTAAAAAGTGTTGCAGTAATTTCAACCACACAGCCCAATAGTTGGTTGGAATTTACAAGAAAGACAGTAAAATATAAACAGTCAATGCTAATGGTGGTGGTGGAAATCTTTCTTAAAGCATAATATTACATGGGGATGAAATTAACAAGTTCATGCGAGTGTGGGTAAAGGAGTGCATATAAGAGAGCAGAAAAAAAATTAATTTTATTGGTAGACACTTTATTAGTAGCCAAGACCTATTTCTTAGAGAATTCTTGTTTCTTATAGTTTAACTTGCATTTATGTCTCTTTGAAGGGAATTTCCTTATTCTATGAAAATTAAAAATGTAAAATATTTTTCTTTCAGGCAGTCATTCCATTTCAATTGTATAGCAATTTTGAAATATCGAATGCTGTAATTTGGCCTAATTGCCTTTATAAAATTATAAATTTTTTTAATTAAGTTTTTTTGGGAGCTTCAAGTTGCCTCTTTTTTAAATTGTAACCATGTGAATCTCTCATTTTATTTCAATGAAATCTTGGCCAAACTTATATAGCACTATGAAGAATAGCTTTGGGGAACTTTTTATTTCATTAGTTGTATATTTAGAGAATTGCAAGAGAAAGTATTCGTGAAATTCAATTATTGCTCTTTGAATTTCCTGTTTGTCTTTTTTGCAAGCTATACAATCCATTGAATTTTATCTGAAATTTAATACCTACCATTTCCCAAGCAGGTTTCTATATATTTTTGACTTAGCCATGCCCACTTTAACGCCCCCTTTTCCAGAGAGCAATTTTAATATTTTTTAATGATTAAAATTCTAATTTTTCAGGAATTTCTTTAGAAATTTAATAAATACCCTCTCTTTAATGAAAGGATTCTGAAAGTAAAGAACTGGTCTGGGCTTAGAAAAGATAGGGTCAAGCCCCGATTTAATTTTAATAATTTATTTCACTGAAAAAGTCTTTTGGAAATGTTGAAAAATAAAATAAATTTTATTTGTGATATAATTTTTATTATTTTTTAATATAAAATTTATAAAGTTCATATAATTTAATAAAATCAGCGGTTATATAGAAAAACAGCTTAAGTCAACTTAAGTAAAAATTCTCCAGTTGTCATAACTTTATTATTGCGGTAAAGAGACGTTATATTTCACAATTAACGAGATGCCAACAATAGTTGTACTAAATATTTGCTGCAATCGTAATAATTTTATAAGAAACCTATATAAGGCTTTCAAAATTATAGTCCTCTAGTTTCCTTTAATGCCACAGAAACGCTTATTTAATAAAGAAAAAAGGATTTTAAATAATATTAATTTCCTATAGAAAATTGGGTTAATAAGCCTTTATGAAATCAAGATAAAAAATTTTTTTAAATAAATTTCCCTGAAGAAGACTTTCAAAAGATAGTCAAAATATTGGAAAATTAAAATAAAAACAATTTTTTCATTGAGATCTTAAGCTTGATTAATATTAACTAATAATAAAAAATTACCTTCTTTTTAAATAACAAAATTGTTATTTAATTCTCTTTTTAAAAATTTATAGACTCAAGCTATTAATTCACTAAACACCCGTAGGCAAACCCTTTAGGATTAAAATTTTCAATACCAGCCCAGCCAAAACCAAGATAAAGAGTGTGAGAGAATTATATCGGCTAAAACTTATTTATTTATTGAACTATTATTCAGTTCACCACCTCCTTAGTGTATGCAATGAATTGCAGCCACTATTTTTAAACAAACAAAAGCCACAAGAAAGAATATGGGGTATTTACACATACAAGCAAAATAAAGATGAGATGAAATAATATGAATGTGTGCTTGAGAGTTCGTTTGGGTGTAAATGTGTGTATATGATGAGCATATCATCTTCCCTAATGTTTAGTGGTTTTGTTTGGAATAGCGTAGATACCAGTCAGTAGTGTACTTGCAATTTATGGTAGCAAATAGAGCATTTTAACACCAAAACTTAATGTAATCATAATATGAAAATGTATATATATGTGTGTGTACATGTGGGTTTGTGTGTATGGGCTTGCATTGTATGCATATGTATTTAAGTATTAATACGTATGAGTGGCTTGTGTGTAAACACACTCATGTATTCTGTAGGATTCTGTAGAGAGTGCAAATGTTTAAATATTATCTCATTGTTGGCACACTCTATTTCTATCTTTTACTTATTTAAAATGTATGTGTGTGTGTGTGTTTGTGTGTATGTGGGCTTGTGTGCACTTAAATATTCTTTTATGCACATAATTTGTTGCTGGGTGTTAAGAAACAAGTGTTGGAATTTTAAATAAATATAAAGCCAAGAGATACATGCTCATGCACATAAACACAAAAAAGGGAACACATAAACGCATGTTTAAATGCAACCATGTAAGCACGTTTGAAGTGTCTGCAATTTATAACAATTTTCACTACAAAACTGAGCTAAAATTCTGCTTATAATTAGACAATAAAACTAAATATTTTTTATTAAATCTTTTCAAAACTGTTTTAGAATTTAAATTGCTTAAGCACTATCTCTTTCAACCCTCTAAATATTCAACTCATGGATTAAAAAGTTCCAACAAAACTAGTCTTTATAAGTTTGGCCAAAATTAAATTCACCTAAAATGAAAGATTCACACGTCGATTTACAAATACAATTTAGAAAAATAGGCAACTTTAAGCCCCCAAAAAACATAATCAAAAAAAATTATTAATTTTATAAAACATTTATTTAGCATACAATTGCTAAACTTTTAAGTTTAACGACTTCCACTAGCTCTTTGTGTTACATGAAAAGAAATTTCTTTTAATGAAGCGCAAATTAATAAAAACATTAAGAGTTGACTTTTGTTCGTAAGAATTTTTTGAATTTAAAATCACAGTCACAAAAAAGTTGCCTCTTATTAAGAGCTGACTTTTGTTTATTAGAATTTAACGAATTTAAATCGATTTTAAAATGATATCGACTTTAGTGGGACTATGATTATGGGTCTTTAATTTTATTTTAATTTTTTGTTATACAACAGAACTAATTATCATAAAAATATTAATAAAAAAAATTGTTCACGAAATAAAGAAATTTAATTCTATACAAAAATTTTTTTGGAATTTATAAAAGACTACGAGTAGCTGTTTTTAATCCGGTCTCGCTTTTTTTTTACCATATGAGTGGATTTCTTAGTGTTTTTAATTAGATAAAAATTAGCAGTTTAAAATAATAAAGTGGATACACACATTACATGGCGACAGAGCCTGTATTTCAAAATAGATTTCCAAAACGTTGTTTAGAATTGAAAAATTTTATTTATTTTAGAGCTTTCGAATATACAACATTTCAGGTTTTTACTTTGGATTATTTTTAAAAGAATTTTTAAATTTCCATAAAAGATAACAAAATGGGACATATATCATTTTAAAGGGGCGGTCGTCTAGATTTTTAATCTACCGCCCAAAAACTCAGAAAATACTTAAGATTATTTAAAATTTTTTTTTGAAATTTTCTTATACCCTAGCGCTGTTGCTCTGAGAGATTTTAACGACTTTCGCACTAGATTATGAGATAATATATATATCGTTTTAAAAGGGAGGTTGTCTAGATTTGCAGCCTACTGCCTAAATACTTAGAAGTTACTTTGGATTATTTTTAAAAATTTTTTGAATTGTCCATATACCTCATTTTGCAGAGGTACCACTACCGATTTTGCTAAAAAAAAATTAATGAAACCAAAAAGAATTTAATCTATGAGTTCTATGTTTTTAGGTTGTGTTTAAACATTGCTTTGTCTTATTTTTAATTTTTTTTTTTAATTTCCATATACCTCAGTGCTGACAGATTTTAGTGACTTCCGGACGAACCATAGAAAAAGACGGGATGGGACTTTTATCATTTTAAAGGGGAGGTCGTCTAAATTTTTAATCTATTACACAAATACTCAGAAGTTACTTTGGATTATTTAAAAAATTTTTTTGAATTGCCCATATATCCCATTTTGCAGAGGTACCACTACCGATTTTGCTAAAAAAAAATTAATGAAATCAAAAGGAGTTTAATCTATGGGTTCTAAGCTTTTAGGAATATTTCTTTGTCTTATTTTTATTTTTTTTTAAATTTCCATATACTCCAGTGCTGTTGTTTTGACAGATTTTAGCGACTTCCGGACGAACCATAGAAAAAGACGAGATGGGAATTTTATCATTTTAAAGGGGAGGTCGTCTAAATTTTTAATCTACCACACAAATACTCAGAAATTATTTTGGATTATTTTTAAAATTTTTTTTTAAATCTAGTCTTGCTGTTCTGGGATATTTTAGCGACTTCCGGACGCAGACAGAAGATTGCGAGAAGGGCCATATATCATTTTACAGAAGAGGTCATCTTAATTTGTAGTCTATTGCCCAAGTACTCAGAAGGTACTTTGGATTATTTAAAAAATTTTTTTAATTTAATTTAAATTTCCATATACCCTAGTGCTGCTCTTCTGAGGGATTTTATTGACTTCCGGACGAACTATAGAAGATAATGGGATGGGTTATTTTATCCTTTTAAAGGAGAACTTATCTAAACTTGTAGTCTATCACTCAAATACTTAGAAATTACTTTGGATTATATTTAAAATTTTTTTGAAATTCCCTCAAGAGTGGTTTCCGCAACTACATTAGCTATTTCAATGAAATCCCCTTGAATAATATTTTAGGTCTCTCCTATCCATCTAATCTTCATATAAATTTGTGTGTTACTGTTAGCATAATTTCTACAGGACTTCTATTGATTTTATTTTGAAGTTTTTTATAAACATTAATGAAACCGCTTCAGCAGCCACATACGCATGAAATTGAATTGAATAATTTTACTTAAATCTGATTAGATGATTTAATTGCTATAACAGCTTTCACATAATACTAGAGCACAGCCATGTGCATACATGATTTTATTATTATTAGTTTTCTAGTCTATTTAGAATTTTCCCTAAATTTGATATCAAAATCAAATAAATATTTTTGGTTTTTGGGTGCGTGTTGCATGCCACGATTGTCATCTTTATAAAATGCATTTCAACCATAATGACTTATAAGATTTTTAATAAAAAAAAAAACTCTGTCTTTTACTCCATGCAAGTGGCATGAAATGTTTAACAAGAGGAAGGGTCGAATTCAGCACATAGAAAAATGAGGGCATATGTGTTGATTTTAAATAGAATTTATAGTTTTTTTCCTCTATTTACATGAAAACAATTTACCGCAAGTCAGAGAGAGAGAGAGAGAGAGAGATTTTCATTATAAATACAATGAAAATGGTTTTACTTCATCAACTTTTGCTAGTCTGTATTGTATGTTAGTTGTTGCTGTTGATTGTTAAATCTTTATTTATTGAGGATTATAAGTTTGGGATTTGAAATTAAATCTGTGTTGTTTATGAGAACCAACGCATATCCAAGGGTTGCACTACAATTCAATCAAATTAAAATGTTTCATTTTAAACGCTTATTTTCACTTAAATGATTCCCTGCTTTTTTTAAATCAAACACACCCACACACACACACACACACAAATTTATTCTTACACAGCTGATGACCAGTTGTGTTGAAATAGAAAAATCGCTTTCTTTTATTTCTGTGTTATGATGGGAATAAATATTTTGTCATAACAACAATAAATATTTTATTAGTAATTTCTATTAGTTTTTAGGAAATATCTTTCAATATATCGGAAACGGAAGAGTCTTGTTAGACACAAGTGCTTGTGCTTGTTTTAATTTATTGAAATAGTAACAATTACATGTGTTAAGTGGTTGGTGATGGTGGTGGTTATGAAATAATGAGTACACTCACAGTGATTGTGTATCTATAACTGAATTTAATAAATTAAAGAATTTTATAACACAAGTTGAAGTGCCGCTTATAAATTGTTTCACATTTATTTTTTAATGCTGATGATTTGTTGAGCCCTTATAAAATATGAGAAAATATTTTTTTTTAGAAAATTATAATAAACAAAAGCCAGAAGTATGTTTTCTGGGAAATTAATTAATGCTTAAATTAAGTTCAGCACAAGCAAAGAAGGAAAGTTTGTTTGCTAGAAACTAGTGGAAGAATTGCTAGAAATTAATTAAAAGTATAGAATTTCATGTGTAAAAAAATTGCTGCAGATGAGTAAAATAGATGTGGTAGAATTACTTTAGTCATCTCTATGATTTTCCCTAGAAATGAGAACACACAGACTGAGCTAAGAATACTTGCTCCAAGTAACTTGAATAAAATGGAACCTATAACGATTATAAGATTTTTAAAAGTTGTAAAACTGCTTAAATTTTAATTTAGGCTGCATAATCTTTTAGTTTGTGTTGTTGTTATTTTTTATGGCCCATAATTTATTTGGTTCGCTTGTAATATTACAAATTTTTTTTTTTTATTCTTCATAACCCAACTAAGACTAAAAAAAAATTACCACGCCTATTATTACGCCCTTTTTTTAAATTTATCAGAAACTTAGAACAGTACTGGAGTATGAGGGAGCTTAAAAAAATTTTTTAAATCCTCCAAAGTAATTTTTGTTCAAAATGGAGTCTTACGACTCTAATTGAAGGCCTTTAGGCCGCCATGTAAACCAACCAAAGTAATTTCTGCCCAATTCAGTGACAGATTACAAATATAAATGATGCAATGCCTTAAATATCTATAGATGCTTTGGCTTTAAAGATAGCAACAACTAATGCAGGTTCTGTTTTTTACTTGACGAAACCTCACAACATGTAATTTATGACTTAACAACCTTGTCGACTGGTATGGTAACACTACTTGTTGGCTCCTAGAGAGTTAGCAAACCTCTTAGTGAACAAGATAATTTTCTACATAACAAACCTAGATCTGAAACAGTTTTTACAGTTATTTTTTTCTGTTTTATACAGAGAGAACAACTTTGGTTGTAGAAACTAAACTGGTTTCTAACCAAAAACTCGGGTGTGATAATGAAATTTTTTAGTTCTAGCAACCAAAATTCTATAATAAATTTTTTAAATATATTTCCAGCTGTAAAATGGGCTTTTTAAACTAAAAAAATTAATTCTATTATCACAATTGAATTTTAGATTAAATAATAACAAATTTAGTTTTCATAACCGAAATAGACTATGTAGCTTTGACTGAGTTATTAAAGTTATAATCCTCAAGCAAATACTAAAGCAATAAACTCAAGATTACAGCATGACCTGTAAGAGCTACATGTGTATGCATTTGAGCAATTTAAAACTGCTGGACGCACCATTTGAATTAATTTCTTTCAAAGTCGTTTTTTTAAAGCCTGGTGGGCTGCATATTTAAATTGTCTTTGGTAGCATTTATATACTGCTGCTGCTAATCTAAACCAACATTATTCTCTCACTAACTGACGTAGTAAGTAATCCTCATAAGCTGCTGAGAGCTTATGAATCATGCTATTTCGAAGTTAACTCTCCCCCATTCATTGTTTTAATTATAAAAAAATTGAATTTGAAAAATGTTAAAGAAAAGGAAAACCTAATCTTTTTACGTAAATTAATCTTTTGTGCTGAAATAAACCAAACACAATAGAATATTTATTTGCCACCCCATAGTCTGCATCCACCAATCAAACCACCATTCAAATCTAAAATGAAATACGCGTTTTAGCGTTGTTGCTTATTAAACTCCTTTTTTTATGTTGTCATTATCTTTGTTTATAAGACAATTTATTTATTAACCATTTCAATATTTTATTTAAATCAGATCACGTTTTCTGCAAAACTGTCTGGGTGTGTGTGTGTGTGTATTTCTGGTTATTGTGCGTTAATGTTGTTATAGAAAATGCGCATTGCTGTTTTTCTTTTTTTTATGCTACAGTTTTGTTCTAGTTGTCAGTTTCTTTTTGTGTTGCTGCTTGTAGTCGTAACTCCCGCACAAAGTGTCCTTTATTGTGCAACTAATTTATTATCTTGTAGAAATTAATCTTGATATGTTGCCTTTTTTTTTACTTCTTCTTTAGCGTTTAAAATATTCTGGCGACTTTATTGAGGCCTTAAATCTCTTTATAATGTAAATAAAATAAAAAAAAAAAAACTGAAGTACACACAATAATAGTTTGAGACCAGGGCGGTTGTATGGAACTAAATGCTAGACATGGAATCATATATGTATCTACGCTCCAACGCATATAACACAAACAATTTTATAGACATCTGCGCATAATTCAACACAACATCTATTTACTAGTTGAAAGCAGGTTTCTAAAGGAATAGAATTGTTATGGGTTTTATAACAAAAAATAATGAAAATGAAATTTATTTAATTTTTTTTAATGTTAACTGATTTTATAATCTTTAATTCAAAGCTACTCAATTTATCTTCGATAGGCATTATTTTTCTCAGACACTTGCCGATTTGATGTGCCAATTTTAGACTCACAATAATCGTAATTCAATAATGTGAGCTGTTATTACATAAAATATAATAAATGAGCCGTTATTTTTGAAAACGGTACAAGTCCAATTTTTAAAAAAATTAATTTAGCTGTAATTTTCGCAATATATTGACGCCATCTTACTAAAATTAAAGCTTATAAATTTTTTAAAAAATGGAGTTACACCACTTTAAAAAATAACGGCTTATTTTTTATATTTTATGTACAGTTTCTTTTATTTATCAAAATAAATTCCTCATAAACCGTTATCCAAAGGATGTTTGTACTGGCGAAGGCTTAGGCAAGAGTCGAAACTGTGGTGAGATAAGAACACCACGCCCTTTGAGCTATAGTTAGATATGGCTAATATCGGAAAAATTATATGAAACTCTACTAGCACATGAGTAAAATCACTGTTGTATAAAACGAATCCTGTTGTTTCTGTTAAGTTTCATGGGGAATGTCGGAACATATTCTATTTCTTTCATTGAAATAAAGGAAAAAGTTCATAATTTTGTTTGAGTAATAGATTTCTCACATAATATCAAATTTTCATAATTTTTTCTTGTGTAAAAAGTGTCTCGCTTTTTCTAATAACCATCAATCATAGACTCTTTGCCCGCATTGCTGGTTAGTTTTCATTTTCTGAATTTGGAAATAACAAAGTAACCACTCGCTTTTATAAGAACACAAGCATTTAATTGTGACACGATTGGAGCAATCAGAGTGTAAGAGTCATGCAGTTCATCTAAGTATCATGGCCTGCTACATGTACCGGCTACATCTAATTAGGAAAAATAGATATCGTTTTACTTTATACAGCCCAAGACCAAGCAGCTTCTATTTATTTAGAAATTACAGTACTCAGTGTAACATTGGCTGAGCTTAATTTAAACTGGAATTAAATTCAGTTTATAAATGAATTTCTGTGTATTGATCCTTAAAATATCCATAAAATTAAAAAACCAAAACTTATTTTCTATAAAAACCATGGTTTTCTTCAATAGTTGTCTGTACAATTTTAATAAAAAATCTTGGCCTAATAATTTTCAATGAAATCATACTTTAGAAAACTGGCTTTTCTAAAAACAAACAAAATTTCTTACACACTTTGTTTGCCATTCATTAAAGAAAATCGAAAAACTCTTTTAAAGCTTTATTTACTAGGGTCATATATTTTACTATTATAGACACACACACACACACACAACACATACCCACACATGTACACATTTTTATTTTATTTGATAACTGAAGAAAGCTTGAAGGATTTGTTGGCTTCAATAAAATGAGGCCATGAGGGTGATTTACATCATCAAACAACCGCATGTACTTTATTTCATTCAAAAATTATGGGGAGTTATTGTAGTTAAAATCTACAAAATCAAACAAACAAACAAACAAAACACAAAGAAATGAAAGAAAATTCTAACAAAGTAGTGAGGCTTGTCAAAAGAAAAAAAGGAAAAAAGAAAAGAAATTTTTTTTTAAATAAATTTATTAAAAAAAAAGAGAAAGTTGTTAGTGTAAGACCAATTGGAAAATCTTTGTTTAGTCCATCAAACGTTTTAATATTCATTTTGTTCATAGATCCTCTGAATTTTGTCATTAATATAAAGAAAAATATTCATTGACCAAAGATGCTTCTAAGTATTGTCTTGCAGCTCTATTAAGTTCAAGATTAGGCAGTGAAGAGAAAGTGAATAGCAACCATATTGCTTGGAGATGAAAGTAGCGAACACCTGCATGCTTTTCTGTTCTGGGAAGAGAACAAATGACTGGGCCTGGCTCGGTCAGTAGTACGCAGCTATGAATACATACAGAGACAGCAGAACATGTACTTTTTCACTGTAAGGATATAATTTAGAACGTATTTTGTTACTTAGTATAGTTTTGAAGACCAAGCACACCATTTAAATTACTTTTTGCAAATGGTGGGTTCTATAAAACAAATCCCTGTATCAGATTCAGACGAAGCCACAAAAAATTTTAACCTTAAATTAAATTCATGGAAATTAATTTAGTTTTAGAGGCAAACTGTGCTTTTAAACTTTAAATGATTTTTTTAGCAACAAAAATCCACAAAGATTTTTTGCTTGTTAGCAGAGAAATCGAACATGCAACACACTACCTACTAGTCTATGGAGACTCCTTGTTTAATCAATATAAATAAAATTAGTTTTTTATTTGTTTTATGGTTCGATGTACAAATTTTTGTTTTCCAACAGGTTTGTCTGCAAGTTGGTAATATAATTTCTATGCTATAAGGAGATCAGTCACGCCCATTTTTAAGCCCACTTTTCAACTTCGTTTTAAACCTGAAATTATGCTTTATTTTCCACATAAGTCACTTTATAAGGTTCACTACCAGTATTTATTTGTATGAGATTTTTAACAATTAAAATTCTATTTTATTCTATCTAATGATACCGACTCTTTTAATAAAGGACTGGTCCGGGCGAGATTAATTGTAATATAAAATCACTTTCCTATTTCCAACAGGGAAGTTTAAAAAAAAGAAGAGTGTACAATTTGCTACTCAAAGATTATCACGTCTCTTCCAAAATGTCTGCCTTGTTTGATGTCTGTCCTGTTTAAAGAAAACTGAACACACGTTCGCTGCCAGTCATTCATACTAAAATCAATTCATACACTCACTCCAACAAGTAAATAAACTTGCATGCCCCCTTTCTCTATAAGATTCCGCAAAATTTACTGATTGTTGGGAAACTTTGCAGCCAGCCTACAACTTTCCTATAAGCGCCAACAACAATAATGACGACATAAAATGAGATTCAGTTTAACAACTTATTGGCGCCTTGCCCACACACAAATAATTCTACAGATACTAGCAAACATCAAGAAGAAGCTTATCTTTTTCCAGTTTTTTTTCTTTTGCTTCATTTTGAAAAAAAGGAATATCGCATATTTTTAGATTTTGATGTACTCAAGTTTAATATTCTGGTCGTAATTCTATTTAAACACAGCAACTTGTGTTGTCTTCTTCTTTAGATTTTTCTAGCCATTTATCAAAAAATTTTTATTGTTTGCAAATACTTTGATAAGTTTCTTCTTTCTTTTTTTTTTTTTTTTTTTTTTTTTGACATTAAGAAAAATTTTCCAGACATAATTCCATTGAACTTTACATATGAATTTGCTTGTACACCAGCATTGGTTAGAGATTTAATCAATTTGCTAAGAATCTTTGCTCTAGTTTCCCTTTTGCTTTTACACATTTTTTTTTCATTTAATTATTGCGGAAATTTATTGTCAATAAAAATAAGAAATTAATTATATTTTGTCGAGATTAAAAAGTGAAATGCTAAAGAGAATATAGAAAACTAAAAAGAAAATCCAATTGATGGGTCTATAAATTAATAAATGAAAGTTATTGAAAAGAAGCCTGGAAAAGTGAGGAAAAACTTATAGGTCATAAGTAAAATTGAATAGTTTTGTGTTTATACAAGAAAAGAGAAAATTTCAAGCAGCCCAGTGAGTTTCTGTTCAAGCTGATTTATCAGAAAGGCAAGTGAGATCATACTGGATGAAGCAATGTGATAGGTGAAGTTTTAATCTTGAACAGGGGACTGCACAAAAGTTCTTTTGGATAACGGCCTTTGTTTTAACATATTGTACCAAGACCGTGCTACTTCCTAAAGTTTTGGCGGTCCTAGCATGTATTTAGGATTTCATTACATTTGGACTATTTTGCAGATTTTCTGTTAATTAATTTTAAGCCATTTAATTCAGTCTTTTAAAGACTTAGTTTAATGTAAATTGGAGAGTTTTTTTTTGTAGGAAATCTTTCAATATGTATAATCTCATTTAAGAGAATTTATTGTTGATTATTTTAAAATTCATACCTGAAAATGAGTGTGTATAATTCAATTTAACACTTTAATTTCTTTTCTTTATTTAAAAACTTTAGCTTCTCCGCTAAATTTCATTCTTAAATAACTTATTACACAATATTCATTAGCAAAGCCTACAGCCAGTTACAAAATTCACTTTAATATTTAATGAAAAAATAAATTTAAACACAAATCGAGACATTTGCTTAAAACAAGTAAAACTGTTTAAATGTAGATTAATGCCTATAATATTTTAATTGATTTTCATAATTCACATTGAAAGTTTTTAATTAAAATTACCTCCCTTCCCCTTTTGTTAAGCATAATAGAAGAACTAAATACTTAGTCAAACTCTCAGTTATTCATTCATAGTATCAGCCAAATGACATGAAAAAGGAATAATAAAAATCCAATAGTAAATATGTGGAGTGGAAGAGCCAGTAAGTAACAACAAGTGTAAATATGTTGTCAACATTTTACCTTTCGGTAAATATTTGTCACTGTTATTTTAATTAAAAATCAACTTTTTTTCCTTTACCAGATACAAACTCAATGAAAAATTTTTTAAAAATCATTAAATAATATGTGAAAATGTAACCAATACCAAGCACACACTACACACAGAACCATAACCCGAGCAAACAAACAACATTGAAGAGTACTCACTGACTAGTGAGCAGCAATTACAGGTGTAACGCGTATTTAAAATCAGGATACACAATTACAAATTGTACCACACAAATACCAAATGTTAAAAATAGTGTAAACCTTTTTACTGAAAACTTAATAAATTTACGCAAGTTCAAGTGACCGAGTTTTATATACAATTTGTAACTTTGAAAATCTATTTAATTTCTGAACAAAATGTTTTCCTCAAAAAAAAATTAATGCAGCCATTAAAAATTTAAAAAAATAATTTTAGTGATTTTTTCCACAAGAGTGTCATGCAAGGTAGTGCGTTTTGCTCCAAAAAAATATAACTTTTTGTTAACTTTTAAATTCCGAATAATTTAATATGTTGATTAATTTTTTAATTAAATCAATTAATTTTTTTTTAATCAAATAAAAATTTAATCAATATGAGAAATTTTTTTGAAGGAAAAATTTTTGTTAATTTTTGAATTCCAAATAATTTAATATGTTGATTAACTTTTTAATTAAATCAATTAAATTTTTTTTTGAATCAATTAAAACTTTAATCAATATGAGAAGTTTTTTTGAAGTATAACTTTTTGTTAACTTTTAAATTCCAAGCAATTTACTATACTAATTAATTTTTTAATCGAATCAATTAACGTTTTTTTTAATCAATTAAAAGTTTAATAACTCTGAGAAATTTTTTTGATGTATAACTTTTTGTTAACTTTCAAGTTCCAAATAATTTAATATGTTGATTAATTTTTTAATTAAATCAATTAATTTTTTTTTAATCAAATAAAAATTTAATCAATATGAGAAATTTTTTTGAAGGAAAAATTTTTGTTAATTTTTAAATTCCAAATAATTTATTATGCTGATTAATTTTTTAATTGAATCAATTAATTTTTTTTAATCAATTAAAAATTTAATAAATATGAGAAATTTTTTTGTTGCATAACTTTTAAATTCCAAATAATTTACTATGTTGATTAATTTTTTAATTGAATTAATTAAATTTTTTTTTTGAATCAATTAAAAATTTAATACGCAGACAGATTTAACAAATGCGTTGTCTTGTGAGTCACTTTATATAATTTAGCTGTAGTAGTACCATCACTGACTCTTAATAATATGCATTGAATTTTTAAGTATGAGTGTAGGCCAGGGATGGGAATTTTGTGATGCTTTGTTTAACATAAAATAATTTTAAAAATTATTAGCCCCTAAAAACTGTTTAAGTAAAGTCGATATGTTTTAAAAAATTAATCAAAATCCATAAGTAAAACTCTAACAAATATAAATTAAAAGCTTTAGTAGACTTGAGTAAAAATTTATTTATTGTGGCCATCAACTCAGTAACTAATTATTGAATACAATGAATAAGATTTAAATGAAATCAGTACAGTTTGCTGGAATTTCAATAATTTTCTAAAAACAATTTTTAATGCTTTTACAAATAGAAATAGTCTTCTAAAGAGTGATTTTTTTGCTATTATCTTTTTGGCAACAATAGTTTTGACAGCTCACGCACGTTTTGTATCTTGTGTCACTGTCAAACATCTTCAGCTTGGTCTATAATTTAATCATGAATCGTCTTACAAACGAACAACGCTTGCAAATTATTGAATTTTATTACCAAAATGCGTGCTCTGTTAAGAAAGTTCATCGCGCGCTTCTTCCATTTTATGGTCAGTTTAATCGACCTACTGAGGCTTCTATTCGGGCTATTGTAACAAAATTTCGCAATAAATTTACATTGTTGGACATTAAACCACCAACACGCTTACGTAGAGTGCGAACTGAAGAAAATATCGCAGCCGTATCGGCCAGTGTTGGTGATGACCGTGAATTATCGATTCGGCGCCGTTCGCAGCAATTGGGCCTCTGTTACTCCACTACGTGAAAAATTTTGCGGAAGGATTTGGGTGTGAAGCCTTATAAGATACAACTGGTGCAAGAATTGAAGCCAAACGACCTACCACAACGCCAAATTTTTGGTGAATGGGCTCTTGAAAAGTTAGATGAAGATCCACTTTTTTATCGAAGAATTGTGTTCAGCGACGAGGCTCATTTCTGGTTGAATGGATACGTGAACAAGCAAAACTGCCGTATTTGGAGTGAAGAGCAGCCAGAAGCATTGCAAGAGCTACCAATGCATCCACAAAAAACAACCGTTTGGTGCGGATTATGGGCTGGCGGCATCATTGGGCCGTATTTCTTCAAAGATGATGCGAATCACAACGTTACTGTGAATGGTGAGCGCTACCGTGCGATGATAACAAACTTTTTTTTGCCCAAAATGGAAGAGCTTGACTTGCATGACATGTGGTTTCAACAAGACGGTGCCACATGCCACACAGCACGCGAAACAATGGACCAATTGAGAGGCGAGTTCGGTGAACAGTTTATTTCACGCTTGGGACCAGTCAATTGGCCGCCCAGATCGTGCGATTTAACGCCTCTAGACTATTTTTTGTGGGGCTATGTTAAGGCTAATGTCTATAGGGACAAGCCCGCTTCGATTGACGCACTGGAAGCCAACATTGCCAACATTATTCGTGAGATACCGGCCGAAATGTTGGAAAGAGTATGCCAAAATTGGACTAAGCGGATGGACCATTTGAGGCGCAGCCGCGGCCAACATTTGCATGAAATAATCTTCAAACATTAAATTATATCGACCCAACTATCGATCCAAATAAATATTTCATGCATTTTTCTGAATTTTATGTGTTTTTTTTTTTAATTTCCGATAGTTCTTATAAAATCACCTTTTATAAAGACATGTTAAAATATAAGTTAAGACTGCTTAAATATATCTTCTCATGAACAAAAGTAAGCATTTATTAAGATTTTATATTTTGTGGTATTAATATTTTTTATTTCATGTAAAGTAAAATGCTAGTCTTTCTTTTCTTTCTCTAAAAAAAATAATAGTAATATTACAATATTACCAAAATTTCCTTCTCTGATGTAAACATTCTGCTTAAAATTTAGCTTTAACAGACGGTATGGCAAAAAAATTTAAATAATGTTACGATACAGAAAATGAAAATGAATTTTCAGTTTATTTTTTTTAGGCGGTGACATTGGCAGCTTTATTTAAATGGTGGCTGGCTTTAATAAATAACATAAAGTAGCCAACACCTTTTGTCTGGCTCACAAAAATTATCAGACTTTGTTTGCTTGTTGTGCTGCTTCAATGGCCGTTTGGTTAAATTGGCTGATTGCCTGGCTGATTGCCTGGCTTTGCCTGTTAGTTCAACCAAATAAAGTAAAATTAAAAACTGTAATAATAAAAGTTAACATAATTTTGATGTTATCAATGCAACCACAGTAAACAAAAATAAAATAGTTGAAAAAAAACTTTATTTGTTAAGAACATTTTATTGGAGAGCAACAAAATTATTTAAAGAGCCACAACATCATGAAACAAAACAGGGGAAGAAGATGAGGCAAAATAAAAAAGTGAAAAGAGGATATTATATAATGGAAAATGAAGATTCTATAGCAAAATGTCATATTGATTCACACTTTAACTGAATCAATTAAATTAAATTTAATAGAATTGAAACTTCAATGTGTAGTTTAATATGATTTGTAATAATTTTCATTAAAAAACTAATTTTAACTTTTCAATAAAATCTTTATCAAACATTTTTAATTGAAATTGAATTAAATTTGAAGTGAGTGAAGATAAATCTGCCAAGTTAAATATGTTTTACCGTAACTCCTTACATTTTTTTGGTTTTTGTAAATATCTTTTCAGTATTTATGACATATTTTTAAATATGTTCATACATAGATACAAATGTGCATAAATACTTTGATTTCTCTAAGAGATTTTACCAATTTGCAAACGAACGAAAGAAGATTACGGGATGGAAAATATATCATTTTCAAGAAGAGGTCGTTTAAATTTGCAATTTACCGTCCAAATACTTAGAAGTTACTTTGGACTATTTAAAAAAAAATTTTTTAATTGCCATATACCCTAGTACTCTTGCTATGAGGGATTTTTACCAAAACCTTTTTTACAGAGTTACCATTACCGATTTTGCTAACTTAAATTAATGAAACAAAAAGAAATTTAATCTCTAGGTTTTAAACTTTTTGGAATTATTTTAATATTTTCGTATAATTTCATAGATTCTTTTTTATGATGCAAAACGGAAACTCCCAAAATTATTGAGAAAAAATTTAAAAAAAAATTTAAAAATTGTCAAAAGTAACTTCTAAGCACTTTGGTGGTAGATTACAAATCTAGAGGACCTCTTGTTTAAAATAATATTTGTTCCATCCCACAATCTTTAATGGTTCGTTGGGAAGTTGCTAAAATCCCTTAAAGCAACAGCACTGGGGTATATAAAAATTTCAAAATAATCCAAAGTAACTTCCGGATGAACCATAGAAGAGTGCTATATGGGACATATATCATTTTAAAAGAGAGGTTGTCTAGATTTGTAATCTACTGCCTAAATACACAGAAATTACTTTAAACTATTTTTAAATTTTTTTTGAAATTTCCATAAACCCCTGTGCTTTTGCTTAGCTTGGTTTTTACAATACCCCATTTTGCCGAGGTATCATTCTTGAGTTTGCCTATGAAAATTTCCAAAATCCCAAAACTAGTTTAATCTGTAGACTCTAAACTTTCTGAAAGTGTTTTAACATTTTCTGAAAACTTCGTAGTTTTTATTTTATGCTGCAAAACAGAAACTGTCAAAATCCTTGAGAAGAACAGTACTAAGATATATGGAAATTAAAAAAAATAAAAAATTTTAAATAATCCAAAGTAACTTCTGACGACTGATGAAATGAATTTTTTAATGGAATCAACAAAATTGAAAAAAAAATTTCATCAATTAAAATATTTAATTAATACACTAATTGAATCAAAGCCCATAAATTGTATCAATGAAAATAGTTTCTTTTATATTGGAAGCTTATAGACGGATAATTAAAAATTTTTTTTAGTAAGAAAAGTATAGAAGGCTGTAGCGTACTTACACTCTATATGATACGTTCATTATATGAAGCATTAACGTTTTTAATTGTTTCGTAAGTACATGAAAACTCGTAAATTATTTGCTAAATGCAATTCTGCCTTAATTAGGTACGACGTTTGATTATGACACGTGCTAGCTCATAAAATTAAATCAAATTAAAGAAGAATATTTACCATTATGGAAAATCTTACTCTTAAATTCATACTTGAAAGAAAATAAGTAGCATTTCAATGTTCTATTAGCAACAGAAAATTTTAACAAAAATTAAGTTCCAAGAGGCCCCAACTGGTCGTTTTTATTTTTCCATTTTTTTCTTTTCTTTCTCTGAAATGCCACTACTTTAACTGTCACGACGTCGCGCTAAACAAAACATACAACTCATGAAATCATTTCCTGTAAAAAATTAAGAATTTTTGTTTTTAACAAAAATCATTGTCGGTTGGTTTTAAAATCTGCCGGTCTCTTTGAATCCGATTATCTTTATGAGTTGTAAGCAAACTCCAAACCAGTTAAGGTAGTTGTAAATGACCCTAATTTGTGGTTAGCCGATGGTGTAAAGGAAAATTATTTTGAAAAACAAATAAACAGTTTTTCCCTTTAAACTTTTTTTATCATCCTCAAAGTTAATATTTAAGTACAAAAACTTTCTTTTTTTTAGTTTATGAGCACAAACTTACAAAACAAAAAATGCACAAACAAGAGGATAAAGTGAAATTAAAACAAATATAATATTTTTTTATATTTTTGCAGTGCAAAATGACAAATTCTTGTAGTCGTATGACTAAAGATATGGGCGGTGATAAACAGCCCAGACGAACGCATTAAATGTGTTTTTTTTTGTGTGTGTTAAGTTGATTTTGATATTAAATATGTAATTGTGGTTTCAAGTTGAATTGCAATTAAAAAAAATAAACGTTAACTCGAATTTAAAAATGAAGACAAATTTTTTTAAATTTTACATTTTAATCAAATTTTTTAAGGGATAATGCTTTTGTAGAAAGAAAATTTACGTACACTGAGCCAAAAATCGCATTGCAGTATCAACAACATATGTGGTCATTTTGACACCATCCCGTTGTAAATTTAGTTAACAATGAGTGTTTTCAAGCGTGTACAAATCGACAACGATTGGTTATCAACTTAGAAAAAAAGCAACGACTTCAATTTTTGACAAATTCGTAACGAACCTTGTCAAATTAACAACGCATGTTGTCATCATCATTAACGGTTTCATTTCGACACCAGTATGGTGTCAATTTAACACCATTTGTTGTCAATTTTTCAACTCTATTATGTCAATAATGCGTTGTTAAAATGACACCATGCGTTGTCAAAAGTGAGCACAAACATGATTGAACACTATTGACATTTCGATAACGTTGATTTTAAAGTCTACTTTTTCGGCTAAGAGGGTTAAACAACATGATAATTTCTCTATTTCAATTAAGCTGTCAGGTCATATTCGAATTTGGATGACCCTAACTGATATGAAATCAAATTGGAAGTGACATTTCCGAATCGTGCTTTTGTATGCCTCAGAGTCAGATTAAGTTATACTTGGCTTATGCGAAAGAAAAATTATTTGTAAAATATATGAACCAATTTGTGTTAGCGAGAACTATCGGCATCATGTGAACCATAAGATGTCTCCCGACATTAATTTGATGAGGCGCATAAAGGTGCAAAGATTGTACTGGCTGGGTTGTGCTGTGGGCATGAATGAAGATTCTCTGCACAGGAGTTGATGTCGGCAGCTCAGCTGAAAAGATCACCGACCTGAATGTCCCAAATAATTAGAGAAAATGGGCAGGAGATCAAAGCGCATAGAGAGCTATTCTAACATCGGCTGAATACCAAATTAGAATATTGTTATATTAATTAAATATTTAATTCCTTGAAATAGAAATTTTATCAATTTTATAATATTTTTAATTGAAATGTTTAATTAAAGCAACATTTTTCTTTTGAGCAAAAGCTCATTTGTGATATGGGCTATTCTACAACAAACTAGACCTTAACTTGCATTTATTAATATCAGCCGTTAACTGCAGGAGGCAAAGCCACAATACTCATAGTTAGGGGCCTAATAAAAAGAATTCTATTCACAATTTTATTTTTAATTTAAGTAAAATTTTTTTTTTAATTATTTTGCCTTGTTTATTTTACTGTTTCATGTCATTAACTATTAATTTATTTACATTAAAACTAATTGCGCATAACACTGGGTGGCCAATAAATATATAAAAAAAAAAACAAACTTTATTAAGGCACAAATGTTGCTAAATTATTTTATCTTTTATTTGCCAAAAAATCGTTTAGACAGCCGCACAACCCACAAGAACAATAACAACACAAAATAAAATCTGTTTTGTAAAACATGCACATGGCAAATGACAAATATCTATTGGTGTTATCATTTCAATATCTATCTAAATATTATGGTGTCACATGTTGTATTAATTAATTCATGTCTTGCCCACAAACAATTACTTTAAATTAGAAAAAAAAAAAATGTCGCAGCCTATTAGACAGACACCCACAACTACTGGCATGAATATGGATACAAGTAAAATACAAGTGGAAATGTTTGTATAGTTGGAAAATTTAGGACTAGATAGATAAACCGAGGAGCATAAAAAAGTACTAAATAACTGAAACTAAGCAGAAAAGAGAAAATGTAAAAGAGAGAGAGAGAGATGTGGTTAATATAAATGTAGCAACTCTTTGATTTTATAAGCCCAAATTGGTTGTTGATTTTTTTGTTCACCCACTTCTAGACTCTAAGTACTAGTAAAAATATTTGTCAAATTCACTAGCAAAAGTTTTTTGTTTGGCTCAATTATTTTTAAATGGGGTAGAGGGCAGCGGGCTTGGTATGTTTAGCTGAACATAGAATTCATGTGCTTTAAAAAAAATCAATTTTTTTTACATTTGAGAATTTTTTAAGCATACGAACAGTCTAATGTGTGTACGAGCCCCATTACACACATACACTGTTATGCATATCGATTCATATTAAGATTCAAGTTTATTTAAACAATAAATTTGTCTATGTCTGCTAAATGACTGTTATGCCAACCATAAACACCAAATGGCACAGAGACTGCAGAAGAAAAGCAAAAAAAAAAGAAAAAAAGAAAAGCTATAACAACAAAAATAATGTTAACATACACACACACGTATAACGACTAAAGCAACATCAGAAACAACATCATGCCCACAAAAACAGTTTGGTGACTGACTTAAAATATGAGAGCCATAAACAATTTACTAAAAACAATTGTTAAATGCAACAGCAACATAAATGGATGATTTAGCAAAAAAAAAAAAAAATTAAAGTAAAAGCTTTCGAGGAAGTAAATTCAGCTAAAAATTTTATTTTTCTGCTTATTAAATTCTAACAGGGAATCACTAAATGAAGACTTAATAAAGACAGAGACAATTTATTTTTGGAAATTGTTAATAAATAAAAAACACTTTTTGTATGAAAGAAAAGAACAATAGCAATGCCACTTAGTCAGCTCAATGCCCAACTACCTTAATTATAAACTTCTCTTACTGGGAAAACAATTTTGGTTGTGAGGACTAAATTTTTAGGCAATTAAAAAAATTCAGTTGTGGTAATCAAATTTTTTTGTCCTCTTAAAAATATTTCGAGCTATTAAATCGATTTTCTATTAAAAAATTTGACTATCGCAACTGAATTTTTGATTGGAAACAAATTTAGTACTCACAACCAAAGTTGTTTTCTCAGAGCAGTATAGACTGCTAAGGTTTAGAATAGCTTTTCTATTGTCGACTATCACAACTGAATTTTTGATTAGAAACAAATTTACTTCTCACAACCGAAATTGTTTTCTGTGTGCGTACGACAGTAATTGTTGATTCTTAGAGCCCGCACACAGAAAACAACTTTAGTTGTGAAAACTAAATTTGTTTCCAATCAAAAATTCAGTTGTTATAATTGAAATTTTTAATCTTGACAATGGAAATTCGGTTTAACAGCTCGAAATATTTTTAACATAACTAATTTTTGGCCGTATTATCGAATTTTAGTTGCTACAACTGAAAAATTTGTTTATCACAAATGAATTTTTGATTGGAAACAAATTTAGTTCTCACAACCGAAAGTGTTTCCTGAGTCAAATTTATTGGGATTTTCAAATAAACAATAATTTACTGAAAATTTTTGCCGAAGCATTTATGGGTCTAGAAAGATTTTTTGAGGTTTTATACAGTGAAAAATATATGAAATGTATTTTTTTACCATATTTGGCTTCTTGTTAAGCTTTTCGTCAAAACCGCCCGGTCTCTTTAATAATTCTATAAACCTTCACTGAGCAAACAACTTTTGTTGTGAGAACTGAAGTCTTTAGCAATCAAAAATTCAGCTGTGAGTCTGGACTTTTTTAGTTGCATTAACCGAAACTTGGTAGGACAGTGCAAAATACTCGTATTATAAAAATAATTAATATGTCTATTTAATTAAGCTTGAGGTTTAATTTTATAAATTTATTTGCAACGCAAGTTGAAGCGAAATATCGATATAAAATAAATTTATAAAATAAAACCTCAAGCTTAATAAAATAGTCATATTAAGTAAAAAGAAAAAGGTTAAATAAAACTAACAAATATTACAAAAATATTTTGGATCGTATTATCGAAATTCTATTGTTACAGCTAAAAAAAATTCGATTGTAATAACTAAATTTTTGACAAGGCATAAGTTTAATTCTCATAAACGAAGTTGATATCTGTGTAATTGTAACAGTAACGAAATTATGTTTTATTACTTGAAATAGTTTTGAGACCATGAAAAAGCTCTTCGTGGTCTTTTTAAGCAGATAGTCTGCTGTTGCTTTGCTTTCATTAAAGTAACCGCTTTCCTCTTAGAAAAAGTTTTTTAATAGAAAATTAACAAAGAATTTTTTGGGACTACTGTTGGCCCCTATGAAATTTTAAATTTTTTACTTTATAATTCTAGAAAAGCTTAGGCTTTCAAAATCTAAATTTGTCTATTTAAAACAAAAAAATTGTCTTACACTGAGAAAACAACTAAATTTCAATTGTGATAATCGTATTATTTAATTTTGCTGATATAAAATCGATGTTAAAACTCGAAATGTTTTTAAGAGAACTAAAGCTTGCTCTACTTTATCGAATTACGGTTGCTACAACTAAGAAAATGTTCTTATTACAAGTGAAGTTTTTATTTTTAACAAATTAGCTTCCTATAAACGATGTTTTGTTTAAATTTTTGAAAAACAAAAATTTATAGTGAAATTAATATGAAACAAAGGCTACTTTCCTTTATTCAATGCTTTCACTGTGTATCCAAAACAAAGTGCAAACATTATCATTTCAAATTCATCTAGACAAAACATAACATGAGTTTTATTGTAAATAAATGCATTTGACACACGTACACAACAACAACCCAAAGTACAATATTTGCATGTCTAGCTACAAAGAGTATGTATCTGTGTAAGTAAGAGGAAGTGTGTTTATGTATTCATAAAGCTAGAACACTTAAACATATTTAAACAAAACCCAATCTTTTTGTTGACTACATTTCAATAATTTGTTGCATCAATGGAAGCAACTACACATTTTATAGTAAGATGAGGTGAAAGTGTATTGACAATGTATTTACACATAATATTTTGGTATAAAAGTAAACTTTACAGGAACGTACACTCTCATTTTAGATACAAAAATCATAAAGTGAAAAAGCAATTTAGAGACAAAAAAAAAAAAAAACAAAATTTATAATTCAATGTGGTTGTTTCAATTTCAACTTAACTTTTTTTTTTTGTTACTTCTGCAAGAGTTAAATATAAACACACTCGCATATACACATACTAATATAATATTTTGCAAACTAACAAACACATTAACCTATAGTATACGAGTACGTGTAAAGGAGTTGTACTCGTATACTGCTTTTAGCAGTTGCTGTTGTCATTGTTCATTATTTATGCAACAATTGCATACAGCAAATAAATATTCATTCTAATGAACAAAAAGAAATACTGGTAGTCAGTCTGCAATGTGAAGTAAACATTTTTGTTTTGTTTTGTTTGTTTTGGGGTAGGCCAATGTGCATACATGAAAGCCTTCAGACTTAATTTCAAGGGCTGTGTGTGAGAGTGTCTATAATTTAATATGCAACAAAAATATTTAGTTTTAGTTGTTGTGTTCTTTATAAATATGTATAAACCCAAACAAACACCCTTTTATTTTAGGTTTTTTGCAACTTTATTTAAAAAAGATTTAAAGAAATGAAAGTTTGACAAAGGGAACTCATTTAAAAACGAAGGGTAAAAAAGAAAAAAACACTTTGCAGACTATCCCACACCTTCTTTTTTTTAAATAAATTTTTATTACACAATTTGTTTTAAGGGTGACCAAATGCGACTCAATGAATTTTAGAAAAACAATTAAAAATAAGAAAACATTAAATGAAGACAACAGGAACACATTTGCTGGGATAAACATTTTGATTGAATTTAAAACTCCCTACACTAAAAACATACTTTTTAATAATGATTTGAAATAACTTTGAAATTGTTTCAAAATTTATATCTAAAGTCGGCTTAATTTTATCTTCTGTTAAAGCTCACTTAAAATGATTTCAACTTTTTATTATTATTCTCTATGACAAACTTTCAAGTCCTTCTATTTATAAATAAATGAAGCATATTTTTCGACTCACACAAAGCTAAATCCTTTATTTGACCTCAAGTCATTATGCTGATTTTTTAATTAATGTAGCGCATCCTGACAAATGCTTTTGAAAAATTTTGTTTGGTAAAATCTTTTCTTTTTTTTTTAAATATTAAAAATAGTGTTACAGCTTAAATATTGTTGAATAGATAAACACTCCTTTTTCATGTTAAAAATTCCTCTTGGCGCCACTTTGTAAATGATGTTTTATTTAATATTAAATACACATATAAACACATACATCAGGAATTTTGTTTGGTTCCGAATATACTATAATAAAAAGGAAGAAATAAACAGGCCTTTTTAAAAGGCCTCTTGTATTCCATATTCTCGTCTCTTACAAGATGTCAAAATTATTATCAGAGGCGCCAAACAAAGTGGTAAATTAAATATTTCAAAGCATAATTTCAGGCTTAACTAAGTGCGGCCACACATCTTCTTGAACAGAGGCGAATGAAAATTATTTAAAAGTGGGCTTAAGAATGGGTGTGGCCTGTCCTTGCTTGGCCTATTTATATGGGCTAAATTTCAGACAAATCCTTTGGAAAAAAGAATTTTATAGCGAACAAACAAACAAATAGAAAATGAGTAAAACCAAAACCACCAATTTACGTTTAGAAAACGAATCAGTAACTGGTATCGTGTTAGCCAAGAAATAGGTAAAGAATTGAATTACACCTTAAGAACTAGTCTAATGATATGTTCTGTGGCTAGTTCTTTTTGCTCTAGTATATTTTTACTAAACATTTTTGTGACAATGATTAAGTTCTCTTAAATATTATCAATTTTTTTTTTTTTCAAAGAAAATTAAACTAGACTTGATATCGATATTGTGATAAATTTGTATGAAAAATTTTTTATAATTTATACTTGAAGTCGTTATTAGTCTCTTTGAATACCAGCCTTAATTGTAAGCTTAAAACAATTCATTTGGCACAATGAAGGCAGCAGTTTTATATCAAAACGAAGTGTCATAAGTATCAGATTTTATATAAGAGCTTTTAAAAAGGCATTCGATGTGAAATAAAATTTATAAATTAATTTGGGCCTCCGGGTTTTCAAGATTTCTACTCCAGACTAGCTCTGTCTCATAAATAAAAATTGAGTTTTGGCATTTACTCCATTTATTTTATTTCATTTTCAAATTAGTTTTATTAGTTTCCTGTTATTTTACCTTTTAAGCAAAACATAGAAAAAAAAGTTACCTTTTTTTTTACTCAGAAAATACTTTTGAAATTTACTAACCGTTTCCCCTTTTTTTTTTTTTGTTAAGTAACCGGACTGTTTGCAGTTTTTATTTTTATTTTGATGATGATGAATTTTTCAAACAAAAGCATTTAAAAAACAAAAAAGCAAAATATTGTTGTTCATGGAACAAATTACATTTAATTAAAAAGAAAAAAATAAAAATAAAAGCAGTAAGTAAATAATGAATTTTTTTACACAAGCAAAAGCAGAAAATTTACAGAATATATTTTAGCAAAGTGGTAGGCAAATATAATTTTAACTTTAAAAACAATTTTGCATGAATATTTAATTTTTTTTTTTAATTTAAAACAAAAACTCATTCTTTAAATTAAAAAAAAAAAAAACAATTATTTACGTACAGAAAAGAACGTAATTAAAACTTTTATTTGTGTTTTAAAAACATTAAATTTTCTTTTTTTTAATAATTTCATTTCAGGAATACAATGCTAAGACTGCCTCATGTCATATAACCCAATACAGAAAATGTGAAAATTATATTTTGTCAACATCAACCTGTTACAGTTTATTAAATGTTGTAGACGAGTGTCGACGTCCCATATATCATGAACATTGTGGTAAGTTGTAGGCTTGGTTGCAACTTGGTCAAACGAACTCAAACTCGTTCTCAAACTTTTTAAGGCGTTTAAATTATAAAATGAAAATAGCATTCAATATCTTAATTTGCATATTTTTTTCTAATAATAAATTTCCCTGAAGAAGGTCTTCAAAAGAAAATTGAAATATTGGAAAATTAAAATAAAAACATTGAGATCTTAAGCTTGAAGAATATTTCTCTAATTTAAATATAAATTCATTTCAGTAGTAGAACTAAAAGCGGAAATGAGTCGAGTGCAAAGAAAATAGTTCCATTGTGACACAATTTCCTATTTATTATTAGAAAATCAAGCAATTCTTGGGTTTTATTGTCCACCATGTCAGGCGGTAGTAGGTAGTCATGTCCTAAGTAGGCTTTTGTCCAACTAGTATAGCTGATCTAAAACGATCTCAAACTCGGTCTCGAACATACTCGAAAATTAAAATAATACTATATCCTTTATTGCATATTTTGTTTTGATGATTTTATTACAATTTTATTTAAAAATCTAATTTTTTTATTGAATTTCATTTAAAAAAAAAAAATTAATCCAAATGCTTTCTCTTTTTAATATTTTCAATTTTAAAATTGTAACCACCTTAGATGTTCGAGACAGAGTTTGAGATCAGCTGAACTAGTTGGACACAAGTCTAGTCCTAAGTAACGACCATATTCCGTAGTGCCATTCAGTTACTTTTAAGGGTTTCAACATGCTGTTATTCTTAACTCTATTTTTTTCTGTTTGCAGTAACGAAAGTGTGTTTTAGTCCCTTTTGTTTAACTCTACAAGTTAAAAATTCACCACTAATATAAATACCGTGTACAACAATAAAAAATGCTGCAAATTATCATGTACAACAACCCAACATGGCTTTTTTTAAGATTTATTTGCAGTTAAATAAATTCTGGCTTTTATTTAAATTATACTGAATCACAAATTGCTTAATTTTAGGGTTAACTATTTTTAACCAAAACAAATTTTTTTTACATAACCTCCAGATGTAGTTTCAAATGATCTTTATATTTTTCTAATATTTTATTACTTTGCAATATCCAGTTATGAATCTCCTGATAGAATCAGACTTAATATCATTTATCTCCAATCAATTTTTTCTCTAGCCACTCCCTAATCTTTAGTTTAATTAAATTACAAGGCAGTACACAGAATGGTTTTGGCTTAATGAAGCCATTAGACGAATCTTCTCTATCGAGTTTGTCTGCCCCCTCATTGACTACATATCCACTATGACTTAACACTTATACTAGATGGTTGCTAGTCTTACTTTGAAAGCCCTCAGCCTATTAATCTGGCTTGCTTTCAGCGTGAATTTAGATCTGACTGTTATTAGCATTTCTTTCAAGTTCTTGTCTTAGACAGAGCTCGATAGCAATTACTTCAGCCTGAAAACCCACAATCATTTTCAATCCATCTCTGCATCATACATGTGTTCTGAAGTCGGATCAGGGTTTGAAGTTGTTTCTGAAGTTCTATTTGGTTTGACAGTGATTGTTTAGGATTACAAATTTCACAAGAAAGCTAAATGCACTAAAAGAAACCTTCGCATCTCCTTTAAAAAAAAAAAAAGAAAACTTCAATATATCTCAATGCTTTTATTTTATATAATTTGAAATAGTTTGATCTCAGTTGAAAGAGTTGCAAGCAAGTTGAGAGTAGCAAATTATGCCAAAATGTAATAAAAATTGTTTTTGTTATTTTAACAATTCTTTTTTTATTATTTAAATTATATTTTTCTTTTTATTTATTTTCAGATTGACTGTGGTTTCTTTATTGTTTCGACTATATAAATTCAAGTTTTCACAAATAAAACCAAACAAAAAATATAAGAAGATGTCCTTTACGAAAACTCTTGGAAAATTAAAAGAAAATATTAAAAAAAGAAATAGAATAGTAATATAAAACTGCACACAAATTCCTAAACTCTAGAATAAATATTTGCTTAAGTGTATTTTGGCACCATTAGAGCACAAACAAACCAACAAACAAACAATTCAATTTTATATTCCAGTTGTCTTAAAGCAAAACTTGAAAAAAAAAAAGAAAAACAAAAACAAGTAAATAAAATTAACCTGAAAATTTATAACTGCCCGAAAAACATAACTGCACAAAACTCACTCCCTCTCCTCCTCCCCACAAATAGAGAAATTATATTAAAAAAATTTACAAAAGAAAAGAAATTAAGTAATAATTGAACAATTTTAATGAAATAAAATATTTACTGAGGAAATTTAATTATAAAATAAACAATGAGTGTATGTACATGTGAATGGATTTACGTACTTTATAAATTGTAGATAAATAAAAGCAAAAACATAAACGGCATTTAAAATTTTTATTTCTATTGCAGTGTAGGTTATTAGTTAGGAAAGTATAAAAATACACACGCTCGTCTAAGTTCACAATCCAAAAAAAAATAAAAAAAAATAAATTATTTATGGCGAAAACTTATTTAAAAAGCACATAGTAAATTGTTTTTTTTAATTATTACGCTCAGTGTTTCAGTGTGTTGTGCTCTCTGTTTTAGAGAAACCAGAATTATTCTACACGTAACAAAAGTTTTTACAAAACAACGTTGGCCAACACGAGCAAAATTCTAAGATATAAAAACACAATTCCTCATTAAACAATTCATACACACAGAAAGACAGACGATTGCAAAAGAACATAAACGGCTAATAGATTCATTGGTCCAGAATAATTCTGCGGACTGTCTGGGAGATCTATTAAGCTCAGTTTTAGGGAGTGGCTGGAAAGAAAATCCCAACAAACTGTATCAGGCTGGAAACAAACAGTATCAAGGTAGCGAAAATATCCATGATATTGCGATCTCAAAAGAGAACAAAGGAATTATTTAGCTTGACCAGGTCAAGGGTTCGCATTTTCATACGATTCCTGATTGGAAACACTTGGTGAATATGAGGATCAGTCAAATTGACCTCTGAAGAGACAGCATAACACATATTGCGTCACTGAAATGATTTAATTTGGACTTGTTTTCGCTACTTAAGACAACATTACCTGCAACCGTAGGATATGGCGGACAAATCACTTAAATAAGTTTCTGAATTCTTAATGAATACTAAACTTTGTCAAGACTTGTAACTAGAGAGAATAGTGGCTCTTCATTCTAATTCTAAGCACACAGAAAAAAACTTGGGTGGTGAGAACCAAATTTATTACCAATTAAGAATTGTGATGATCAAATTTTGTAGTTGTGGCAATCAAGGAATGCGAATGAAAACGTTGAAAATTGAAATGGTTTTGTATGAATTTTTTTTTTTTTTTTTTGTCGTAAATATAGAGATCTAGTTACAAAAGATTATAGTGTCGTAGCAGCGTCGCTCGATTTAAAACCTGCAATCACTGGGAATCATACTTCAAAGCGGTTGGACGCTAAAGGAGTACAAAAGCTAAACCACTTAAAATATGTGCTCTTTTTGCGAGATAAAAATTAAAAAAAAAAATTTTTTAATTTTATTTAAAAAAAATATCATAAAAAACTATTTTAAAAATATGCAGTGGTTGCTGTAAAGCATCTATTAGGCGATCATGAAGGTCATGTCAGCACGGTATGATGAGAGAAAATGATAGTATGCGCGGCACGCCCAACAGCATGATGTCATTTCGTCATATCGGGCTAACATGCAGCTCATAAACGTCTAATGGACGCTTAACTGATATAGCAAAAGCTAAAATAATTTTTCACAATATTTTGGAATTTCAAAGTTGAATCAAACATCGAACATGTACACTATTTCACACCACCAAGTAGGCTTGTGTCCAACTAGTTCAGCTGATCTAAAACTGTCTCGAATATGCAAAAGTGGTTATAATTTTAAAATTGAAAATATTAAAAAGAGAAAGCATTTGAATTAAATTTTTTTTTTCAATAACGAAAATTTGATTTTTAAATAAAATTTTAATAAAATGATCAAAGCAAAATATGCAATAAAGGATATAGTGTCATTTTAATTTTCGAGTATGTTCGAGACTGAGTTTGAGATCGTTTTAGATCAGCTATACTAGTTGGACAAAAGCCTACTTAGGACATGACTACCTACTACCGTCTGACATACTTATTGTAATTTTCTTATAGAAAGATTCAATAATAATAAATAATTCAAAAAAAAAAATTTAATTTTCGAGTATGTTCGTGACCGAGTTTGAGATCGTTTGAAATCAGCTGAATTAGTTGCACACAATTTAAATGAGCTGTATTTGCTGCTTACACCTTCAATGTGTGTGTTACGATTAATTTAAAAAAATGCATACCTTAAGGCTGAAATTGTTGCACAGAATAGAGCAGCTATTTCGTTATATGTATATGATTTCTTACCTAAAAAAAATTAAAAGAAGAAAAAATTTTTTATTAGTTAAATCTGAAATTATTCTTAAGAGAAAAAAAAACTAAGCATTTTTAAAAAGACAAGCTGAAGATAAATAATTAAAAAGTAGACAAGAAAACTTGGTATATAGAAGAGCACACAAATAAATAAATAAAAAAAAACTACTTTGATAACTAACACCATAAATGTCCATAATAAATAAATAAATAAATAAATGTTGAGTTTTTATTAATTTACAGACAAACAACAGAGACTAATTCTTATAAAATAAATATAAAAAACAAAGGACCATAATTATAGTCAGGAAAAAAAGTAGGCTTTTATTAAGAGCTGATCTTGGTTCATAAGAATTTTATAAAATTAAAATCGTTTTTAAAAAAAATACCGACTATGATTATGGACCACAATATATAAATAGAAACTAAATATTTAAATTATTATTTAAAATAAAATCATAATTTAAAATCATATAGCCATTTCAGTTTGGTTTTGCTAAATAAATATTTAATGATTCCGATAATTTATTTGCATTAAAATTTTTTTTTTTTTAAATTATGTTTCATAACAAAAAAAAATGCTTAAAATGTGATATTTTGTAATAATTTATAAAATATTATTCAAATCTGTTATGTATTATACTTGAAAATAAAAGAAATTTCAAAAAATTATTTAATAAAAAAGGTATCGTATGAGTATTAAATGAAAAAGTTAAAAAAATACTTTAATGCAGACATGCCCCTATAGTTGTAATATGTTAAACAAATTATTATTTAAAAAAAATATACCGTAAATTATTTTGGAAATATTCTTAAAAAAAAACAAAAACCCCTAAAAACAACAAAGAAATTTAAGGAAAAAAAAAACACCTACAAAACTTTAAATAATAATAATTGTAAATTAAGCTAAACAAAATGAAAATCTAATTATACCAACAAAGAAAGAAAAATATACGAATAAATAGAAAAATGAATAAATACATGTTAATCTACAAGGGCGTTTTATTAAAAAAAAATTAAAAATTTATTGGTTTGAAAAGGTAAGTACGAGTGACTTTGCTGATGTGAAAAATATTTAAAATATATATTTAAAATATTTAAATTGTGATAACCTGAGCAATCGTTACTGACTTATCATCATTGCCCAGACCAAACGGCTAAAGCTATAGCCTTGAAATTCGGTGAGTAGGTTCTAGTCCGAATGTTTAGGACGAATAAGAAAGGATTTTTGGAAATTCGGGTAAAATCGAAATTATTATATCTCCGAAACTAAATACTACAAATAGAGTCAAATTTCAAACTACAGAATATTCTACTAAAAAAATAAACGGATGGGTATTTGGTACTTTTTTGTTTTTTTTTAAGGGATACAAGGGGTAAAAACTAATGTTAATACTTTATTTACCCCTCTTTATCTTTCAAAGTAACAATCACAGCAACAACAGCTAAATTGTATTATTCTCTTCTTAAAAAGGCACTTTTTTTAAAATTCGAGCAACTAAGGGGTTAAATATTTATCCCTCTGTACTACTCTTTCTAAATATTTACTTTTATGTAAATTAATGCAGCATATGAACATTCTATTATTAATTTGTAAAACCCAATAAAGCTCTATTTAAAAAATTATTTTCAAAGGAGAAAAAAAGTACCAAAAGGGGGAAATAAGATTGGCCTTTATACTTAAATAATTTTAGAGCTACTTCTTATGTTATGTGCAAGCCTCGAATTGTGACAGTAGAATTAAACGGTACTGATCTAAATAAGAAATCATTAATTAAGGGACAAAATAGTATTTTTTTTATGTTTATGGTACTTTTCGGTCTTGCAATGTAAACGAATGTAGAATTATAAGGTTGGGCTCAAACGATCCTGAACAAAGTAAAAAATTATTAAAGGGATAAAATAGTACTTTTTATGAAATTTAATAGTACTTTTTAATTTTTTTTTTATGAAAAAGAACCTAAAAGTACTTAAAAGGACACATCATTTTAAAGGGGAGATCGAATAGATTTGTAATCTACCGCCCAAACATTCTCAAGTTACTTTTTGAAATTTCCATATACCCCAGTGCCATTGCTTTGAGGAATTTTTACCATTCTCCACTTTGCCAAGGTACCATTTCTGATTTTGCCAATGAAAATTTCCAAAATTAAAAAAGAATTTAATATGTAGGCTCTAAGCTTTCTGAAAGTATTTTAAAATTTTCTGAAAACTTCATAGTTTTTATGCTAAACGGAAGCTGCCAAGATCCTTGAGAACAACAGCACTGGGTTGTATGGAAAATTGAAAAAACTTTTAAAAATACTCTCAAATAACTTCTGAGTATTTCAGCAGTAGATTATAATTTAACACAGCCTGCCCTTTAAAATGGTATGTGTCCTATCCGACAATCCGAAAATCACTTAAAGCAACAGCACTGGGGTAAATAGAAATTTAAAAAAAAAAATTAAAAATGGTTTAAAGTAACTTCTGAGTATTTGGGCATTAAAATGCATATTAAGACAACCTCCCCTTTAAAATGATATGTGTTCCATCACGCAATCTTCTATGGGTCGTCCGCAAATTACTTTGGATTATTTTGAAATTTCCAAATTTTAAGAAATTTATTTTCTTGTTGTAGAACTATGCTTTCAAAATAATTGTTTTTAAAAAAGGAATGTGCCATAGTCACCATTTTGATTGAGTGGCCCTTTAGTGTACTTGCCTAGACTCTGGGTGGTGTTTGCAGAAAAGTTAAAAAAACTTTGCGAATTTAAATTTTATATAATTTTTTTTCAGGCATTTGGTTGCAGCATGCATTTTGTAGTACATTTGCTGGTAAAGCTTAATTAATATTCAAAACGCATCGGGTATTTAATTATTTATTTTCTGTTTTATGTGAAAGAGCTTTTTAAAACAAAACGTCAGTGACTTTAAATAAATAAGTGATGCCCTAATAATCCAAAAAATTAACAGGTCAACTTACTTACTTGCCAGCCAGCCATGCATAAGCAATCGCATCGCACAGCATGTCAATCAAATGTTAAATAATAAATTTTCCCATATGGCTGAATCAAAAATAAAATGCGTACAACAAATTTTAAATACCACTTGACCAATAATGGACACACCATAATGATACATGAAAGCACACATGCATTCATAAAAAATTAAAGGCCAGAAAAAAAATTATTTACTAGAGAAGAGGGTGACAATTTGATTTAAAATCAATCCCTGGAGATACAAAAAAAAGTAAAAGAAAACCTTATTTTTATTGAAATGAAAGTGGAGGGCCAACGTACATACAACTGATAATAAAGCCAGTGGTAATAATGATATTTAAAGTTTAAGCAAAAAAAAATTGAACAGCAGGAGTTAAAAGAAATAATCTGCCCATCAGGATATCAATATATAAAAAATTAACACCCCGGGATATTTTCTTATCTCTCTTTAAAAAAAAAAAAAAAAAAAAAAAAAATTCTTAAAAAAATGGCTACGAAAATACTTTCATTTTAATTGCCATATCAACAAAATATTTTCATTGTTTATTACTTAAGGGTGTTTACTGGGTTTGACTTGTAAGCTTTTCAAAAAAAAAAATTGAATTTTTAATTAATTTAATTTGACTGTGTATAATAGAAATGCTGTAGGTTTTAGCAGTTAATTAATTTGTATTATCAAGTTAATTATATGAGTTGTGCATCATGTATTTCCATAGAGTGTACTCACTCGTATTCACTTAATTGAAATTCTATTAGTTTAACTAGAGTTTGTTGGTTTTCGTTTTTTCTTTTTTAATTCTCTCTGCTGCTTTTATTTTCTGTCTATTTAAATAATGGTTTTGTTTGTATAAAAAACATTGTTTAAAATTGGATGCAAATAATAATGTTTTCTATAAAAACAAACGCAAAATAGTAAAATTTCATATAACCATTTGCTAACAATAATAAACACTGCATAATGGCTAAAAGTATTAAAACACAATTTGCCATTCAAAAAAAAAAAAAAAATTCGAAAAGACAGAAATATGTAATTCAAATTTCTAATACTGTTGATTGAGGCACAGTGGTTACACAGGCGAACAAATTATATAAAATTTATTTATTTAAATTTATAAAAAAAAAAGTGTTTGAGTTAGAAGTCTAGGATTGAATTTTATTCAAAAAAAAAAAAAAAATCCAAAAGACAGAAATATGTAATTCAAATTCTAATACTGTTCATTGAGGCACAGTAGTTACACAGGCAAGCAAATTATATAAAATTTATTTATTTAAATTTATAAAAAAAAAAGTGTTTGAGTTAGAAGTCTAGGATTGAATTTTATTCAACTATAACCTTTTCTTTTGCATACACTGAAAGACAAACTTTAATTTTAGAAATAAATTTCTATACTTCAACATATCCATATAAAAAAATGATGTGAAATTTAAAAATCTTTATGAACAAAATCTATAACAAATTTCTTTAACGTTTACTTTACAGTCTACTTTAATTGTTTTTTTTTTTTTTGTATATAAGAGCCTTAATTTAAATTCTTTATAAAATTTATCTGTCATAAAATTCACTCTTATTAATGAAAAATGTTCATTAATTGTAGGCATTACTTCTCAACAATTTATTTATAATTCATACAGTAGCGCGACTCAATAACTTTTAAGGGTTCGACGTGCTGTTATTTTTAACACTATATTTTTCTCTTTTTACCAACAAATGTGTGAGTCAGTAAACTTTAGCAGTAATTGTAATTCTTGTTGTCAAAATTTTATTTAACACTTCTTGTCTTTCCAAAAAAAAAAAAAAAAAATTATTGTTAGTTTAGCTTAGATGGAATCTTTTACGGATATTCAACAGAATTAAAATTGAAGTCAAATACTGGATGACAGAACTTAAAGAAAATTACGTTGTGATTGTAGTTATTATAGACTTAATTATCAAATGAATTCTTGTCGTCTCTGCCAAAAAAGAGGGGCCGGAAAAATCGGAATAAATTAGAGTGTTTGACCAGCAATAAGAAAACTCAGAATGAGCTACATTGAATTGGTAAAGAAAAACCCAATTTTTTTTTAACCGAAAATATCATCAATATTTATGCATGGATGGGGCTTTCGATTTTTAGTGAATTTTTAAAAATCAAAAATTTCTAATAAAAATATAATTTTTTTTTTGTTTTTTTCAATAAGTTTTTTTTGTATTCCACACGGATTTGGGGCTTTCGATTTTTTGTGAATTTTTAAAAATCAAAAATTTCATAATTTCTAATAAAAATATAATTTTTTTTTTGTTTTTCTCAATAAGTTTTTTTTTGTATTCCACACGGATTTGGGCCTTCGATTTTTTGTGAATTTTTAAAAATCAAAAATTTCATAATTTCTAATAAAAATATAATTTTTTGTTTTTGTTTTTCTCAATAAGTTTTTTTTTTTATTTAACACAGATTTGAAAAAATGTGGAATTAAATTTTTTTCTTCTTATAAAATGAAAACTTTTATGTTTTTTTTTTTAATTCAACCAATAATTTCGCACCCAAAATAAAGCAAAAACAAAATTTTAAAAATCTTAAAATGGGCCACAGAGTAGTTATGCGGTGCTGAATTTTGCGATTCCGAATAAAATATTCGGATTCGGAATAGAGAACAGCACTGAAAGTAAGAATAAAACCTTTTTTTAGGGTTATGATCAGGGCAAGGGACTTCATCCCAAAATATTTCCAGTAAAATGCCATCAATTTATTAGCGCATGTTCTTGCATATTTTGTTTAAAATTTCTTTCGTTCAAAGCAAATCAACTGATCATAGTTGTTTGAGCCCTGAAGCTGTCAAACCATCAATATAGTATTAGATAATCTTGTTACTTTGCCATTTTCAAAAAGCAATGTAACAACATTTTGGTGTTTGCTATAGAATTACCTACACTTTGTAATAAATTCGCTTTGTTTTTAAGGAGTTTAATATTAGGCTAAAACTATATAAAGTTTTCGTTTCAATTCTTTCAAGGATTCAATTTCGATTTTTTTAGAAGACTTAAACAAAAAAACCTGACTGATGCCGTGCCTGAAAATTTAAAAAAAAAGGTTACATGTCACATGCTTAGCTCATGCTATGCATTGTATGGCTAAAGCAATTACAAATAAATATGTTACAATAGATCTATTAATATTGTGTAAAAAAAATATTTTTAAAGTCACCTTTTACTATTTAGTTAATCAATTATAACAAGTTTTGAGGGGTTCCTTGGTGAAAACAGCTGATAATTGGAGACTATGGTTATGGCCCATTTCTAGTATTTTTTATTTAGCTGATGTAGAAAATTTTACCAATTTTATATATACAGCTATTATATCATTTAATGTCGAACGAACATTTTCAATATTTAAAACAGTTTTAAGACTAAATTTTATATTTTATAAATTAAAAAAGAAGGATTTATTTAAATAAATTTACTGCTACTTTTTAAACTACGTTTTCAGCTTTTTTAAACTGAATGGAATGTATTTAATTAATAAATTTTTAAATAAATAAATTCTAAATGCATATTTTTTAATTTTATTTTTATCTATTTTACATGGAAATCTATTAAACAGCCTCTTTAAGAATTTTATATTTTACAAAAAAAAAAAAATAAAAAAAAAATCTGTAGGATTTATACAGTTAGGTGAGCGAAGTTTGATGCCATGACTTGAAGTCTTTTTCCAAATACCTGCTCTGAATATATTTTAGTTTTAATAATGAAAACTCTTCCATTAAGTATTTAATAAATCGTTTGATGCCACTATGCAAACGCTTAGATAAAAGTCCTTGATATGATATGCACACACAATGAAATGAAAATTCAGCTAAAATCAACCTCCTCCTCAATAAGGATGTTGTCGATGAAGCCACTAAACAATATCAACAATGAAAGCACTAAGATCCATTTATAAATAAAATTTAACACAGAAAAAAAAAACAGTTATATTGACGAAAGCATCAAGAATGAAATGAAGAAGTAGCGTTTCAATGTAACAAACAAGAAAAACTTTTTTTAAATGTTATTTTGCAACACAGTTAACAGCATAACAGGAATATTCAAGTGACTATTCGAGCGGAAGTTAAAGAGTGTTTACACAACATTCAGAACACAAGATAACTCACACATTGAAAATGCTAAAAGCATTACAAAATCGTGTAAGGCAGCCACTATCAATGATATAAGAGAGAGTTGGTAAGTAAACACAGAAACATCTAGCATTTTTTTATAATTTAATTTAACAAAAATAGTTTTTGAACTTTAGCAACATCAACGTTATCATATTTCAAAAGTTAAAATAAAATAAAAAAAATATACCACCTCCGAGAAAAACAAACACTTTTGGCAAACATTAATGAAGGCTGCACAAACAATTGTAAAGGATGAATGAGTACGTAAACATTATTCCGCTACAAAAAGAAAAAAATATTTGTTTTTTTTTCTGGGAAGCAAACGTTCTAAGTAACTCTACACCAACCCAGTATACTAAACCACTCAGCAGTAACTTTGTTGTTTTAGCCGGAAGTTAAAGCAACAAATTGGCTTGTTACTAAAAGTTTTTGGTAATGTCTTTGGCGTGGCATGATATGGCATGGCGTCAGCCAATCAATAATTTTTTTTGTTTGAACTTTTTAATAGTCTTAGACTTACTGAGAGAGTACAGTGGCAGAGGGGATTGTTTTTTTGTTACTGCTGTGCCATGTAGGTGGAAAAACAGACTCAGTCACAAGTGGCAAATATTGAGGAGACAAATAAAAACAGTTGTAAAAAATTAGACATTATTTTTAGAGGTTGTAAGTTTTTTTTTTTTTTTTTTTTTTTTTTTTTTTTTTTTTAATAATTTTGTTTGCATTTTTGTTAATTTTTTTTCTTTTTAATGTCAACAGCAATCTAGCAAAGGTTGCTATAAAACTTTTTTTTCCGTCTTGTTTACTGTCTACCACTTTGGCAGACTTTTCATATTGACAAAATCTGTTCTATAGATGCAAGAAATGAAGGAGCTTAAACCAAAAACCAAAGCTTTTCATAAAATCCTTTACAACCGTTTAAAAAACCTAATGGCGCTTTTTGCAGATTTTTAACAAAAAAAAAATTTTAAAAAAATTTTAAATTTTTTAAAGGGCATCAAAATCTTTTTCAATGAACTTTTTAATTTTTGCAATGCAGTAAAGGCAAAAAATTTTGTTTAACACCTACTGGTGTGGCTAGAACAATGATAAACCTTCTTTTCTAACGAATGTGGCTTGTACAGTTCAAGAGATTCGTAAGGAGTCTCGGATTGTAGTTAGGAACTGGGCTGCACAATAGATCTTAAAGGTCACGGTTCGATTATAGTACTTAGTGATAATATTAATAATAATTCAAGATGAAATTTAAAAAAAAAAAAGTTATTCAAGCTTCCTTAAGTCTAAGAAAAATCATGTTATAACAAGCTAAACGTTAAACCAAAAAAGCAATATTTTTTTTCCAGAAAACAAATTTGAAACAAAAAAAACATTAATTTCATTTAAATGACTTTGTAAATCACAGCCTTGAATTAACAAAATCAAAATGTGTAAAATTAGAAAATCACTGACTTAAAAAAAAAACAACAAGAGAAATGTACAGTCAAAAGATAAAACAGGATACACTCCTATACAGCCAAAGAGATAAAGCATAATAAAAACTACTTAATAACAAAGAGTGACACAAATAAACTAAATGTAAAACGAAATTAAATAAATAAATAAAATGTCAAACAGAAATGACAATAAAAAAAGCTCTCTAAATGAAAATGGCTGGGCTTGATGTCGTAGAGGTTTTAACAAAGGGAAAAAATTAAGTTCCTCCTAGTCTACTCTAAAAAGCCCTCAATAAACAACAAAATATTATAATAGTAGAGATAAAGAAGTTAAACTTGACATGCTTTGGCACTTGGCGACCACAAAAGGACAACAGAAAAATCAACAAATACAAATACACATGCTTTGAATAGCATGTAATATCCTTTAAACAAAGCTACCCCATGAACAATAAATTGCACAATTTTAAAAGAATTCTTTGGCAGAAAAAAATAAATTAAATTAAATTAAATTAGTTAAATATTAATATTCTAATTCAAGCTAACAAAAAGATTTTTAAATAAGTGGAGGGTTGAATTTCAATAGCAGCCTTAAGGCAGAAACAACTAACAGATTTTTACACTAAACTCTTCTAAAAAATCTCTAGGGACTTCAGAAAATAGATTTCAACGACTAAACAGACAGACGATCATTGCTAAGTCGCCTGCATTATTACTATGAATCCAAAATAATTATATATTTTGTTTTAGAGAAGAAATTAAAAATTTTGCTAATTTTTCTTCGCAAATTCCGCATGAAACAAGAGTTTCCTAGGAACTTGGCTGGATTTTCTGTGGAAATTCTGAGAAATTTTGACTTAAACTTTGATTTATAAGAATTAAAATTAAAATTAGAATTAGACTTACACTGAGCCATAAATTGCATTGTGGTATCAACTACGTATGTTGTCATTTTGACACCATCTCGTTGTCAATTTATTTGACAAGATCTATTGTGTAGCCCGGTTTTTAACTACAATCTGAGACTACTTTCAGTATGAAATAAAATATCTGTCAAATAGATCGGACTGCTTTGATGACAGATCATTAATCTATTTAAGAAACTGCCAATGGCTTTCACAGAAATGTATGTGTATTTCACCTTTGCCTAGGCAGCTTATTCTGCTTTTCTTTCACTGCGACCGAAATAACAAAAGCTATTATGTACCACACTTGTTCTACTTATGTAGTCAATGAGTTTCCAATCTTCTGTCAGAGGTTTGAAATAACCTTTTGCCTGCTTGATTGCTGCATAGCTGCTTGGGCTATTCAGTAATTCTCTACAACGAAAAAATTGCTCGCTTGCTTGTTAGTTCGTTAGTTTTCATATTTTTTATGGCTTTTCTTACTAATTTCCATAACTGCACGAAGAAAACAACTTCAGTTAAGAAAACTAAATTTATTTTTGCTGGTAAGCATTGAATTTTTAACTTTGTTAATTGAAAATCGGTTCGTTAATCAAAATACGTTTGGCATTACCAAATTTTGGATGGTATTGTCGGGTTCGGGTGGCTTATCACAACCAAATTTTGCTTTCTGTGTGTGTCTAAGATCACTTTTATTTCTATAAAAAAAAATGTTATTCGAGTTCATACATCTCGTCAGAAATTGTTCTCTGGGTTTAGGCGGTCGTAAACATTTCTGTGTGCATGTGTGTGTGTGTGTGCCAGTTATAGCAGTCACAGTCAAAGTACACGTAAAGAAAAAATATGGTTGAGGCAACCATATTCTGGTGGAAACATAATATGATTGGATTTATGGTTGCCATAATCATAAAAGTGTTTACTTTCAAACATATTTCTTTTCAAATATAATAATAATATTTTTGCATCTAACCAGATGTATTTTTAAAGCAACCACATTATTTTTATATGTAATAATGATATGTTTTCATCTAACGATTTATGTTTTTATGTCAAACATAATATTTTTATATGTAATAATGATATGATAAAATGTAATCAGATGTATTATCGTAGTAACAATATTATTTTTACATGTGATAATAATATGTTTCCACCTAACCATATATATTTTCAAAAGTAATCATGTTATTTTTATACTTAACCATATTAATTTTTGGGTATGTATAATAAATAAAACACAAATATTAAATTAATGTACCGATATTTCACTTTTTATTTATATAATTTTAATATTTCTAAACGAAAAATAAAAAATTTGGAATTGATATACATAAAATTATTTTTAGTTATACAAATATAGGAAGTAAAATTAGAAATTAGTGATTTTATGTTAATAGATAAAAAAATTTCTTCCTTTTCAATTCTAAAAATTTGATAATGTTGGTAGTAACCATGATTTAAAAGTCTTCGAACATATAACTTATAAGAATTATAAATAGAACAAATATGATCTACTAGTCCGAATAATGGAATATCATCGTCATACATACCTATATGTTCAGGCTTAAAAGCCATTCCTGGAAACATATTCCAGAATCCCAATGAGTTTCAATTTTAAATATAAGTTTCTGAACAAATATCCAAACGTGCTCACAGTCTTTTGGGTATTTGATGTTCATTGCCATAAAACAGTGAAAACAAACTTCTACAGCATGCAGAGTATTTTCAAACTTAATTCTTCTACCGCATACATCGACATATGCAAGGCTAACACTTTTTACAGAGTCTCCGATCATATAAATTCTTGGCTGGCTCTCCAATTTTATATGCTTTAAGTAATTTCTTATTTCGTCGTCTGAAGTTAAAATATACTAAGTGAAGAGAAAAAATTTATTTTTAATTTTATTAGTTGTCTGTGTATAGTTTTCGTTATTTACCTTACTGTAATATATAAACGATTCTTGGACTTCTAATTTACTTCTCCTTCTAGATGTCGTTAATAAATAAGGTATTAACAACAATGACAACACCAATTTTGAGTCTGTTATAAAGTTAAGTTAATTAAATTCTAAACTAGTAAATCAAAACTAATTATTTAAATCAAGTTACCTTCTTCTGCTTTATCAATATATTTCAAGATATACTGAACCTGATTATCTTTTAGATTTTTCAATAATTATATTGTAGTACAATTTCCATTCGAAAATTCTTTTTGAATGAATATATATTTGATTCAAATCTATAAGCTTTTTCGTTCTCAAGAACTTTGTATATTTCAAAACAATCGTTCGTTTTAAACTCCTTATTGTTTAATTGCTTTTGTCGAAATAAGTGAGTTTTTTTTTCCAATTTTCTATAATTATATCCAATTGAGCACATCCCGTTTGTAACACTTCTAATGAGTCCTCAACATCATCAAAATCATTTATATTCTCAATACCTAAAAGGAGATATTTTAAATTTAATAATGTATGTATATGTATATTATATTCGTATACATGTAATTACTCTTGGTTTTTTCTATTTTTATTTTAGTGCGCCTCTTTACTAAGCCAGCAGCAGTCTTACTCTGGCATCGTATAGTTTACCCTTTGCCAAATGACCATTTGCAGATGGGACATAGTATGTAGCTTTAACTTCTGACGGAAAAGTTTGTGTAATTATGTGACAAATTTAAAAAGTCTTCTCTCAGTAGTCTGAAAGTAATATTAGATTACATATTATTTAAAAATATGTATATAAATTGTGCTCACTTCCTATTTATTTCCAAATCTTCTTTTGTATTATAAATTTTTCTAGCTAAAATTAAAAAAGAAAAAATACACGCATATATGTAAATTTATGTATATACTCGTATGTACGAGTATATGGAAAAGTTTAAGTAAACTATATATAGGTATATCTACACTTTTTACCTTCTTGTAAAAATATTTCGTAGTCGTTTTCTCCAGTGAAAAATGCACCGATAATTTCTTTTTTATTTAAATAAATAGTTTTTATTAACTTAAAACCTTCCATTATTTTTCTCATTCGCTTCAAAAGAACAATTAGAAGAAAAGAATGATAAAGCAATAAAAAATTTCGATGAAATTCATATCATATGTGTTTAAAAGCGATGCCAGATGTTAAATTTTTTTTATGTTATTATTGCTGGAATATCTTAACTGCTTTTTGCATTTTTTATTATTTAAGCTTCAGATCTTTCATTTTTTATTGTTTTTAGAGGCCTCAAGCTTAAATAAAATGTATCTTATTAAATACGTTAAGTATTTAATATATTATTGATTTTGTTGCTGTCTTACTAAAAATACGAATAAAATTTTTATTGCACTGATGTAATCTGGTGGCTTTGTTTTACTTTTTGAACCAATACATTTATTTAATATTATAATACATATTACAAATTTGCATGTATGTATGTATCTTTTCTATTCTTTTTTTCAACTAAGTTAATTAATCTACTTACCTTTTAAATTTTCAACTTTTTTGTTTTTATAGATATGTATGTATATACATAATACTTTTAAAATAATATACACATTATTTAAAAAAAATTTTTCCTTAAAATGTAACTACTCTAGACGCCACGAACTGTAAAGTTACAAACACATTTTTCAACTGAAAAAATAATTACCAAGCGAGGAGAGCAAAATGATTTACTTCAACCATATAATTTTTTAATTTATCAAAAATTATATGGTTAAATTTAACCATATTCAATCAAATATAAGACGGTAAACATAGTATGATTACAAATAACTAGAAACATGTTTATCGTGATAAAATAATGTTTAGATGCTTTAAATTAATAATAATATTTTTGTGAAGAACACACTATGTTTGAGGTGACCATATTCAACCATCTTTTTTCTTTGCGTGTAGTTTTTCAAGCTCAAACAACATAAGATATTTATTGGTTTTGTATTTTGTTTTCTACTATTGTTTCGTTACTCGTTTGTTTTGTTTTTGCATTTAGCTTTTGTCAAGAGTTGAGTTGTTTGTGGAGTTTGTATCTGTAAATTTTTTTGTTGCTTTTGTTATGATCCCCCTTTTTTTATACATTTTCAATTTGTATTTGTTTGTATAATTTTATGTCAAGACAGTTAGTTGTGTTTGTATATGTTGTTATCGTAGCCAAGCAAATGCGATACATTACAATACAATGGAAAGGAATTACAGTCAATATCAGTGGCAAGGACAAAACCAGCACTTGATATAAACAAATCTATATTTGCCCACAAAGACACAGACAAATGCTGCGAAATCTTTTGTAGGTTTTAAAGGCCAGCTAGGAAAATTATAGAAAATGGCTTAAGAGAGAGTTAGAGAGATGCTTTTGGCGGAATAAAATCAAATTACGGAAATACTTTTTAAACTACTAAAATATTAATTTAAAAAATAACAGATAATTTAGTTTATGGGCTTAGTTTTTATTAATTTATCATGAATGGCTGAGTTAGCACTTGCAGATTCGGTTTCCTTTTTGGTTTTCCTTTTCTAACTTGACAATTATAGTTTATTTATGTAAGGTATCAAAATAAAGCAAGATCTAAAAGAAGCTCAAAGCATAATAAAGACAACAAGATAAAATTTACAAAAGCTCATAAAACAAAGTTAAAAAAAATATCACAACAAATAAATTTTCTATGGTTGGCTGCCCTAAGTCCTTGTTGTTCAAAAATTGCTATCCAGAAAAAAATAACAAAACAAGAGAAAAGGAATTGAAAGAAATAACAACGCTCTTCTGGTTCATCTTTGCGTTGTTGTTTATTTTATTTACACGGATTCAAGTAAGAAAATTTATGTTTCAAGCGTTATTTATACGCGTAAGTATGCGACATAATACAAGGACACGATTACTGTCAAAGATGGCTTAACATCGCATAAGCAATGGCCATAATAAATACATGTTACATATATTTGCTAAGTTGGTGATTGTGTGCTGCAAAAAAAAAAAAAAAAAAGAAAAAAGTTAAATGAAAAGAAAACATATTGAAATGGTTACTTTGGGTTAACTAAATATTGTAGAAGAATTATGTTAACACACACACACACATACATTTCTTTGTTTAGAAATTTTAACACACTCAACTTAATGCCAACGGGTACTTTAACTAAAGATTTACTGAGATCCTAGAATATCTTATACCTCCAACATACGAGTACACACACTTACCGGAATGATATGGCGGAATTTGTTAAAGTCAGCATTTCAATTATATTTTCTTTCAATTTATTTCTTTTCAAAATAATTGTAAAGGAAAATTTAAAAGTTTACTGACAAGCTCTAACAAATGCTTATGATTTATTTGTACTTAAAATACCTCGATTCTGTTTATTTAATTTTCCTTTCCATTGTTTTTACTCTTCAAAGTAGATTAAATCATACAATTTAATTTTCCTTGTAACCAAGATGGAATTATAAAATTTCTTCTTTTCACAGAGCATATCGTCGTCGTCGTCATCATCATCATTAAACCACAATATAAATTAACGCATACTTGTACACAGAAATAAGCTATTTAAAACCTTCGTTACCGAACAATAAATGTAAAAAAGAAGGTGATTAAGAGTGTTGCAAACAGAGTGAGTGACAGATATTAATCTAAAGGAATTTATTTAATATTTTCTTTTTTACTGTTATTGTTATTGTTTTTTTGTTTTTTATCATCAAGGGTTTTGTAAATGTCATTAAAACACAAATAAAATAAACGTCCTTGGAAAGGTAATCTACCGTTGGCAGGTATGTAAGTGAACTAACATTCATATTTCAATATGAAAGAACAACGAGTAATACTTTGTAACAGGTAGACCTCTTCTCGTCTCATCTCGTACGCTTTTATGGCTCGTTCGGAAGTTGCCAAAATCCTTCAGAGCAACAGCACTGGGGTAAATAAAAATAAAAATAAAAATTCTTTAAATAATCCAAAGTAACTTCTGAGCTTTTGGGCGCTAGATTATAAATCCACACAACCTTTCCTATTCCGTAATCTTTTATGGTTCGTTCGGAAGTTGCCAAAATCCCTTAGAAATTCCCTCGAAAAATTTTTAAAAATAATCCAAAGTATTTTTTGAATAGTTTGGCGGTAGATTACAAAATCTAGACGACCTCCCCTTTAAAATGATATGTGTCCTATCCAGTACTTGTATTTGTACTTTTGCCCTTATATTTCTCCTAAACATATTTATAAATACGTCATATTTAGAGATGTTTAATGATGTAAGACGTAAATGGTGGTTAAATTTTAAGGGCCGATGTTGAATGTGAATTATACCTAAACGTCAAGATTTTTTCTGCATTTCATTTGACATTTCTCAATTTCAGACCAACTCAATTTTAACCATGGAAAGATACACAATAGTTAATGGTCAGAATGGTGGCAAGAAATGCCAACAGGGGATGATAAATTCATCTTCAGTGAGGAGGCACATTTTCACCTCAGTGGATTCGTCAATAAGCAGAATTGCCGCATTTGGGTGAATGATAGTCCAAGAGTGATTGTTGAAAGACCAATGCACCTACAAAGAGTGACTGTTTGGTGCGGCTTATAAGCTGGCGGCATCATCGGGCCGTATTTTTTCCAAAATGTTGGCTATCTTGGGATGATAACGAACTTTTTGTGGCCCGAATTGGAAGATATGAATGTGGACGATATGTGGTTTCAACAGTACGGTGCCACTTGCCACATAGCTAACGATATAAGGGCTCTTTTGGGCGACAAGTTCAATGGCCGTGTTATTTCACGTGGGGGGCGCCAAGATCATGTGATTTGACACCGTTTGACTTCTTTCTTTGCTGTTATTTGAAAGAAAAGGTGTACGTGGATAAGTCAGCAACAATTCAAAAGCTAAAGGATGAGATAATTCGGCACATTACGGCATTGAACCTCAATTATGCCTCAGCGTCGTCGAAAATTTGGACCATCGGATGGAGGTGTGCCGCCGAGGTCGCGTCTTCCATTTGCCCGATATTTCGTTCCATGCATAATTGAAATGACAATAATTTCCTAAATAATTTGTATTTTATTCCAAATCAACATCGGCCCTTAAAATTTAACCACTCTTTATTTGATAAATGTAGGATTTGGTTATCTTACGTGTGTAGGTTTGGGTACCTTGAGTTATGGAAAGTTTGGTTACCTATTGTTTTGTCATAATAAAACAATCGAAATCGTTGCTTATTTAACAAAGTTTATTAACGTAGTATTTATTTTAACACTAGTTTTAAGGGTAAGTTTAAATAGGATAATAATTCAATGTTAGTTTTAGATAGAATAATGAATTCAGTGTTTAATGCTAGTTTAGATAGGATAATAAATTCACTATTCAATGTTAATTTTAGTTCAATTCAATTAGGTTTAAACTCCACACAAAATCACTTGACAACAATTAGTTATTCTAACACCTAAAATCACTTTCCGACTGACGACTCTCTTCTTTCACAATCAAACACGAACTCTCTTCTTTTTTGTCTTATCGTCCGTTATCGCTTTTCTGTATCTGTTCAGTGTTGCTAACTTTGTCTTTTAGTTACGTCTTGTTTCGTTGCTGTGCTTGTCTGTCTGACCTTCTTAGTTGTTGTGGGGCCAATCCTACATAAATATGCCATAAATCCTGAAAACTTATTTACAAATACGAGTACTGAAAAAAAAACGTAACTTGTTACGTTAAAAGATATTTAACTCGAAATATTTATCTTCACTCACTTATTACTTTTTGTATAAAATTTTGGATTTTATACGGTGTTAAAACCTATTTAAATAACTTTTGCTGAGAGAAGTCACTTGGTAAAGTATCACTTTTAATTTGTTTAAAAAATGTGTTTGTAAATAGTCTTAAGTGATGCTCAGTTATCATGATTTTTGCAGTCAGTTTTAAATGTCATTGACACCAGCTAAAGTCAAGTTGAAAGACAAATAATGAGCAATCATGACGGTGTTGCTGCTAAACATTCTTGAATGTGTTAAGTGATGCATGAAAGAGCTTTTGTGACTTTCTGTGTGTCTAGTTTTACGAGATTCTTTTCAAGGTACCAGTAAAACTAAGCGCAGTCAATTTGCTGAAAAGTAACTTTTGATTAATTTAAATGACTGAATTGGGACGATTAATTTTATATTCAATAAACTGACATGAACACACACATACACTGTTGTTGTGTAATACTGCTGTAAACCTAAAGTACTCAAAACTGAAAACTTGAAAGGTTTAAATTAATTTGTGTTTGTGAGTTTGATATCTTAAACGTCTGGCTTTAGCAGTTCACACAAAAAAATTTTAAATGACTGCTGAGCTCCTGATATTGAAAACAACAACAAGCAGCGGCAAAATAGTGTAACATTAATGTGCACACACATACACACTTCTTGATTAAATAATATTAAAGTCGCATATTAAATTACATTAAAGGAGTCTTCAACCGTAACAATTTTACTGCTTACGCGAGTTATCTCTTAATATGCCAAAACATTTTTATGAATAAAGAAGAAAATTATCATCATGACATAAAATTAATTTATGTTCACTGTTGTGAAACTGCTCTGATGTTCTTAATTAGAACATAATCAACTTTATGGCTTTTAACCCAAATACGAGAATATTGTAAACATTTTACCAACGCATTCACTTAATATTGAATGTGCCGGCAGTTATAAATTTATTTTTTTAATTATTTGAAAATTAAAGTTGAAGAAAGTATAGAAAATTTAATGAAATGAAAAATGTGGTAGTTTGTTTTAAGCAAAAGCTCAGCTAAGAGAAGGGAAAGAAAGAAAGAACAGCATTTCTATAACAAATTTTTTTTTATTTTATTTAATCATAATTTTATTTTCAATTTTGCTCTTCAATAAGAAAAGCTGCAGCAGAAATTAAGTTTCTTTAATTTTAATTTTAAAAAATTTATTTATAAATTATTTTTTAATAAAAATGATTTAATTTTTTTTTTTTTTTGCAAAAAAAAAATTTGTCTAGTGAGAGGTTGACTGCCTAAATGCCCGTTGCTTTGAACTGCAATAATTTTTTAACCGTAAAAAAAAAAAAAAAAAAAAAAAACTTTTTCTAGAGTGACAGTTTGCCCCTAAATGCCTGTTGCTTTGAACTGCAATAATTTTCTAAACGTAACTGTATAAGGCATGTTACTCTTTCAGTTCTTTAAGTTAACAATTTTTTCAAATTAATCGCAAATAAACGCAACTTTTACATTGACTAAACTTTTTATTTTACGTGAGAAAGCCATCACTAAATTGACTATTTTTATATTCACCTAAACGAGTGAAGTTGTTGCCCAAAAAAAAAAAAAATTTCTTATAAAAATAAAAGAGTGTATCAGCATTATATTCGCTGGAGAGCTTGACTCTTCGATCAAATAATTAGGCCTTAGATTGATGAATGCAAAACAGGATGTATTTATGAGCACCCTCTACTTAGTTTTAAACTCAATGTAGTCAAACCTTGTGTACTACAAAGGCATACCACCGCTGTCTTAAATGTCTTCAAATTAACCATATAATGTTTGCGCTAACCATATCTTTTCTTTGCGTGCCATTTCTTAAAGGCTAGAGTCGATCTAAATTTCTTACCTTGCAAAGCCAAATTACCCAAAACCCAACAAGTCCTATTTTTGTTTTAGCCCAAGCCATCTTGGGCTGCTGCTCCAACAACATCTTTCACAGCTTAAAAAGTAACTTACTTCTTAATCCTTCTAGAAGAGAACTAGTGAACTAAAAGTTCATTATTAGCCAGCACCATGAATCTTACTTTTAGCATTAAAAGTTTATGTGTGTCAGCTGAAGTAATTTACTTGTTTTAAGAGCATAAAATAACGCACAAAAACTGTACTTGTACCCAACAACAAATCAATTGATTACTTATACATAAATCAAAAAGCTTTTATCTTATTGACACCAGCTAATATGGAAAATTTTCATTTGGTGACTTAATAAGAAGATATTACTTGAGGTTACTCTTATGGCCATTATCTTCCATACAGCTAAAACTACTTACATTCATTCATTCAATCATTATGTGTAATATGCTAAACACAAAAGCATAATTTCTATGCGATTCTTGTATATAAAATGAAGTTACTTTGATATATAAAACACACGTGTCATTAAAACCTTGTCAATGGATTGACTTGGTGTGATAAAACCTTAGTGATACCTAGTTGTACTGGTGAATATAAAGCAAAGGACAACATATTTGCTAAAAGGACTCTACCAAGTGCTCTAGGTGACACACGTAAATAACTGACACTGTGTATTGATTACGTTGATATGAATACCAAAGTAACACCAATTGACCTCTTGGGTTTTTTTCAACTAAAAAACACTGTCACACAACCCAATACACAGGCAAATAAATGAATAAACAAGCTAACAATACCGTATTACTGTTATACAGTGAAAAGTGTACAACACAAATACATCAAAGCTGCTAAAAGTCATTTTAAAATTAGGGATGGATCACTCGGTATGCGCTTGTTTGTGTTGTGTTGCTAACTAGAACATATAACACAATTTTTATGTGTGGTTGTTTATATTTAACTATATTGTACTAGTCTAACGTTGCTGTCTCTAGTATTTGATATCGAAAAGTCATTGATTATCTTGATGGCACATCTCCCTAAGGAATACAAAAACATCAGCATTCAACAACAGTTTTTTTTTTCTTTTTTGTGTTTGTTTTTGATTTTTTTTTTCTTTTTCTTTGTAGGTAATCCCAAATAAATGGTAAACACCTTATAGCAATTGAACTCTTCTAGTCTGGAGGCCAGATGATGCTGTTAAACTTTGAAAATTTATACGTGGCTAAATTTTAACATGGCTTTCGAAGGAATTAATGAACGAAATAAATTCATCAAGTTTTTTTCATAAAAAATAGTGAAAAGAGAGCAAATGAAATGAATTTATGCTGATCCACCTATTACAATTTTTTCTTATTTTCACTATTGGCTAATGTTTGTGTCCTTCCAATACTTTTTATCCTTTTTTTTTTTAATTCGAGAAGGAGTTTAATTTTCTGGCAGGCTGGAGCTATTGCACAAGCTACTATTTAGTGTAACTTAAGCGGCGGTATAATTGGATCAGAAATCTCATTAATACAGCTTAAAAAGTTATATGACAAATAATTATTTAATTAAAAAAAAAAAAAAAATAATCTGTGTCAAAAGCAAGAAAAATTTTTGTTAAGTTATTTTAGAGGACTACAACTTTTAAAGTCATTTCGTTATTTATGGAATATACCGCCCTAGCATCTCACAACCGGAAAAATAAAAGTTATTGTATGAATTTAGACAACAAATCTATTTTTACTTAAGTCCAGTCAGAGGACCCAAGTGACCTCAGCTTCTGTTTTTCTTATTTGGGCGCCCTGTGTAACCTAAGCCCAGTTAAGCGATATTTAAAGAAACTAATTACTTTTATTTGTTAGCTTAAAAAAATTGTTAGATTGATTAAATCTTTAATTGTTTTAATTAAAAATTTAATTCTCTTGCACTATTTTTTAATACATCATTTGGAGTTGATAATCCAAATTAAATTCTTGGCACAGAGAAAATTTTTTTCAAACATATAGTCTCCGTATGCGTGATTAATTCAAAGAAAAATTCTTTATTTTTCAATAATTTAGACTAAATCGCTTAGTAAATACAGAAATTTAATTAACTTTTTTTTTAAAAAGTTTAGTAATTCACCTAATTTCTGAAATATTTCATTTAATGAATGAAATCGTTTCATGGGATTAAGTAAACTTTTTTCTTTCACAGTAGGCAGAGAAAAAAACGGTTGAATATGATCACCGCAAACATAGTTTGTTCTCCGCAAATATGTTATTTGAAGCATCTAAGCATTATTATGATCACGATAAACATGTTCCTAGTTATCTCAACCATACTTTGTTTAACGTTATAGGTCAACCATAACATTATCATATTATTTTGGATAAAATTTTAACTGAAATTGAAAGATGTGGTTGAAAGTAAATTGTTTTCTATTTTGCCTTTTCCGCAACCATATAAATAAAACAAAATTTAGGGCCGTTAGCTAAAGTTAAAATTTTTTAAGTCTTATATCAAGCTTTTGTTGAGACATTAAATTAAAAATATCGCTAAGTTAAATATCGTATAATGTGTCTTTAACTATTCCCCCAAATTTGGCTCTAAAGTTTAAGCCAAAAACTGGTTATGTGCCCTACATAATCCTAACTTTAATCTTTTAAGCTCAACTGAGCTTTATGGCTGAAGTGGTTGAGTGGCGAGTTAATGCAGCTTAACTGAATATTCCCAAGTTCGAATTCTGCTAGAGTCAAATAAAATTGAAAAAAATTAAGCCCGCTTTTAGAATGTAATAAATAAATAAAAATTATTAGAAATGGAAAATTCAATAGAATAAAAAAATTTTATTTATACAAAAAAATTATATAAAAAATTAAAAAAAAATTATAAAAATTAAAAAAAATAATTTATAAAAATTGTACAAAAAAATTAAAAAAAAAATTTTTAGCCCTAACCGGGGGTTGAACCACGACATCTGCAGTTGACAAGTATTTTTAATGCAATCATAAATTTAACCATACTATGCTGCTACCAGAATATGGTTGCCTCAACCATATTTTTTTTTTTGCGTGTGTGCGCAGTCTAATAAATATTTTCCTGTCCTGAAATATGCAGTGAGTAAAAAATTTTATTTTCTAAAAAATAAATTAAATTTCTGCTGTGATTTGCAGAAATTTGGTTATAGAGTCAGTCTGCGAAAGCATATTTGAAATTCACCCATCCCTTCAAGCATTTGTAAAATTTTAAAAGAAAAAGTGCTTGTGTATTGCTCTAGTCAGTACCATAGCAGCAGTTCTTGTTAAATGAAAGAAGAAATCTTTTCATAAACCTTAACAATTTAACCACCACCAAATTTAAAATTTTTTTTTTTTTTTTATTATATTTTTTTTAGCAAAAATTCGTTTGCCGTTCATTGTACTTAAATTAAAATACCTTTTTATTTAGCAAACGACATGTCAGTTACAGTAGCGACAAGCACAAAAAACTAAACGTCATTCACTATTTGGTACAAATACGTAACTCATAGACAAACTAGTATTTAGTTATTGTTACATGTCCTGGTTTTTGTTAGCGCGCATTACTGTTGATGTAATTGTGTTCGTTCAATCAGATATTTTTGTTTTGTCAAATTAGTTCAGCATTATGTTAGTGTTAGTTAGTTAGTCGTTACATTGCTCTCTAGTGATTTGTAGCTTGTGCAATGTTTCAAATTTATTTATCTTTTTTTTTTTCGTTGTATTTCATGTCTGTCTAGAACTCTTAATTTAGGTTATAGTCATACAGTGAATGTGTTATAAATGTAAGCATATGTAAGCGTTAGTATGTTTGTGTGACAAATTTCAAACAAATCGATGATGATTTTGTTTCAACATTTTACATTTTGCCTGGCCCCTGATTATTTAAAGTTGCATAATTTGAATTGCATGCATGTAGTGGAAATAATATGGATTTGATTATCCTTAATATAATCATTGGCAATATTACAATTTTTTTTTTTTAAGGGTGTCAAAATTGGTATGAGGGTGTTTGTTTCTTTATTAAGCAATTTGTATGCGATGCAAAAGATGAGGGTGTTTGTTTTAAGTCTCTTTTTTATAGAGTAAAATTTCATTTATTTGAATTGGGCGTCTTAGGAATTTCGTGATGGTATAGAGTTTCTGATTTAAAGCCTTACATTGAGTGGCCTTGTAAGCACATACAGTTAAGCGTATACGAGTACCTACAAACACAGACTCTTAAATTTAATTGGTCGTTTATTTAAAAAAAATAATCAGACTCAGTTATAGCTATTTTGGGCAGTACAAGTCCCCTGGAGAATTTTCTTCTTTCCATTATAAAGTATGCCTACACACCCACACGCACGTACTTACTCCAGTAGCAAAAACTAAAAAAAAACAGATTTGAGATTGTGAAAGGAATTATTTATTTTCTTTGCTTCACATAAAAACCAATATCTTATTGGTTATTGTGAGAGTTGTAAGGCTACGCGTGATACTACGTATTATTGGCTACAGGGGTGACGCCAGTCACATAATTATAACAAAACAGAATTGGTACTTGAGAACCTCTGCATAATTTTGGTGTAGCAAAATTACTGTTAAACAGCATTAGCAAAAATATTTAGTGTGAACAATGTTAAGTTAAACGAGAGTTTACCTACTCTAATTTGAGCAGACATACATTGGGTTGCATTATTGATTGCTTAAGTAAAGGAAAATTTCGCGGAAACAAGTATCGATCGATATGCAAATTTCTCTTATTCATTCCTGTGGACTTATCTTATTATTTTGAATTATTTCATTTAATTGTGAATTAAAAAGTTGTCTATTGTGAATGAATTGTGTTATAAATTATTACTTAGATAAAATAGTACTGTTGTAAACGGCCTGTCATATTGCCAATTTTCACAAATTGTCAGCAAACGAAGATTATATGTAAATACACAACTTACCTCAATATTTCCTTGTGTTTTCTGCATTTTATTAATTTTTTATTGCATCAATTTAAATTTTGCTTCCAATTTTGAATTCATAAAAATGGGAAGAAATTATTTTTGTGTCAACAAAAAACAGCTGATTAAATAGCACACTAAAAAAACACAGGAAACAAAGTAGTAATGTCTTAAATGTCTTTTATATAACAAATACCAACAACATTTTTACGAGAGTCATAAATTTAGAACGAATACTGCACTTAGGACACTTTAAAACACTTTGTGAATTGGCTTCCTTACAAAAAAAAAAAAAAAAAAAAAAAAGATTTCCCCAAACGCGTAACGGAATATATATAATTAGACCCATTGTGTATTGTAAAACAAAAAAATTTTAAGAGAAAATAATATACCGACAGCCGACAATGATGCAATTAAATTTTTCTAGTAAACAAATGAAAGAGTTCATCATCAAAGCTTAAGAATGAGTTTAAAATAAATTTTAATATACAAAAAATCAACAAAATGTATTTAAATGCTAATAAAAATATTTAAAAAATTTAGTAAAATCATAAAGTCAAAGTTTTCTTGTTAACATTATGAACTTTTATTTTCTAAAATGTCAAGTTTATGTAAATTCAAACAAATTGTTTAATAGCTAAAAATAATAATTTTTATTTCAAAAGAAGATATTAAAATTATGCTGAACAAGAATTCAAATGTCGTACTCGTATGCAACAAATGCTCTATAGAATTAAATAAGATATTCAGCATAAGAATATTATTTACCCATTTGGCTTTTGTGTTGCACATAACATGTACAAACACTCTTACATATATACAGATATGTGAATATAAAAACTATTATTTTTCTGGTTTAAATCCGATTATGAAAACAATATTCCAAAGTCACATGTTTTACCCATGTGTTTCCTTTTACAAATTCAACTTATAAATATTAAAGTATGAAGTGTTTTGTCATGTTTGCAATGAATGTGTGAAAACATGAGTTATTAAATACGTGTTTGTATGTATATGTATGAATGCATATGCATTTGTATTTATTATATGTACAGCATATGCCATAAAGCCAGCAAACATTTAGGTTTAACCTCAAACTAAGTGTCACCTCTAGTGCGATTTTTTGATACAAACATGCGCAGGGAAAAAAAAACAAGTATAACGCTATTTTATCGAAATCGGTATTCAGTAAGTTTCCGCCAATAATATTTGGTACAATGGAAATCACTATTTAGACCAGTACCACACACAGCAATTTTAGTTGGGCCATTCCTGATTTTGTAAGAGAAAGAGAGAGAGAGAGGAAAGAAGAATAGAAAGGGGTACAAACGCTCTTACTGGACAATACAATTTTGTTCTCTCTTCGTATTTTTTATTAAGAACTAAAAAGACTGAATGAGAATGCTAAAATTGCCGAAACAAAAAATTTGTGTGTGGACAAAACGACAATTTTAAAAGAGACTTGAGAAAGAATTACCCAACTAAACTTGCTGATCTTAAGATGAATATTTATGTGCTGTTAACTTAGTCACAGTTACACTATTAAAGTGTAAATTAAAGTTAGTTGTTAGATGATTCATGCTTAATTTGGTAACCGATTTATGGATAAAAATCTAGTCAAAAGCCTTTCATTTGCTTTACAATGAGTAACTTGAAATAATGTGACTTGCGCTTGAGTTTTTTCCTTTTTTTTTAATTTTTTAAATTAAACTTTCAACTTTTTGTTCGCTAGGTTTATGCTGATATGTGGGCGTGTGTGTATTTGTATACACAATATAATGTGTTATGACACGTGATAAGATTTTAGATTAAAAATTAATCTAAAAAAATTACTATCATTTGATTTAAAGTCATTGAAAAGTAAATGCGATTGTGCGTGTGTGTGTGTGTGTGCTTATGAAATTATTTGAATGTAAATATTAAAATGTGCATAAATTTTATGAAAATTTAAAATTTTTTGTCATACCCGGAAAAACATAAACAAAAAACCTTAAAATTACTTAAAAAAAAAAACAAAAAATGGCTTTTGTCTGCTATCACCAGCATAAGCAAAAATAAGGGATCACGAAATGTGCGACAAAAACGAATCATATTTATTGTACTTGTAAATGGCATCAAAATGAAGAACTTAGTACTTTTTTTTATTTTAAAAAAGTTGGCTTAGGAGGTAATAATTTTAAGTTTTAAATGTTTCTTTGTAGCTTAAGTATAGCTCATCGGAATATATAGTTGATTGAATAGGAGTCATAAGTCATAGTCATGTTATATAATAAATTTAAGTTTGATTTCAAAGCTGCCGTACATAAGATACTCTTATGTGCTGCTGGTGTAAAAATTATCACTTGTCCGATCAGGCTCCATAGCTTCACCTCCAATGAAGTCAATTCTTGTTGCTAGAAAATTATGCTACATATGTCCTAGTCAGTTAAAGCGTAAAACCGATCATGTCTACTTGCATTGTAGCGTTTGCTGATAAGAAGGGTGTCCGAACAAGAACGCAAGATTTAAATTTGGCGCCATTCGAAGTGTCATTGTTTGACATTTGAACAATTGTTATTGTTTGCTAGTAGAAGGTACGAGGTTAGTAAAAAATTACCATGGACATTGAGTATTGGAGAGACAACATGAAAATGCTGATTTTGCCGATAAAATCATCTTCAGTGACGAGGCTTATTTCCATCTTGATGGCTTCGTCAATAGGCAGAATTGTCACATTTGGGGTGAGGAAAATCCTCGAGTGATTCACGTGAGGCAAATACATCCTCAACCTGTCACTGTGTGGTGTGGTTTTTGGGCTGGAGGAATCATTGGACCTTTTTTTTATGAAAATGAGGCAGGTCAAGCGCAAACACTCAATGGTGTTCGGTATCGTGAAAGGATAACCAGTTTTTTCTTGCCTAGAATTGAAGAAATGAATGTGGAGGGCTTGTGGTTTCAACAAGACGGCGCCACATGTCATATAGCCAGAGAAACAATTCAATTGCTGCATCACTCATTTATTTAAAATTTAAATCTTGCGTTATTGTTGGGACACCCTTTAGCATTTCATGAACAAAATTGCTCCTAAAAAACTGTTCCGTATTTTTTTTGTACTATTTTTCAGCACCCAAATATCTAAAAAGAAATCATATTTGACTGCTGAAAAATACCTTTTTAGTTAAAAAAAAAATTATTTATATATTTTTTCTTTCAATAAAAAATTATAAGTTTACGTTTTGACGTAACCCCCTACGTTCTTCTAGTATTTGTAAATAATTCTTCAGTATTTATGGCATATTTATCAAATACGTCTAGCGTCATAAGATATTTTTAAATATATTGTGGGTGTTTGAAAATCTCTAAGAGATTTTTAAAACTTTCGGTCGAACCATAAAAGATTATGGGATGGGACTCATACCGTTTTATAGGAGGCTCTACAGATTTGTAGTGTGCCACCAAAATACTTAGAAGTTACTTTGGATTATTTTTAAATTTCTATATACGCCAGTGATGTTGCAAAGAAGATTACGGGATGGAAAATAAATCATTTTAAGAGGGAGGTTGTCTAGATTAATAAAAATTGCTTTGAATATTTAAAAAAAAAAAATTTGAAATTCCCTTATATCCCAGTTTTTTTGCTCTAATAGATTTTAGCAACTTCCGGACGAACCATAGCAGATTACGGGATAAGAGATATACCATTTTAAAGGTTAAGTCCTCTTGATTTGTAATCTGCTAGCCAATTACTCAGAAATAACTTTTGATTATTTTTAAAAAATTTTTGAAATTCCCTCATACCCCAGTACTGTTTGCTCTAAGAAATTTTTAAAATTTCGTTTAGCTTCATAAAATAAAAACTATAATAAAAAATGTTCTGAAGAAGTTAAAACTGAGTGCCATGAGCAAAATCGGGAATGTAAAAATCTCTCAGATCAGCAGTACTGCGGTATGAGAGAATTTCAAATATTTTTTAAAAATTCTCAAAAAAAAAAAAAACCCAGAGTAATTAGCCCTCAGATTACATACTAAGAGTAGCACTTCTTTCAAACTTTGTATGTCCTGTGCGGAGTCTTTTACGGTTTGTCCGGAAGTTGTCAAAATAGCCAGAAAAATAGTACTTTCACATGAAGGAGTTTCAAAACAAAATTTTTTTAAATATTCAAAGTAATTTGTGAGATTTCAAATATAGAAAATCTCGCTTTTAAAACGGTATAGTTTCCATTTCGTAATCTGTTATGGTTCGTCCGGAAATTGACTCATTCGTTCAGAGTCTAGGGACATTTGTACTAAAAATATATTTAGAAATATTTAATGACGTAAGAAGTATTTTATAAATACTGTCTTATGTTACTAAATGACCTCAATATCTACAACATTGAAGATTGATTGTTTACCTCATGGATCAGTAATGATTGAGTGTTCGTTTCACATCACAAACTGATTTTGTTTTGCTTATGCGATCGGGTATAGGGTGTGATATTTAAACTATTCTAAAAGTAATTTTAAGCTTTTCATTTTGCATATTCTTTTTTTGTTATTGTGTAAATTTGTTTGTTAATCTCAAAAATTTCTCAAATATGTAAATTTAATTTAAAATATTTTTTTGTTGATGTTTTTTTTTTTTGGTTTCTTTTATCCTGTGGCAGTTATAGTAGCAGGGATGAAGTCTAAAGCAAGCAAATTTTCATTTAATATTTTTTATTTGTTACAGAAATGTAACAAAATTTGATGTTTTGTATGTTAAATAGAAAATGGGATCTCTGTATGTTTGCTTTGTGTGTTGTGGCGTATCTTGTAAATATTTAAAAAAAAATTATTTTATAAATATATTTTGGGCAATATCTTTCAAATCAGTGTTAGAATTTTAAATTAAATACCGTGTTTAATATGTGTTCAGGTTATGAATGTGAAGCATTTAGAAAGTGGGTGGTTGTTGGAAATTTTTTCCTATCAAAAACAAAAAAAAAAAAAAAAAAAAAAAAAATTGTGTTTATCAGGGGATGATTTTTTTTTTCTTTTTTTAGTCAAGAGGGTTGCTTAGCTCGTTTTGTTGTCTGCTGCTATTAAATATTTGCAATTGTTTTTATTTTTGTTATAATTTGTATCGTATTAATATTAAGATTCTAAGAAATAAATTAATTTTTTTTAGTATCAAGAATCACACTTTTTGGTTCATGAAAGTAAAATGCTGGCGTACAAATTTATTTATCAATGACAAAATAATGGATAAATCAAAGACCTGAAATATTTTAAATACTCATGATAAGATAACTTTTTTGAGCATTTTTAAATATTATTAAAAAATTTGTTTGAAAAACACTTAAAAATATTTTAAAATTTTAATATTTTTTCTTCGTTTCTTTCAAGCAGCACATTAATTAGTGAGTTTACTCTAAAAAGCCACTAATTAATTTCAAAATTAAAAATAGTTAACATTAAAATGAAAGAACTTTGTATTTAGCAAAAATTGTTAACTGTCCGCTGGTGTTCACTTAACCTCAAAATAAAAGTGAATGGTTCTTTTAAATAAAAAAATTTTAATAAATAAGCCATTTTTGGTTGTTGTACATGGTAATTTGTAGCTTTAATGGTTGTTGTACACGCTATTCATATTAGTGGTGAATTTTTAATTCCTACAGTTAAGCGAAAATTACTGAATCTCATATTCTTTACTGCCAACAGTTAAAAATAAAATCATGTTTAACTTTTAAAAGTTACTGAATTGCGCTATAGGGACCTTTAAGATTTCTAGCACTATCGGCAGAATATTTACAATAAATTTTAGCATTTCAATTTCACTTTTTTTGTAATTTTTAAGAAAGAAATTCTAATTTCTTTTAAAAAAAAATTTTTTATTTATATACATTTTTTTTAAATCAAACACTTGCAAGCTTTCGTGAAACTTTTTCAATTTACTAGAGTTATGAAAAATTAAAACAAACATAAATATAATTTTGTCTCAACACGCACCCCTACACTCTAGATAATAAGTCCAACTTGAAATCCTTAACTAAAATAAATAAAATGAATATAAAATAACTTCAACTTGGATAAATGAAAAGATAAAAAACAATAAAAAAAAATTAAATAATAAAAATAAAGGAGCTAAGAAACAAAGGATTCTTCTTTACACCATTAGCGGTATAATAAATTATGAATAAAATCCAAGATGACTGCACCCGGGAATACAAACATTCAACTTAATAAAGCAAAATATTTTTTTTTCTTTTTTTTATTTTCTATTTTTCCTGATTTTTTATTTCATTTAAAAATTTTGTCGTTTTCTTTTACGGTTTATTTTTTATTTTTGTATTTTTAATATTTCTATTGCAAGTAAAATAATAAATAGTGACAACCTTGAGTGTGGGGAATTATAAGAAGTAAAATAAGATTTTTTACGCTTACTTGCCACGTTCTATAATAATTTAAATGATAAAAATCGTTTGAAGCAGCAACTTTTTGAAAAATGAAAGCCAAGAAACAACAAAAGGAAATCAAGAAAAATAATTTCAACGGTCAAAACTCTATTTAAAAGTAGTAGAAGTATTTAGCGAAAACACTCGTTACAAGTTACTTCAACATTGACAAAAAAAAAAAACTTTGTTTAAGAGAGAGGGAATTTTGGATATTATATAGGGAATTCAGGGATTTTAGAAACTTATTAGTCTTCGTATTCGTTTAGCAATCTAGGGGTCCCAAATTTGATTCCTGTTTAGACAAACCAGATTTGTGTTTTATACAACAACAAAAAAATATTTGGTTTCTAAGCTAATACCTTAAAAACACCCGCTCTATTTCCTCCGGTTGTTTACTGGCACCTCAGAATGTCTACGACTTGGCAGATATCATTAATATATTGCTGGTAATCTCCATACATTAATCACACCTTCCAATGGTGACATTACGCATTCTTGACACAAGTCAATATTCACCTCAATTTCATTGCTTGATTAGTTTTCATGCAAAACAAAAAATTTTGCTTGCGAAACAACGATAGAGAATCACTTTAAATAGTGCATGATTTTTGTTAGCGTTAATCCACCAAGAAGCAATCGCTTTAGCTGCCAAGAATGCTTACTTTATGCATTCCATAATGCATTTCGTTGGTGTTCTTTTAAAAAAAATACAAGAAACTACTTCTTTTTCTTTATTTAATTCTTAGCACTAGCTGGAATCGAACCAAGACAGAGCATCTCTGCAGTTAAGAAACATTAACTCGTCACTTAAGCACTTCAGCCTCAAAGCTGTGTTAAGCATAAAGGTTTGAGTGTTTGTTTTACTTTTACTCTCAATAAATACTGCTAGTGAGCAATGTCTAAGCTTACACACACAAAAGCAGGCACGCAATTAGTGTCTGTAAAAATGGTTTTTGAACTTTCGCTTACGTTAGTGCTTCTCGGAAGCAATATATATTGATTTGAAACTAGTTTGTTTTTGAAAAAGCATTTTGTACATTTAAAAACTATAATTGTTTTATGCCGAGTTTATCATAAAGAGAGCATTTGAAAAAGTTGCTATTTGACTTTTTTAATGCTTCAATGAAAACACAAAACTGAACCAAATGCTATTTTTAGCTTGTGAGAGTACATATTAAAACTCATTGCCTTACGCTATCTGCGCTATTGCTGCAAAATCAAGATTTTTTTTCTGGCTTCTAGAAGAGAAATGATTTTTGTTTGAAGGGATGCACTGCAAACATGTGTAATATTTTATTTTAAAAATTGCTTTTAAGCCATTTTAAGTTATCTTTTGCAGCCTTTTATTGCAAATCAAAGTAATCCATATGGTCTTAGGATACAGAGTATCAAAAGCTTTCTAAAAATTTCTACACATTAAGTGGAGAGGATATTTGCATTCCAAAAACTGTTCTACCATGATTTTTAGGCTGTTGATGCGGTCTAAGATGCTTTCACTTGACGCCAGGCTATACAAAGATTTCAAAATATAGATCGGAACATTTTCATAAATATTTTATGGACTTAAATAAGTAGGAATTTTAAGGAATTCATTAATTTTAAACAGCTAAGAAACTTGTTTGATTAAATATTGATTATTGAAATTTTTCATATAAATTTTACTTAAATTCAAATCAATTGTTTTGTGTAAGAGTATTAATTGATACGATTAAAACAATTGCTGTATTAACTCAGTTATTTAATTATTTCAAATAAAAATTTATTTTATTTCACTGTTTCAACTTGAAAAAAAATCTAATTCAGTTTATATGGAATCGCGCAAACCCTGTGGGGGATAAAAAAATGTTTTTCTTTAGAAATGGTATCCCTGGTCTATACAAAATTCTCTTCACTAGTAAACATTACTCCAAAAAAAGAAAAATAACTTAGCTTTCATTACAACACAAATATAAAAAAAGTAAAAGAATTTAAGCCGCAGCGTTAACGAATCCTTGTTGATGCATGTCACAAAAAAAAAACTGTTAGTTTTGGTTTGTTAGTTGGCATTTTTATATAAATCGTTTAACGGGTTGGTATGGTTTTTTCTCAGCTCAGCTTTTTTCTTTTTTTTGTAGTGGGTAAGATATTTCAAGAATTCATATTTCTGGCAGCAGTCAGTGAGGGTAAGTAATGCCAGTGGCATTAAAGATAAACGCCTTAAAATTATGACAAAATGACCAAAAAAAAAAACAACTAAATAAAAATAACAAACGAACTGGTTTATAATTCATGACAATGAAAAATTAAAAAGAAAAAAACATATTAAAAGAATTATAGTGAAGCTGAATGAAATAGCAGTTTTCATAAAATTGCTAATAATTTCTGAAATTGTGCTGTTGTTGTAATCCCAATTTTTTTTTATATAAAAAACCCATTTTTTCGATATAACTAACTCAAAACTGTAGTAAGAAAAATTAAATATTTTTAAAGGTATGGGCTTAAAAATTTAAATTTTTAAGCTTGTCTTTCTTAAGGAAAATAATTTTATTATAAAAGCTTTTAGGTTTTTTTATATAAAATTTATTATAAAATTATTTTCCTTCTTCCTTTTCTCAAGGAAATAATTTTATTATAAAATTATTTTCCTTGAGAAAGACAAGCGTGTCGAAATATTGGAAATTAATTTAATAATAATTAAAATATATAAAAAAACCTAAAAGCTTAAAAATTATTTATTTATTTTCAGATAAAAAAGGTCAAATAAACAAGATTTTAATTAAAATTTTTGTTAATAAAATTTTTATAAAGAAAAAAATATATTTAAAACTAAAGTTTAAAAACAGATTTTTTAGTTTTACAGCCACATCTGTAAGTGTTTACAAAAAAAAAAAAATTTCAACTGGACAGACTGTTAAGTTACAGCCATCAATCATAAAAAAATGAAAAAAGCACAAAATAAAGAAAAGACGGTATAAATACGAGCATAACAAAACAACAGCAAACAAGCACACAGCAGCTACAAACGCCAATGGAATAAAAATAAAATATTTGTTTGCTACGTAAACGTAGTTAGTTCTGGCATATAACTTTTTTTCGGACAAAAATATATAAGGGAATTTTTTTTTTTTTTTTTTATAAACATTTGTTGTTTAGTAAAGCAAAAATTATGCACAAGACAACAACATTGAATTTTTCCTCGCCAGTTCGACAGTTTCCTAGTGGGCTTCCTTTAAAATGAAGTTCAAAAAAGACTATCCCTTAAAGATTCTTTTGTTGTTTGCGCCTTGTTAAAGGTTACATATACACACATGTAAGTGTGTAATGTTCGAGTGGGTGTGCATCGCGTGTTAAGCTACATTTTTCATAAAATTTTTCTTTTATTTTTGTGTTTGTTGGCGTCCGCATAAATTCTTTAGCAAGTTTTCACTTTTTTTTCTTCATTTCTATTTTATTTTATTTTATTTGTATATTGTTACCCTAAGGAAAAGTTATTTTTACAGCTTTTGGAATGATTTCATTGTTCTGTTGGTAAATGGTTGCATATTTATGCAGGCGAAAATTGATTTATATATTTTCTAAACAACTGTGGTACATGAACAACAACAACAGACAGTGAGTGAACAGACATTGAAGAAGAAAACAAAAAAAAAAAACTGTCGACAGCTAACAAAATGTAGCACCAGCTATTGGAAATGGAATATGAAAAAACGGAAACAAAATTAATGATTTCACTTATTTTCTTTTACTTTTTTATGTAAAAAAATGTTTTTAAATTTTAAACAGACATCAAGCAATTTTTTGTTGTTGTTTTTTTAAAATAATTTTAAGGAAATTTAAGTTTTTATCGATTTTACTTTCTTAAACACATTGAGGCTAGAGAAATATTTGAGCGCAATAGCTTTTTGCTTAAAAGTTTTGCAGAAAATTTTTCAAATTACTTTCAGTAAATGTGTGTGCACAAAATAAAAATTAAGCGCCCATTAAATATTTCAATTAACAAAATTATCAAATTGAATAAAAGATTAGATAATATTGACTATCATAAAAAATATTTTTGTTTAAGAAGCTCTTATTGCCATAGAAAATGTGCTTAATAAGCCTTTATTAAACAAAAATATTTTTTTTTATAAATTTAATTGATTCAATTAAACATATAATCAATTCGACAATGTTTTTAATTCAACTAAAGAGATACAAATTTAGCAAAGGAGTTAAATTTTTTGGTGCTCATACACACAGAAAACAACTTTGGTTATGAAAACTAAATTTGTTTCCAATCAAAAATTTTGTTGTGATAATCAAATTTTCACAAAAAATTTGTGAAAATTTTCTATTGTTGCGTTTAAAAAATTCGATATGCTTACAAAACTAACCTAAAATAAAGCTTTTGAACTAGAAATAGAGATGCAATTTATAGTCATCATACTATTTGGTGTATTCCTTATCTTAATTCAGACTACAGAATACTGAGAATGCATTTTAATCCAAAAGGAATTCAATAATTAATGTTATGAAAATGCATAATAATGAAATGAAATGTGTTGCATTACCAAGAAAATCTTAATTTTCTTGTAATCATACACACTCGTATGAATAAAAGGATCAATAAGTAATATATATACTCGTATGTATATGCGAGTATGTAAATTTGTATTACATTTAATTGTAATGACTAATAAATAATTTATTGTCATCAATTGGGTCAACTGCGTTACAGTTAATGTCAAATGAAAGGGTATAAATTTGACATTTAATTGACATGCAAGAATATTAAGGGACTACACACACGCATATACACATTCATGCAAGCATATACAAGCTTACTTTTGCATTATTAAACACATCATGATTTTATTTTCATTTTATTTTAGCAGCATTGCAAGTTTAAACTTAAGCCAACACGTGTGGCTAAAAAGAGAGAAAAATAAATGTTTTACTCTAGAGCAAATATAAATAAATGTTCAATTTACATGCTATGGACTACCCTTACTTCTTGCTGAAAACAGACTAAAAAGCATTAGTAAAGTATTTCTTTGTTACGCTCAAGCATTTTCAATAAAACCACAAATTTTCATTTTAAAAGATTTAAATACAGATTTTGTTTATCCAACATGATAACGTTTTGTGAAGTGGCAGCAAATGCTATAAATTAATTTAAAACATTTTCTTAATGAAATGAAAAATTATTTTACCTTTTACTGGTGTGAGGGTGTCAAGACAACGTGCCAATACGAAAGGATATTCCACAAAAATTAAATAAAATCTCTGCAGGATAGCAAAGCAATTTTACCCTTGGTTTTTCTATTTTAGTTTAGTACGATTTTGTGATTCTTTTAATTTTTTACTTTAGCCTTTTAAAAAAAAATTTCTGAGGAAGATTTTACAACTCTTTTTTTTTTTTTTTTTTTTTTTTTTTTTATGAGTAGGTACAAGTGTGTTTTTGGGTTTTTTTTTTTTTTTTTATTAAGAATTAAATAGCGCCCCCACAGTTTAAAATAAAAATCCTTTTTTGTTTTATTGTCATAAATTAAATAGCAGAATGGGGGTGCATCAGTTTAAAATATTTTTTTTTTTTTTTTTTTTTTTTTACTATGAGTAGCAAGGAAAAGTACAAAGTATTGAGAGCTAAGCATCAAAAATAATATTTTGAAATTGTAACTCAAAATGTATCTCTTTTCAAGCTGTAATGGCTGCAAGAAAAAATAACTCTGCTTTAAACTATAAAATTGATCATAATGCAGAGGCAGTCACTGAAGATCTAGTTTTTGGGGATTTGAATATTCTTTAGTAAAGCTAATAAAATGAATTAAAATGAAAGCACTATTTTGCTATTTTCTTTTAAATCCCCTGACGCTTACCATTTGGTGTTAAAGTTTTAATTTTGTAATTTCTATTTGGAATTTAAAAGTGCTTAATTCCAGAAATTGTGTTGGTTTTAAAATTTCTGGAATTAAGCACAAATAAAGATTAATATTTTGTTTTAATTTTGTTTATAAAATTTCCTACTAAACTTTTTTTAAAAATAATTTTAAAACCTTTGAAAAAAAAACTCAAATTATTATTAATCAGAAGCTACGTTTTAGCTTTTAGCAGGTTATATCTTTGGTCTAGTTTCTAAGAAAGTAAACAGGATTCTAGTTTAAAACTTTTGTGTTCACAGAATAGGCCTAATTATGACTGTCGCTGTTGTAGTCGAATTTACGACAAGCTAATAAAAAATATATGGCCGGCGCTGCCACATATCACCGTTTGTGTCACGACAACGACACTCATAATCAGGCCTAATATTTTCATTAAACAAAGTATCATATTGAGTAAATATTTAATTGATTCATGTAAAACTTTAATTAAAATTATCACACTTTTATTAAGCTTAAAAATAATTATTTTGATTAAATTTTAAATTTATTTAATTAAGAAAACATTACCCGAAGTATGGGCAACTACCAGCACTGGAAGAATACACACTGATCTATCTAACAAAAAACAAATCTAAGTCCACAACGAGTTGGAAATGATTCCTTCCTAAAGAAGCTACAATTGATTATGTTTGTTAGTGAGCTGCACTATAAATATCCTTATTAAAGCAAAAATTTATTTAACTTCTCTGGAACAGTCTAAGTTAAAATTTCGTTAACAAGTTGATTTCTTTTTAAAATTAGCAAACATTATTTTTTCAGTATAAAATATTGGGTTATCAGTGATAATATGGCAGTAAGCAAACCACCTAAACTACAGGGCTTATTCGCTTGAGTCACGTTTTTTGTTATGCCTCTAATATATGCCTTTATGCAAATATGTTGTCATAGACTGGGCTAGCATAGTTTTAAAAAGTCATGAGATATTAAATTTTGGAGCATTGCTGGCAATTCCAAAATCCTTAAGGAGTCTTGGTTTATAGTTAGGAACTGAGCTGCACAATAGATCTTAAAGGCAGCGGTGCGATTATAATACATGATGATAATAAAAACATTTCCTAATATTTCATTTCATAAAGATACTAGTTAATTATGCTGCTTCTTTTTCTACTCATGTGTTTTTTTCAATTTCATTTAACAGCGCTGGAAATCTTGTTTTACAAAAAATCTTTAATTAAAGAGATAATTTGATTAAAATTTTATATTTAATAATTTTTGTATGGATTGCTTTTTTAAATATTGAAAATAAACCTTTTTGTCAAAATACCCATTTAACTTTTTTTCATATTTAAAATGTTAATTAAATAAGCAGCAATTCAACAAAATACTTTTGTTTGCTTTCAATTTTAACAGTCTTTTTAAGCGCTTCAAAGCTTTCTCTTCACATTCTTGCTCATTTACCCCTTAAAGCAGACGGACAATCCAGTAATCAAAGTAATTAAGTGGAACCATTATTTACACTTAAAAAACGTGTAATTTCTATTTATTGTTTTGTTTTGTTTTGTTTTTTCTTTTTGGAATTTTTTCCTTGTACAAAAGTTTTCTTGTCCTTTTTTATTCTTATTTTGTCCTTTGATTTTTTGCTTTTTTTCTGGCATTTAATTTAATTAAAAACAACAATCAAACAACATTTCTTAATTAAAAAAAAAAGCCAAGGACCACCTGATGGGTAAAAAATGGTTCAAATAAAAAACTAAAAAGTTTTTGTAAACAAAAAGACAAAGAAATAAGAAATGAAACGGCAAGAATATATAAAGAAAATTAGTAAGTGGCAGAAATGAAATGCATGCACGTTTCCTTCGCTTTTACTAATTTAGAAAAAAAATAGTTGGCAGTAGAATTAGAATTAGAATAAGGAGCGGGACCAAGTCATCTGGTAAGGCCTATTGTTACACTACCCCCAAGTTACAAATGCCAGTAAAAAACAATTTACTCGTTTTCCTACTTTAATTTTTATTTATTTATCAAAAAAATGTATTAACAATCTTAACAAAAATAGCATTCTTAATATCTCCGCAAAAAAGGAGAGCAATCGGTCAGCAAATGACAGAGAAATATAAAAAATACAACCGATATTTCACATTTTCAATAATTTTTTTGTTTTGTTTTTTTCTTTGCTTTTGCTTTGTTTTTTTTTTTTAGAAATTTTCAAGCTGTCATGCGCGTAATGCTTTGTATATACAAATACGAAACCTAAAAAGTGTATGTGTGTGTGTGCTGTTTTTAATGCCTTGAGTGTAATAGCATTACGAATACAGACTTCTTTATGAAAGAGAATTTTTTCGATTTTTCCCTTTAATTAAATATTTTGGCTTAAAAACTTTTTTTATAAATGTTTGCAAAATTAGATGAAAATAAATCTTTTTGAATTTCTATTTAATATCTTTCTTAGAATATCTGTGTTCATTAAATTAAAAATTTAGTGCCTGCAGACATTTTATTGCTTTTACAAATGAGGTTGAATTTTTAAAAATAGTTCAAAGTTATTTCTGTGCTTTTATGCGGTAAATTACAAATCTAGACAACCTTCCCTTTAAAATGATATATGTCCTATCTAGCAATCTTCTATGGTTCGTCCGGAAGTTACTTTGCATTATTTTGAAATTTTTATATATATGGGAATTTTAACAACTTCCCAATGAACCATTATAGATTGAAGAATGAAACAGATATCATTTTAAACAAGAGGTCATCTAGATTTGTAATCTACCCCCGAAATACTTAGAAGTTTCTTTGAACTATTTAAATTTTTTTTTTTTTTTTTTTTAAATTTCCATATACTCCAGTACTGTTGTTCTCAAGGATTTTGGCAGTTTTCGTTTTGCTTCATAATATGATAAAAAAATTTTGTGCCTAAGAGTGTCATTATTAAAAATTAAAAAAAAAAAATATTTTTCCTTAATTTTTATTTATCAACGACAATATTCAAATTTGTTCTTGCCACTAAATTTTTCCTAAGAAAACAAGCACTTCTGCAGACGTTGTAATAAATCACTCATTTCAGTAAGGTGAACTCTCTTGAAATAAAAAGTTTAGGACATTATTTAAACAAAATTAATTTTTTATAAATTGTAAACTTTCTATTATTCTTATTTATTTGAGTTTTAGAAGCAAACATTTCGACTATTGGGACATGCTTACATATTTTATAAAAGGGGTTTTCACGTTTTGTCGTATTTTTACAATTAATATATATTTTTATGGGAAATTTTAGCTACAAAGCGTGAAAGACTTTTTTCTAATAATTGTAAACGAATAAAATGTAATTAACTGTGATGCTAACATACACATTTCTTAAGTAGATAAGCTTGTTTTCACCTCTTAAAACGTAAACAGCACGTTTTATTTCAAACTAAAGGTTGTCATCATTTTGCAACAGCTGTTCTACACAATTGTAGGACGTATTTATATTGGGTTTTCATATTGTAGTTCTGAAGTGTTAAAGAAAATAGTAGCATAGTGCACTTTTTTTGTTTTTGTTTTTAAAAAAAAACGTGAACTCCGCTACTACTTATATGTATAATAAACATTTTACTTAAATAATTGATAAAAATTCAATTTGTTTTTATTAAAAAAATTTACAAACTAACCTGTTATATTTGTCATATTGTTGTCTTGATGATAATTAATAAATTGTGAATTTTGAAACTTGTGTAGACGAACACACACTTTATTTAACACTGTAGTTCAAATTGTGATCTAGTTCTGCGTGGGTACACAGAGGACCACAATTTTGCAGTTTATTTACTTAAGAATTTATTAATGTCTAGCACTTACGATATATTCATACATGATCGCGTACCCGCCTACCGACGTTCGCGCACTTCAGTTTATTAAACTTTTTATGTGTTTTCTTATAGATATACAATCAATATTTTTAACACCGTAGTTCAAATTTTGACGAGGTGGGCTGTGCCTACCATGAAACACATGGTTAATCACAGCTGTACAGCTTACAACCGATGCTTACGATACTAATGCATGACAGCTTTTTAATGCAATCAACATTACTTGCGACCGCGGAGACGTAAAAGTTCCCGCATGGCAGCTTCTTAATGCCATAACGATTGCGTGTACCCGTAGACATTCGTGCATGACACCTTATTAATGCCATAACGATTGCGTGTACCCGTTGACGTTCACTCACGATCGCTTCCGATTACAATAAAAATATTTCACATTGCCGTCTTGTAGAAAATTAACGACCTGAAATTAAAAAAAAAAATTATTATATTTTGTGATATTTTTTTTTTTTTGGAAGGCAAAGCCAGAAAAAATTAACTTGGGAACAACTAAATATTGTCTTTTAAATTAAAAAATACTACCTATTTTTACCCAGTCTAGTTCGGTTCTATACTCTATGAAAGGAATGCTTAGAAAATTTATATATAAAATTTCACAAAAATTTGCTAAAAAATTCGTTACAAATCCAATTTCAATTACTTTGATAAACACTGCAGCAGGCCAAAATACTAGAGAAATCCGTTGAAAAATAAAGTTTAAAATGTTAAATATTTAGAAAATGGGCATGCTCGTTAAAAAGTATATAGCGACCTGAATTACTATACTAGATGTGAAATAAATATTTCAGAGATATTTTTTGTAAAACAAAAATTTTTATAAGCAATAAGCAAACAGAAAATTAATTTTATTTGTTTAGATAAAGTAAAGCTACATTTATTATTCGTAAAAAATATATTTTATTTATATAATTGGGGTGAATAGATATCATTTAGGCTTAAGGGTAATTTTAGTAAGATATAGACATCATCTTAGCAAAATTGCCATTAAATAATTTTCTATTTTAAAGTGAACTTATACCACTTTCAAAAATAACAGCTCATATTTATGCATATAAAACATTTTTTCTTATATGAATCTACTTACAACTTAACGATCAACATGTATTAATAATTTTGTTTGCAGTTTGTTCAATCTCTTTTAAATATACCGTTAGCAATAACACATCAAAAATTATTACTGTTTTTTTTATTTTTATGCAAAGTATTCATAAAAGTTCAATGATAAGTTGAAAGCATAATTTAAAATCAGAGCATTAATTTGTTTTAAATAAGAATTCGAGTGTTATTTAAGACACAAAATGCGTTTAATTTTGATAAAATTAACTCCGAATTAATAAAAATATTGAAAATGCTGTTTTTCGATTTAAAAAAAAAATAGAAAAAGCAAAAGAAAAATTTTAATTTTTTTATATACAAATGTTGTTAGAAATTTAAAAAAAAAAAAAATTCTGAAAAAAAAATAAATATTTAACTTTTTCATTTATAAAAGACCTAAAACTTGTGAATTAAAATTCAAATATAATTGTAAAATTTATTTTTAAATAATAAAATATTGAATTTATGGTACATATTGACTTATTTCTTCTTTTAACGTCTGAAAAATGTGTGAAATTTGTTTAACATATTTTTTCTGTAAAATAATCTATTATACAACTAAATATATGCAGTCCACAATGAATTTACTTAAAAAGCTTCTTAAAATATCAATTAATTCGTCTCTTTTGTGAATAGTTAGTGCTTATGGAATATGCAAGCAATGACATGCATTTTGTAACAAATCACATTGATATGGTGAATATTAAATGGCACCATTCATTTAGTTCATGTTTAATGACAATTCAATACAAATTTTTAAAAAATAAAAAAGGCATTTGAATTGTATTCATGCACATCTCTGATTTAAATTAGAAATTTTATATTAGAAAATATTAAAAAAAACCGCGTTATTTTTTAAGATTTTTTATTATATCCAAAAACTGGCTTGCAAATTTAATATACAAACAGATAAACATACATTCATACATACATACCTACTCGTACATAATAAAGAACGCACCAACAACAAAATTGTTTCCTCTTTTACTTCTTATTGACGAAACGATAAACTCGACATTTCTTGCAAAACACTTTTTTCTTCTTTCTTCTATTTATATATACATATAACAACAACAACTAAATAATTGCTTGGTTTGATACACATTTACATTTACTACTCCCTTGACTTTAACACAAAATACAACAACACATTTTTTTATGTATCAGACAGAACGACCAGGTGAAGCAACACACCGACCGGCACAAAATTTCACAAACTTTAATACTCTTTTTCTTATTAATTAACCTGATTTCTTGAAGATATTTTTTTAAATAATTATTAAGCAACAACTAATTAACATTTTTCTATAAAAATATTTTAATTTTTTTAATAATTTACCAAGTTTTTTTAATAAATTAACGAGCACAAATCACTTAACAAACGAACACTTGAAATTTTTCTTTAAACTAAAAAGTAAACGACAATTATAAAGCGGTTGTTGTTGTTATTATAACAGTTGACAAAAAAATTCGCTGAGAATTTTATAGTGATTAATTGAGAGGGAGAGAATGGGTGAATAGAAATATGGATAAATCAACTAAACAAATATAAATGTGTGTGAGACAGTGATGGTCAATGTTAATTGTTGGCAGTTATTGTGAAGAGTAAATGGGAATTTTTGCGTTTATTTAAATAGGAAGCCGAGTAGAGAAAATGTTTGAGTGGGAGTAGGCAGGTACCAAATTATACTTAATATGAGAACTTTAATAAGTAAAATAATTATACAATGTAGTTTCAACATTTAAGGGTTAAAATTTAAAGAACATTTCGCTGTTAAATATGATCACAGTAATTCCCTTTTAAAAATAAAAAAAAAAAATTAGAAAAGAAATTAATTTTTTGAATTTTTCTTATTCAACTTTAATAATTAAAATTTTTAGCGTTGCCTTTGTAACTATTAAAAATTATTTTTGTTGAAATTTTATGCAATTTTTCAATTTATTTTTTGTAGTTTAGTAGTTTAAGTGGATTATGAAAAATATGGGACTTAATTTTTATAAAATTTTCACAGAGTTCATTTTTCATAGAACTAAATTATAAAAAAAAACAACGACTACTTACGAGTAAAACTCCATATGACGTAGACTCTGAAGTAAACTTTCAAAACTTGTACTGTTTTTGATCCCCTCTAGCACAATAATATGATCATTATCATTTTTAGTTTGTCTATTTATTTATGCAGCTTAAAATTTAGTTTAATGTAAAGAAAATAACATTTAGAATTTTTAGCATTAATTTTAGCTTTAATTTATTTATTATAAAATATATTTTATTTTTTTAATTTTCAATTTAAATTGCTTATTTTTATATGGAAGAAAAACATTTTATTACATGTTTTCTCAACTACCAAAATGATTATTTGTATGTAAAACTATAGTACTAGTATACTGACTGTTGTATTCTAAATATTGTTTTATTAAAATTATGATTAAAAATTCAAAATAATTTAAGCACAAATTAATTCTATAATTTGTTTAGAAAACAGTAGTATGAACCCAATTAGCAATTTTCTTAAATTTGCTAAGAAATTAATGTTTATAAAATTAAAATAAATGGTATAGCACTCCAAGGCTTAATTAGCTGTAATGAAGAGATTAAATGTATGAGAAAAGAACAAGATTTTATATATTAAAAATTAATTACTAGTCGACAAGCTGTGTAGTATTGCCTTTAAGTATGTCTTTAGTAGCTAAATCAAACTTGAAAAGAAGGTAAACATTTTTTTGTATAATTTGTAGACAGAGCTCGACTTGTGATACACGATTTAGACCCAAATTTTCATTAAAACTGTACCGCAGTTTCGTTTGATTTGAATCAAAGACTTTTTAAGTATTTGACTTTGTTGGAAGTAAATTTTTTTTGCACCAAAAAAAAATTCATTAATTTAATGAATTATATCATTAATTTAATGAATTATTTTATTAATTTAAAAAAAATATTTCATTAATTTAATATATTCTTTTATTAATTTAGTGAATTATTTCATTAATTTAATGAATTATTTTATTAAATTGATTAAATATTTTCTTTTAATTTTTCATTAAATTAATTTAATAAAATAATTTATTTAATGAGTTATTTCATTATATTAATGAAATATTTTCTTTTAATTTTTCATTAAGTTAATTTAATAAAATAATTTATTTAATGAGTTATTTCATTAAATTAATGAAATATTTTCATTAATTAAAGCTAAATTTTCCTCTGAAAAACGTTTCATTAATATAGCGAAAAATCGTGGGCTATAATCATAAAGCGACCTTCAAAATCTATTGTGCAGAATATGATGAATAGTTTGGTAGGTGGCATTTCAGTGAAATTTTTCATTAAATAAATGAACATATTAAAAAATTATTTGAATATAATTCATTCTTCTAATGAAAAAATGCATATTATTAACGAAGCTAGTTTCATATATTTTATGAAACTGTTCATGACTGTAATTTTAATAACACTTTTTTCATTAATTTAATGAAGGGAAATAATTAATATTTTTTTTTTGGATTAAAATTGAAAAGTCTTAGTGAAATGTTCCGTATTTAAAATCTTATTTTATTTCAAAAGAAATTTTATATTTAAATTTATTTTTAAAAAGAAATCGACTTTTGAGAGTCTAGCAATAGATAACGTCAATCAGTTACAAGCTACTCTTATATTGGATTTTTAATGATTAAAATTTCTTTATAGAACATTTGGTTAATTGGGTATGAAAATACTTGTGAGCATGCAATTGTTAGTATGTACGTCTATAAGATGAATATGTTTGTATTCATACAATATAATTATTTTCTTTGATATTTCAAACCTTTTGTCGGCTTAATTAGGTTTTTGTTTTTCTACTTACAAAAGTATGTTTTTCTCTTTAACTTGTTAGATGCTGAAACTCAATTACATAAACATTTCTACATAAGCAACACACACACTTATCCCAGTGTACTCAGGCATTCCATTTCTATCTCTTACATATAAAGAGTAGTCTAAATACAAGTATGTTTTTTAAATTAAAAGCTGTTTGGTTATTCATAAAATTCGGCATTTGGAAAAAACAGCTCAATGTACTTTAGTCTATCATATCCATAATACAAAGCCGTAGAAACAACAGAACATCTATCTATTGTGATAATGTAATAATTATTTTGCAAACATTTTCGTTTTAGCAGACAAATCACCCAAGGCAGTCTTTGAATTTTTAAGAAATACTAAGTTCGGCACAATAGATCTTAAAGGTCGATGTATGATCATAGCCCATAATGATAATAAATAACAAATACTAGGCTAGAGTTAAATAACAATAGGTTTATTCTGGCCGCATTAGCCTACATGGTGATTTGCTCCCAGCTGCTAATTGTACTTCTACATTAATTATAAATTTCGGTAAAGTGTCTGATACACACCTCAAATTTGTGTGGGGTTTTTTTTAAATGGAAGTCGAATATATACGTTTTTTCTTTTTTTTCACACAAATGCATTGATTGATGTTGAAATTTGATGTGTCTATACTGCGCTTAACATGTTACACCATATCACCAAACCTTTAAAATATTTAAACTTTGTGCAGTTAATATATTATCAATCCTCTTGACAATTTCAATTGGCCGGTGATTTAAGTCAAATAAAATTTAAACCAACTACAGTCGACTATTGATCATTTGATCTCTCGATGTATTAAACTATTAGTTTGATTCCATTCATAGTTGAGCCAAATCGCATAAATTAAATAGTTCACTTATTTTATAGTTGAAAAATACTTGTACTTGAATCTCCCTGTATAGAAAAAAAGTTAAATTAAAACTTTAACAATGAACTGCTTGCAATTTTACAAAGACCTTATTTTTGACTTTCTGTTTGATATGACTTTTTATCTAATTTCATGCAATAATTTGTTGCTCTTAACATTTAGACTTTCTTCTAGTTTCTGTATATGTTTCATCATGTTCATACACTTTTTTCTTTTTATTGTTGGTTGCTTGTTTGAAAAATGCAAATTATTAGCTAAGCAAATTCAGTCATAGAAAGAAGTGTAGGGTTTGAGTTAAAAACTACTTTGTATAGTTTTTGTTAAAATTTCAAAGTCTAATTTACTTTTTTGCAGTAAAAGAAGTCTTTAAATTATGAACAACGTTTTTGTCTGGTTATGAATAAACTGTTTCAAGTTTATTTAAGGCAAAGTTTTGAAACTAATGATTTTTGGATCATTTTTTAAGGAGAACATTTTTAAAAAAATGTTAAGAAAAAACTAGAAATTTAAAAATTCTGTTTGTTGGTTTTCTGTTACAATCTTCAGTTATTTAAATTTTTTTTTAAATTATTTTTATTTGACAAAATATAATCTTTATTCGTGTTTATGTTGGTATTCAAAATGTATTATTTGCCATGATATTGTCAGAGGAAATTTTAGAAAAATTATTTACGTAGTATGAGTGAAAGCATATTTATACAGATGTTTCATCAGACGCTACTCTGAGTCTTCAGTGATCCCAATTTAAAGAAATAATTTAATATATTTTATTTTGGTTTCCTTAACACAACATTCTTTACGTTATACAAAATTAATAAGCGATTTTTATCCAAAGAAACTTTAATTAAATTAATGAAAGAAGTGTTATTGAAATTACAGTCATAAAGAAGTTTCATAAAATATATGAAACTGGCCTCATTAACAATATGAATATTTTCATTAACCGATTGAATTCTATTCACATATTCTTTGCATATTTTCACTCATTTGATGGAAAATTTAACTGAAACTTAACCAATAAAACTATTCATTATATTCTGCACAATAGATCTTCAGATTCGTTATATTAATGAAACACTTTTCATAGGAAAATTTTATTTAAGTTAATGAAAATATTTCATTAATTTAATGAAATAACTTATTAAATATATTATTTTATAAAATTAATTTAATCAAAAATTAAAGGAAAATATTTAATCAATTTAATGAAATAATTCATTAAATTAAAGAACATAATTCATTAAATTAATGAATATAATTCATTAAATTAATGAATTTAATTCATAAAATTAATGAATGTTATTCATTAAATTAATTTAAATAACTCATTAAATTAATGAATTTATTTCATTAAATTAATGAATTTATTTCATTAAATTAATGAATATAATATATTGAATGAAATTTTTTATTGTTTATAAAAAGTTATTTTATTCTTTTAGCAAACTAATATCATTTATTTAATGAAAATATTAAATTAATTCATAAAATCTAACCCCCAAATTCATAAAAAATATTCTGTGCTTAATAAGGGGTTATTTGACAAATACTGCATAGAAGTCTGTCAAATAAGCCCTTAATAAGCACAGAATATTCTTTATGAATTTGGGGGTAAGAATTTCTTAATTAATTAAAAAATTTATGAAACATTTTTTTATATTTCATAATTCTTTTAGTGTAAAACTTAAGCTTTTATGCTTAAATTTGGTGGGACAGTGCACTCGATATCGCTCTTTATTTCTATAGAATTTAAATTAAAATTTTTTTTAATAACTTTATTTTAGACATCAATTAAAATGATAATAAATGAAGCAGCTCCTGTAATAATTCATTTTAAATGTAATCAATTCGTGGCTGCATTGATGAGTTCATTAAGAGTACGAGTATGCAAAAAACAAAACAACAATAATAACGGAAAAAAAATGATAATAAATCATATTAGTCTCTGGTTACAGTGTAACAAAACACAAGCCTCCTCTAGCAATTATACAACCACTTTTTACAATTTAATGATGTGTTGCAAAATTTTTCCAAATATTTGTTTTTTTTTTATACAATAAATCATTATAGGAATAAGAGAATGACCAACCAAACATATTTCTCATGCTTCCCATAAAACTCATGCTAAAATGATAAACAATTGCTAAGGCAGTAGCAACAGCAGCAGCAATATAAAAGCAAATCTGAATTATAAGGTAACACAGCTTAACTGAATGTCATGGGAATCTTGACAAAAAGTAATGATGACAATTAGGAGTTTACAAAATGAAAATAATGAAGACCATAATGATGTTAAACAACAAGCAATACAAATTACATAAATGAATGAATGAAAGTATACAAAGAGAAATGGAGACACAGATGAAAATTAAGTAGAGTTTTTAACACAATCTGATGGCTATTGTAAGTGTAGGAGTGGGATTTTTTTTGGGTAAGCTCTTGGTACCAAATGCTTAAATCATAAATTAACAAAAGCACTGAAAAAAATTTAAATTGTAATTAAGCATAGGAAAAGAGACTTTGGTTGTAAAGGGAATTTTTTTAAATTAAATTGGGGTTCTAAAAATACTTTAAAAAAATATAAATAACAGCAAATATTATATAAAATTTTTTTCACAGTGTATAGTAGTTAAATCACATCATTATCAAAGTAAAGTTGTAAAAAATTTTATATCTTCTTAACCAGAAAATGTCAAATATTTGCCCAAAATTGAGAGAATTTTGTTAATATGCTTTTTGAATTTTATTACTAACTAGATGTTTTTGCCAGGCTCAGTTCTTTACTGCAACAGTCGGTATAATTAGATAGCGTATGTAGCAATGTTTAAAGAAATCCGTTTACAAATAGAATTTTAATTATTAAAAACACCAACAAAAGAAATTTCTTACTTTATAAAGTAGAAAATGTTTTTGCTAGCATTATTAGCAGGGACGCCTCTATGGTGAATAAAATATTTCAGAGCATAATTTCAGGCTTTTTAAACAGGATCAAAATTAAGCAAATCGCATCGTTATTTTGAATTTTTTTTCTAATAAAATCAATAAAATTTCGATTGCATTAATTTAGCCTCAGTTTTGAGTTAAAATCGTTAGAAATCGTGGCTAAAAGTATATGGTGATCTGCCTGAGAGTATAGACACTATAGGTATCAAATTTCAGACAATTCGGTTTTAAAACAAAAATATGTGGACCGAACAAACAAACAGCAAATTAATGTTTCATTTATTGAAATTAAATACAAAATTTTTTATTTTACAGAAAATTAAATATTTCATTAATCCAATGAAATATTTCTAATTTAATGAAATAATTTTATTAAAACTTAAAAAAATATTTCATTAATATAATTAATAATTAAATAAATATTTCACTCAATATTTCTTTCAGTGTATTTACATTCACAGTAGTGAAGCTTTTACGTTAACTTTCTTAATACTTTAACTATTTTTTTCTTACAGTGCAAAACACTTGTTATTGGCTGAAACTGGACCTACTGACTATTGCTTTTGGTAGACATGCACGTATGCAAAAAAAAAAAAAGCCAGTCATCAGAAAATGCAAATTGCAGTTAAATCCGATATAAATTGACACTAGTTGATTGGCAGCTATACATTTCCATTTTCTGTATGTGGTAGTGTACTTGCATTTAATAAATGACCTTATAGGAAATTTACAAAAAAATTTTAGTCTCTTGGTTGCATATAAATAAAAATATTTCTTGGTAATTAAAAATTTTAATTTTAATTATTTATTATGGTGAACAGAAAGCTAAACATGCTAGACATTTTATGGACTAATTGCTGCTTTAAATATTTAAAGTTTGCTGAAGCTAAATCTTTTTTTATCTTAATGAAATATATTTGTTTATTCTATTCTTGATTAATAAAAAAAACCAATGAAACTAATTTGTTGAAAACTGATAGGTATGTACCCAATTTCAGAGAAATATTTTAAAGACCGATTTTAATTATTTTATAAAAAAAAGTAGGCGTTAAAGTAGGCATGGTCGTTCCAAAAGTATATGGAATCTTCCTTGAAGTACTAAATTTTTTTTAAAAATCCATTGAAAAATAAATTTTTAATAATGAAAAGATCCACGTAAACCGCTTTATTAAATAGTGGACGTAAACCTCTTTGTAACTGTGAGATAACTTAAGTTTTTATTAAGCGCCAAGAAACAAACAGAAAATGAATTTTATTTATAAATATAGAAGTGCTAGATTTGAATTAAATGATCCTAAGCAAAGTCAAAAACAATTAAGGGATAAAATGGTACTTTTTATTAAATTTAATGGTACTTTTTGATTTTTTTATGAAAACGAACATAAAAGTACTTCAATGGATATATATCATTTTAAAGGAAAGATCGTCTCGATTTGTAATCTACCGTCCAAACACTCACAAGTTATTTTTAAGTGAGAACAAATGTAAAGAAAATTTTGTGAATTTCAAGACAAAATCCTAAAGCATATTGAGCAGTTACAAAAATGTACAGAAATTATTGTGAAGTCTGCTTTATTGTGGCAACATAATGTGTTAGGGAAAAATTACAAAAAAAAAGGAAATTCCTGGCACATTGTATTAAGCAGCTTAAAGGAAATGCCAACAAAGCTATAATTTTCCACTCACATATTTGTATTCGTTGGTTTGTTTGTTTGTAAAACGTATTCAGTGGCAAAATAAAAGAAACATTTATTTGAATGTGTATGATTATGACAAATGTTTGCATGGATGGTTAAACGTATAGAAAAATACTAAATTGACATGCAGACAAACGGGTACACCTAAACACACATACAATTCAAACACTCGTGAACATATTTAAAGCTTTTTGCTGTTTTTTAAGTAACAAGTGTTCAGATTACCTTTGATATTACAGTTGCCTGCTATTTTTTTTTTTAATGAAACTCTTTACATAACATTTGATGGGCTTGCTAGATATGGTCATTCAAATAGACACATTGGGCACACAAACACTTAGCTTTAATCACTTGTCCAACCCACTCTTATGTTTTATACAAATTGTGAATATTTTTGTTATTATTTCCTTCTATGCCAATTCAACACCTTTCTAAGCCCGTTTACAATATGCAAAGATGTGCTCAACAACAAATGTGAACATTTTGAGTTTCCTTTCACAACTACATTTATGTTGGTATGTGTGTGTATATGTGAGAGGTATTTTTGTTTTTTTTGTAATGGTATTGCAACATGCATTTGTAACAGGACTTTTCCAACATAATAACCAAATTGTAAATGCAACTGTCAATAAATATTATCACGAGAGTCTAGTTAACTATACTGCAGAAATCTTTTAAAATCTAGTACAAAATTTGCATATACCAAAGCACTTGTATATTCATTCATTTTATTTCATGCTCACACTTGCCCACACATACACACACTCCCTCATACATTTACAATTATTTACACTTGTGTTGCTGCCATACAAATTAATGTCTACAAGTATTTGCACATGTAATACAAAAATTTATTGATGCTGTTGGTATTGGTGAATTCACGTAGCTAGTGTTGATGCTGGTGATGGCAAATTCTCTATCTTTATTTCATACAGACATTTAATCTGCAATCATAATCTGTACAATGTTCAAATAGTAGAACCACCGATGGATGCTGTACAGAAATTCAAAGGATTAACATCATTAACTGAAAGTTTTTGGTGATACTGCCAGTACTAAATTTAAACCTACAAAAGGATGTAAACTTTTGATTGGCAAGAGTAGAAAAAATAAAATAAATTAGGCTGTAAAGAGTCTTACATACCCTTCAGTGTGTTAAGCAAATATTCATATTTTTCGCTTTCCACATTTTTCTTAAATAAGAAAAAAAATTTTTATAATTAAAAGAGATAATTTATTAAGCTTGAGCTCATATTATACAAATTTATTCATTATTAAAGCGCTTTAATTATTAATTTTTGTATTAAACCAGTCATTTCAAATAAAAAATTATATAAAAATAAAAACAACAGATATGGATAATGTAATCGTAGATAAAAAATTTTTTTCTTCGAATGCTTATTATTTTATAAATCTTAAAAAAAAAATTAATTACAGTTCATTGAAGAAAAATTAACGAGTTTTAAGAAAAAATGCTTTCTAAGGACCTCATTTTTAAAATGTCTGCAGGCACTCAATTTTTTAAATAATAAAAGAAATTTAAAAAAAGGTAAGAACACAAAAAAAATATAATTTCATTTTATTTTATTTAATAAAATATTTAATATCAATAAAGAACCAAAAATAAATCAAAAATTTCTAATTCATAAAGATGTCTGTATTCGTAATGTTATTTGATGGCCATCAATCATGAGTGTTTGTGAGTATATTTATAAAAAATGGACGTTACAGGTATACTTTATGTGTTAATTTGACGAAAATCAAAACTAGTTTGATTTTTGCTTAAAATTTGCTGGTCTGGTACCACTTCTGTAATCATAATTTTTTAATTTATTAATTGCGGAAATTTAAAAAATAAAAATGGAGGAAAAAATTTGTCATTTAATTTTATTATGATAATATGGTATGGTTCAATTATTTATGGAACAAAATATCGGCCAAATGGTCGCTGCGCATTTTGATTTGAACGCCTGAATAACTTTAACCCATTGTTCGATTGTGTATCTTTCCATACTTCAACTTGCTTTAGTCTGAAATTTAGAAATGTCAAATGAAATGCAGAAAAAAACTTGACGTTTAGCTGTGGTTCACATTCAATATCGGCCCTTAAAATTTAACCACCCTTTAGTACCAATACAATAGAAATAATTTTTTTTTGATATTCAAATCAGAATAAAAGTGTTTTACCGACGACAAAATGTATTATTTTTATTTTAATGTGTTTTGCCAATAGTAAAATAAAAAAATCGCATAAAAATGAGATTGAAATCAATCAATTTGATGTGTGTATCAGCAAATTTAATTTTTTCACCAACAGAAATGCATAATTTAATGTAGAATGATTGATAGTCTGGCACCCACTTTACACTCAAGGCATTTAAAAGACATATACACACACACACACATTACGTACATGTACAGCTTAAAAATATCATAAAAAACAAACCAAAAATTAATCTATTATTTCGTTTTTACTTATTTTTATATATCCCGGCCGTTTAAGAACCGATTGCTCTTGCTCATTTTTAACAAAACTGTGTACAACTTTTTTTGTTCGGTTTGCAGCTTAAACAAAAAACCTACTCAGTAAATGATCAAAAATAGAAATAGCCTAGGATGTTTTTCACTTATAGCTCCATCATTTATAAACCGATCTAGCTGAATTTCAATAGCAATTGAAAGGCAGAAACAACTGATAGTTTGGTATGCTATACTTTTCTGTACGTTTTCTAGGGACTAGAGAAAATTGATTTCAACGACTACATAGACGGACAGACAGACATCCTTTATTTGACCACAGAATGTGTATAATTTATAGGGTGTCCCATGTAAAAAGTAGAAATTACATACGTAATGATAAACTTACACAAAAATTGTCCTACTAACAGTGAAGGGTATAATAAATCCCACAATATTTATTAGACTCATGAAAAGCCTTGGCTTCTGCTAGTGGGGTATTTGTCTTCACAATAGATCTTACAGGTAGAGCTGCAGTGATAGCCCATAATATTTAATAGTAATAATATGGGAACAACTATCTGCTGGGATATTTTTTAACATTCGTTTAAAGGTCTGTTTTATGAAAATCTATAAAAAAAGTTTGTGTTTCCTACATATTGTCCATTTATTTTCTGACACTTAATCGATTCATAATTGAGAATGAATATGTATGTGATTGTCATTTAAATTGTCTTATGAATTGCAAGCAAACTCTTCATTTATATTAAGCTGAACTGAAAGGGTAGAAATTGTAAGTAAATTGGTAATAAAAACCAGTTCTTGAAAGGTTTCAGATCCATTTACAAAAAAAAAAAAAAAAAATCAAGCTATAAAAAATTAAAAATAATTAAATTATTTCGTTTTATTTATTTTATAAAATAAACTATTTTGTTAAACAAAATTTTTGAATATTGCAAGTGGCAATAAACTTTAACCAATTTAATAATTTTAATAAATTATTCGATCTTATAAATTTATTATTATTTAATATTAATCAAGATTAATATTAAATAATAATTAACCAATTTAATTTTAAATATTTTTAAAACTTTATTTGTTAGTTTATTTGCTCTTTTTCTTTTTAATTAATATGGCTATTTTATTTAGCTTGAGATCTTATTTTATAAATTTATTTTGCTATCGATATTTCGCTCCAACTTTCAGTTAGTATTAAATATATTTATAATTATATCTTGAAGAAGCTACGCTTGTTGGAGGGAAATATCGATATAAAAATAAATTTATAAAATAAGACCTTAAGCTTAATCTAATAGCCATATTATTTTTAAAGCAATATTAAAATGATGTGGACTGTTAAATAATAGTGCTCCTACTGCTACTTTTAATCTAAAAGCTGTTCTGGAAATCATACTTCACTAACATCAATTATTTCTTTTTTATAAAAATTACTTTTAAAATATTTTTTTTTACTTAAATTAAATTTTATTTTTCTTTGAAAAAAAAAAAAAAACAGTAACTGAAAATATAGTCGTATGAGAGAATGAAAACAAAAACTACAAATAAAACTTTTGCTTGCACGCATCAAAATTAACTTGAATAAATGTTTTGGTTGTTACTTGTGTCTACTTTACTGCTGCTTTACTAAAGAAAAGCCCAACTGTAAATACAAACTGGCTTGGCAGCATTAAACTTAAGTTACACACACACATTTCATATCATTTGCATGTTCATCTTTAACAATTACGATAATGATCTTCATCATCTTTAAACTCATAAAGTACATTTATGTGAAGTTTTATCTGCGTAACTGAGTTATGAATACTAAAAGGCAAAATGTTGTTTAAAAGGTTTTCTTAAGAATTATTTAAATGAAAATAAAATCAGCAAAAAATGAAAAATACTTATAAAAAGTGCATTCATTAAAAATTTTTCTTAAGATGCGTTTGCCTTTCTTTTTTCATTTAAAAGATATAAAATATTAAGTAGAAATTTTATATACTAAAAAATGTTTTTTCTTTTATTTTTTTTTCTTTAAGAAAGTAATAAAATTTTTATTACAGCAAAATTTAAGTTTTGAATTTTTCATATAAATTAAAACTCTAGCAACCTAATACAAAAATTAAAAAAAAGCAGGAAAACAATAACATAAATTAAAATAAAGTAAATATTCGTATAAAACATTTACAGCTTTAGAAAATCAAAATAAATATTTTGTTTTTGTTTTGCTTAAAATATTTTATTAGAAATTTGTTTAAATAAAAAATATTTACTCATTTCGGCATTGAGGACGCTAAAATTTCCAAGTCTGCTATTTTTTGATATCAAACCTTCAAGATTAGAATGCATCGCAGTGAAAATGATTTTTTTTTTATTACGCAATAAGAATTCTGTGATAGTTTCTATTTCAGTTAAAAAATTAAATGTGTTTATTAATGAATTTCGTAATTGAATATGATTTTTAGTTTTTCTGTGCGCTGGGGATCTGATTTAAAGACCTGCTGAAAATAAATTTTCTATTTTAGAATTTTCTTTTTCATTTCATTGATTTTTTTAACTACACTCTATAAGAAATTACAAATCCAGCTATTAATTACTTTAATACTCTTCCCAAGTATCATAATTCATTCATTTCCTTCTAATCAAAACAAATCTCAGCCACCATAACGCATGAGTAATTAAATTACCTGAACAAGATACCATAAATATTCATCATACGTACAGTTGCCCATTCAATAAACATTAAGTGCTAAATTTCCTTTATCATACATTTCTTTCTAAATAGTTGATTAAAATTAATTAATTTTTTTCTTGGCTTTCATAATTCCAATTCACTTTTGTGTTTTTATACCCTTCACTCTAAGTAAGGGTGTATTAAGTTTGTGACTCCTTTTGTAATTTCTAAATTTTCAATGTCTTGAATTATTTTTTTAAAATTAAAAAAATTAAAAATATTTAAAGGAAATTATTAATTTAAAAATTAAAAAATTTTTTTTATAATTTTTTTTTATTATTTTTAAATCGATAATTTGCTCCAATACTATTTAAATAAATTTTCATAAGATGACCTTAAGCTTAATAAGCTAGCCGTTACAATTATATACTTTTTTAAATTTTTTTTTTTTTTATTTAAGAAGAATGTGATAAGTGAAAAATTTAAATATTTTTTTTTACAACATATTTTTGTTTGGCTATTGGCTAAAATTCTCATTTGGTCAATTAGTATAATGAAATAAGTATTCAAATATTAGGGCAGGAATTTAACAAGACTTGGGAGTAATTTACTGAAGATTCAGCTACATAAATATGCTTTCCTCCTTAGTACTTATTGTACTAAGTAAACAATTTTTTGAAATTTTCCATGCGTATATAATGTAAAATAATGCATTTTGCACACCAACATAATTTGGAACTAAAATTTATATTTTTTTTTATTAAGAAGAATGTAGAATGTAAAAATCACAGTAAACACACATATTTAAGACCAGGCACACCCGAATTAAACTTGTTTTTAATTAAAAACTCACACTCCTTCAAACGTTTTATGGCCAATATTCACTCATAACTATTCACTAGTTATTGCATGTCATAAGCGTAGGCATGCATAACTTTAGCTAAATCACGTGAGCAATACGCATATTTGTACACAATAGTTAAAACAATATTTAAAAAAAAAAAAACTATTTTTTTTTCTTTTTAATTTAATTTATTGTTTTATTGGCCAGAGCTATTGAAAAATTCAATTAATTTTATGGCATTTTTGTTAAATAACACTAATTACTATTGATTCAATGATTATGAAGTTAAATGTATAAACAGTCAAGCTCATTCATGCTGTGCGTGCGAGTGTCTGTGGGAGAGTGCATGTATGCTTGCGTTTGTGCGTATGCTTTTGCTTCAATAACAAACAAATACAAAATTTATGCAGCGTTTATTCGCCCATTTAAAAATTATGCATTATTGCTGTTGCTGGTTTTTTTTAATACAACATTATTTCAAAACGTATCGCTTATTAAACAGAAAAAATTCCTAATTGATTTTTATTTAATTTTTAAATGTTTTTAATAAAAAAAAGTAACGAAGAAGTATGAATATTTTACGAAATATCATTATTATTTTTCATAAAAAACTGTATTTATGTATGTACTGAAAGCCACACATTAGTATAAACATGTGTAATATTTTATAATAAAAAGTGCTTGTATGCTTAAGCAGGCATTGCCATGCTTGTGTGTGTGCTATAAAAAAAAATGTGTAGTATTTTTATCTGTATTATTGTTAGTTTTAAGTTTTATATAATAAGATAGATTTAAAATGACTGTTACAGTTTGGTTTGATTACTTGATAAATATGGTACGAGGTTCTAGGCTGAGCTGAACAGATATATAAAGCTGACATTGCCACTGACATTGAAAAGGGTGTGTAATAAGCAATAAAGTTTCTTTGAGACGGTTATACTAAAAGTGTGTCTACAACAATTGCTGAAAACTGCACTACTTGTGTTTTATTTTACAATAACTCGAACGTTTTTATGATAGGGTAAAAGCATAACAATTTTAAGTGAAAAGTATGAAGACACCAATTTTCAATACTTAAGCCATCTGCCATGGCTGATAAATCACCCAAGCAACTCTTAGAACTCTTAATAAATACTAGACTTAAATAGTGTTTGTAAGAAAAGAATAGTGTCACAATGGATCTATTCTGGGCTATTCTAATGATAAAAATGATTCTCTAAATATTCCTATTTTATAAAGTTATATTTATAAATTTTAACCTCAAGCTTAATAAAAAGAAAAAGTTCGTATAAACTATAATAACAAATAAATTATTCTCTAATATTAGAAATTGTTTTGTTTAATAAAAATTTCAAAGAAAAGTATTTTAAATAATTTTAATTTTATAATAAATCTTGATTATTTGACCTTTTTATCTGAAAGTAAATAAATAAATATTTTTTTTAAGCTTTTAGGTCTTTTTATATATTTTTATTTATTATTAAATTAGTTTAATTGAGAAAGACAGACGAAGGCGTGTCGAAATATTGGAAACTAATTTAATAATAAATAAAAATATAAAAAAATACCTAAAATCTTAAAAAAATTTTATTTATTTAATTTTAATTTTAATTTTTTAATATGTTTTCTTTAACCTTAGAATGTCATCCTTGGTCAAAATGACGACGCCCGATCTTATTTTTGAATTTAAACCTGTTTTTTTTTTGTTTGTTTTGATCTCATTTTTCGTATAGCTTTAGTCGCTAACAAGCTGTTGGTGGACAAAGACGTGCAGCGAACTGCACGCTTTTAATTTCTTGCCGTAGTCAAAATGACGAAGGATGATGTGTCGCGTATTGTATAGCTTTTATGTTATAAAAATTAATCCTTTGTTTAAAAAAAAATGCCAATTGAAAGAAGATTTTGCAATATTAATTTTACATTTAAGAATTGAAAAAAATATATCAATTTCTTTATTTATTGATTAAAAAAGAGCTAAATATGAATAATAAATCTGTTTTGGTATATATTTTCGCTCACGGCGTATTTTATAGTTCCTTGAAATAGGTCGTAGTCAAAATGACGAAGGATGACGTTAGTGTAGAAAAAATAAGGATGATATTCTAGGGTTAAGAAAAATTACTTTTATAATAAAATATTAATATAAATTGAAACAGCTTGCCTGTAAATGAACGATAAACTCAAATGGTATCACAATAAAATGTGTGTGTGTGTGTGTGTGTGGTTGGGTTAATGTTTGCAAGCATTTGTTTGAAGATGTGAATGCAAGTTTTTATTAATCCATAAAATTATAAAAAGACTGTTTATTTTGCTATACAAATTGCAAAATATAATTACAGTGATAAATTAATTAACAACAATATTAAATGGTAGTTGTTTTTACCCGGTCTTCTGAGGTATTGAAAATTTTTTTACTTAAGAGAGGCTAATTAGATTAGATTTTAGTTTTGCCTTCCAACTGTCAATTAGAAAACAGAGGGCCTAACTAAAGCTAGTTTTTCTAAGTATAATCTTTAAGGTCAATTGGTGAAGAATTTTTCTGTAGAAAATCTTCTTAGATTTTTATAGATTTTTTAAAATAAACATTGATTTATTTCGTAATTTATAAAACAAAAAACTATGATGAATTGCATGCCAGAATTAGTAAGAAGGCACTTGTTAAACTGAATATTCTGTTGGGAAATGACATAAATTTTTATTACCAAAACCCCACTTTAACCAGAAAAAAATTTGGTTTAAAACCATGTGTTCTTGTCTTAATATTTCTATATAAATATTTGCATCAAAATATTTTGCCACACATCAATTGTAAATTTATTTAATTTTTATTACCAAAACTGCCAACTCTTACTAATTTTATTTTCACAACAGCAAATCTTTTGCTAAAACAAAAGTAAACTTTTTTCATTTAGTTTATTGTTGAACCCCCTTTGCTAATAAATAATTCTATAAAATATTTATTTATTTTAAGTATGAAACTAAATTGAAGGGAAATTATTTAAAAATTCAATAATTTCGGTTGAACGTAACGTAGCATAAATAAGATACAAATAAAATAAAATAAATTACAAATAATATTTGCACAAAATATATTTATGGATTTGCTACGTTCGTACGTATATAAAGTTATAATGGCAACAGCAATTGCTACCACACAAATAATACGAGAGTAATAATTTTTACAATATTTTTTTATATACACACAAAATGACATAAAAATTCATAATTTTTAAACGCATAACAATTTATGGGTTTGAATGATGATGAGATGAGAATGATGACGTTTTTGATGATGATGATTGTTTGGGTCACCCACTTATCATGTCATCATTGTAATTTTTAAAGCGGTCTTAAGAGTAGAATATATCAGCAAGGGAAATAGTATTTGAATCAAAAAAAAAAGAAAAAAGGAAAAGCATAAAGAATTATGATAATAGTCATCTGTGTTTCCTAGTATTTGAGTGTATAGTGTAGCACTCCTTATGTGGTATGGAATTGTAAAATAATAACGCGTTATATATATAGTCGTACTCATAAATATTGTACTAGTTTTTTATGTAAAAGAATATATAAACAGTTTTTTTCACTTTTCTTGAAGACCCTTCAAAACAACCATATTTTTTATGCTTACAACTGAGAAATAAATATTTTGTTGTTCACTTTTTTTTTTCTTGTTTGATAACAAATAAAGAAAGCTTTAGAAAATGTTTAAAATAAAAATAAAAGTATGAAAAGTAAAAGAAAAACAATATAAAAACAGCAGGAAATAATAAGACGTAATTTAAAGGGGGAGTGAATGTTTACACACATACACAAGTAAACCTACATACTCACTTACACATATAGCAAGCATTTTTATTAATAAAACAGTGGGTTTTATATGATAAATATTTTTATTAATTTATATATGGAAAAAACTTTTTCAATTGCCGCACTTTTTTCTTATAACTTTTACAGCAACAGTATCAGCTAACCCTTAACAAAAGTGCATCTTTTGCCTTTTGTCAATAAGGACTCACCAGGCTCTCACCAGCTTTATTAGATCTCCTTTTTTACAGCTTGCCATTAACAGCACAATAGCCAGAGCAGCATAAGGAGTCTATCTCATATAGGAAAAGGCAAACTCTTTCTTTTTTTAAGCCCACTGTCTTTTTGCAGTAAAAAAAAAACAATGTTGAAGAAAATATTATATGTAGTTTATTGGTTAAACAGCAATCGATAGACTGGCGGTTATGGTTGATAAAAAAAATGTTGTAACGCAGCAGTCCTTTTTTTAAATAATTTTCCTCTTGGCTTACATTATATAAGAATGTATAGAAAATTATGCTTTAAAAAAATGCCGTTCAACCTTTTGTTTACTTTATATTCCCCAATTTTTTTTTTTTCTTGTTGAAGTCAGCCAGTCAATTCGACAGTATTTGCCTTAAACCAACAACTACTAGACATACAAAAAACATGTTAAGCAAAGTAAAAAATTTATTAAACAACATTTCTAAACATCAATAACATTCACCAACGTTCCCAAAAATAGATTTGTAAGATGTTTTACATTTACGTTCGTTTAGTTTTAAGCATTTCCGTTCAATACAGTTTTTTGAAATTAATGTTGCGTTCGTTCTGTAAAAAATTTAGCCATATTGTGTAGTTTTTACTGCTTTTGCTGTGTTTCGTGTTTTTTTTTCCATAATTTTTTTTTTTATAAAGAAAATTTCGTTTCATCATCATTTCCCATACTTATACAAACAACAATGACTTTGTCTTGGAAAGACAATAATGAGGTTTTTCTGGGGGGTTTTTTTCTCTACCTCAAGAATGTCCTTTCATGTCAAGGTTTGGCAATAAAAATAGAATGTTGGGGTTTTATAATTTTTTTTTTCTATTATTAAGCGTTTCGGTATTTTCTTCTGTTTTTGACAAGTTGCGTATCCTTACGTTTTTATAAGGGAGAAAATCAGGATTATTTTTTTTAAATTCTCTTTTTTTACTGGTTGTAAAAACGTTGTGCTGCATATGTTTGTAGTATTAAAGTATTATTTTTTTGTGAGTGTATGTGTGTGTGTATGAATAATGAATCATTTATCTTGTCTTATAAATAAATGGACTATTTAAATAGGAAGAACTTAATCGCATAACTTATAGATTTTTTTTAATAAATTTAATTGAGAATAAGTTTTTCTCAATTTATTTTAAGTCATTACACACACACATGCTTTAAATAAATTTTAATAATTTTTTTAATGGGACAGCCTCCGCATAAGCAAGAATAAATAATAAGTTTTTTAGAGAATTATGGTAGATATTTGTGGTGTCCATAGAAATGAGACTTTTTTATTTTATAAAAAAATTTATAAAAAAATTAATAAAAAATTTTTTTATAAAAAAATTTTCAAAAATATTTAAAAAAATTAAAAAAAAACATAAAGCATAAGACATAAAACATACAACATAGAACACAGAATATAGAATCTTTTTTATAAATAAAATAAAATTTCTCTTTGTTTGTTTGTTCGCTATACAAATTGTTTTAAAACGGATTTGTCAGAAATTCGGTACATATATTCTCCACACACTGGCTATGCCCATTTTTACGCCCATTATTCAAAAAGGTGTGCCATTATTCAAAAAGGTGTGCGCCCGTACTTAATTTAAGCCTAAAATTATGCTCAGAAATGTTTTATTTACCACTTTAATTGGCGCCTCTGCTAAGAATGCTAGCAAAGGTATAAACCACTTTTAAAAATAATGAATAAGTGTATTTATTTGAATAGGTTTTTCTACAATTAAAAATGTCTTTGTAAAAGGATTTCTCTTAAAACTCTCTAATAATGGGCCAGGCCAGACAAAACCATGCTAAAACGTCTAGTAAAACATAAAATACGAGTAAACTTAAAAGTCCGGTTATATGTTATACAAAAGCCAAGAGATTTCATAGAAAAACTAACTGGTTTTAAAGAAAAATGATATGAAAATCTTAGGAAACAAAATTCTTTTCTAAATGAAATGTTAGCCGTATTTTCAGCCTTCTTTTCCTTTCACACAACCCAACATTACATTTTTATTTAAGTTCTCATCTACATATAAATAAATTTTTATTTCGCTTTGAATTCGTCAACCCCTTTTCTTAAGGACAATTAAAAAAAATAATAGAAACAAAAGCCAAAATGGCAATTGTAACATTGAAATCATTTACAATAGATTAAAAGCACAAAGCATAATATAAAGAAAAAAAGAACTGAAATGAAAATGAAAATAAAAAGCTTTTGCCGAAAAACTAAAATTTATGCCTGTCATTAAACAAATTGTCATAATAAATCACAGTGTCAGTAGAATCCTTCCACACACACACACATTACAATACCAGCCATACAAAAATTATTTGAAATCTTGACATACAAATTTTCAAAGTCAGTTGAAAGTATGAAACTTAAATTTAAGGGAGTAACGACAAAAATAAACCAAATGAGTTAACAGAAAACAAAAAAAGAAAAGAAAAACTAAATGACACAAACAATCTAGAAATCCATTAATAGTAAGAATGAGGTTGTTAAAAGTCATGCCATCAACAACAGTCTACATCATTTTCATCATTATTATGTCGTGATAGTGAAATTTTAACGAAACATAGGGTTTTTAATTTGGTGATGTTATTAAAATAATTCGATAAAACTGCTCGGGCTATTCAAAAAGTTTCATTAAAAAGACGAATTCTTGCTTAGTTTTTCCATTGACATCTTCCTATATACACAGAGACAGAATATCACAAAACTAACATGTACAGGACTTCATCTTCTTCGTGTTCACTATAAGTATGTGTAATATGATGTAAACAATTTAAATTAAAGATTTCTTGAAAACTTAATAAAAGCAAAAGGTAATATTTAACATAATATTGTTTTGAAATGGTTTTAAATTTTTTTTTAATTCATTTGAAACCAATTTCTAACATATTTTATTTATTTTTTTTATAATTCTAAGGAAAAACTTTCTTTTCATAACTTGTTTTCAATAGACCCGCTGAAAATATTTTTGTTTAGTTGTAACGTTAACAAAGATTTTAATTTAATGATGAAAACGCCTTCTCACTGGCTGAAACGCTAAGTTCCAATATTTGTTACTGTGGACTACAAGTTTTTTTTTTTTCACTTGGCTTTAACTGACGTTCATTACTTTAATTAAATAATAATCCAGGAAAGAATTTAATTGTACATAAGGGAAAGGAAATAAGGCTGAGTGAAAAAAAAAATATTATAATAAAAAAATGGCATCATTGGTGGCAACAGAACTGGCAGAAATTAATTGTGTTTGTGTTGGCAACCTATACAACACAAAAGAAGAAAAAAATAACAATCATTATACTAAAACAAAAGCCAAGAACAAGATATCTGTAACAAAACCAGCCAACCCATTCTTTTTTATCATAAATATATCAAAGAAAAGTATGAGTAAAAACAAAAAAAAAATAACAAAAGCGAAAGCACCGCTGAAGCCTTATATGAAAGTCTTACAATTTTTCCTTTTTTTTTTTTGTTTGTAATATTTTATGACGTTGATTGTCATGTTGAATGTCAGTAGGTGAATGAGCAGATAAACTTATCATTTTGTCTTTTTAATTCATTAAACTTTGTGAACAGTGTAAGTTTGTAATTTTTTTTTTGTAACTGAAAAATGCCAGTGAATTGCTCAACAACAAGAAAACTCCTGTCATTTATGGGCAAGTTTGTATGTGAGTGAGTGTGTTTTTTTTGTTTGTTGTTGCTGGTTCTGCTACTGCTGTTGATATAAGTGACGGAAGTTGAAAAATTATTTCCGTTCCAGTTAATTACGTTTTTAAAGGCGCTCATATCTGCAAGGCAAAAGAAAAACTTGCAAAAGCACAAAATTAATTCAAAGTAAAAGTAATTAAGACACTTTGATTTAATTTCTTTTAGTTATTCTAGTACTTCTTTAATAAATTAAGGCAGCAAACTGGTTATTTTAAATAAAATTTTATAGAAAAAGAAATTTATGGTAGAGTATACGATTTAATTCTCTACTATAGAGAAGATCAATCTATCACAAGTCACCAGTTAGGTTATGATATTCACATCAGCGATACTTTAAGCCTTAAGAAAAAATTTTAATCCAGCTGAAATTTAATTTTTAATTTTTAATTTTTAATTTTTAATTTTTAATTTTTAATTTTTAATTTTTAATTTTTAATTTTTAATTTTTAATTTTTAATTTTTAATTTTTAATTTTTAATTTTTAATTTTTAATTTTTAATTTTTAATTTTTAATTTTTAATTTTTAATTTTTAATTTTTAATTTTTAATTTTTAATTTTTAATTTTTAATTTTTAATTTTTAATTTTTAATTTTTAATTTTTAATTTTTAATTTTTAATTTTTAATTTTTAATTTTTAATTTTTAATTTTTAATTTTTAATTTTTAATTTTTAATTTTTAATTTTTAATTTTTAATTTTTAATTTTTAATTTTTAATTTTTAATTTTTAATTTTTAATTTTTAATTTTTAATTTTTAATTTTTAATTTTTAATTTTTAATTTTTAATTTTTAATTTTTAATTTTTAATTTTTAATTTTTAATTTTTAATATTTAATTTTTAATATTTAATTTTTAATTTTTAATTTTTAATTTTTAATTTTTAATTTTTAATTTTTAATTTTTAATTTTTAATTTTTAATTTTTAATTTTTAATTTTTAATTTTTAATTTTTAATTTTTAAATTTTAATTTTTAATTTTTAATTTTTAATTTTTAATTATTAATTTTTAATTTTTATGAAAATATTGATTTTACTTTAATTAATGTTTACTACTTTAAACTCTTCTTCTATCTCTGATTAACATTTTCTTCAACATCATTTAATTTCTTACAACAAAAAATGTCTCACACATGACTTGGAATTGAGTCTGGAAAATAAATTTGCAGCAAATTTCATATTTTTAAACTCTTCCATTCACTTGAAAACTGTAGGATATTAAACTCCCACAAAATTTATAAACATGACATGGTGTTGTTGCCATGCCCGTAAGGCTTAACTTTTGTTTCCTTTTATTTCTGTAGTGATTTCATTTCGCTATTTTTGTTGGCAAAAAGTCAGAATATTTATGCGTCTAGCCACATAAAAATTACAAATAACACTTGTCATGTCACTCTTTCCACATGCGTTGGTTGCATCTTATATGAACATACACACTGTACCCACACACACTCGCACTCACACATTATAGAATTATAACAACCACAATATTAACATTGTTATATTTATTTGCTTTTCTTTCGTTTTTTTAATACATTTTGAACCAAGTCATACTGTAACTAAATAACTGAACTAAAATTGGTTGTGTAGAGAAGGAAACCCACCACATACGTACGTGTTTCTATGCATGTGCTTGGGCAGAAAAGGAAAATGTGATAAAACAAATTATTATTGTTCAAGCACGTTCCTTTTTTTGACATTGTTGGTTGCCTTAACCCTTTTAGAGAATTCAAGGCTTTCTTTTTAAATGTATTTTAATTTAAACTGATAATTAAAGGTTTTGTAAATGAAATACACCTTTTTGGTATGCAGGAAATAGGATGAGAAAAAATTTGTTATAAACGTGAACTGCATAAAATGTTTTTTAATTATAAAAAAAAGCAGTGTATGCTACACTAGTATTTGAATCTCTACTTCGATGCGAGATATACCGTTTCCACATTCAAGAGGTGACATTACACAAGGAAATTTTACTTCAAAAAGGTTTTTAGCATTTGTTTAAAAATTTCTTTGAGAAGCAGTCAATATTTTCATCGCTTGTGAATAAAATATTGTAGAAACACGATTTTTACAACACTAAATTTTTGCAATTTGAAATTTTGCAAAAAATGGGTTAAGTAAAGCCGTCTGTTAAAAAACAACTCAAGTAAATTTGATTTTATTGTTCTATAGCATTCATACAAGTATGATTCTACTTATGTGAGTATATATACGAGTATGTGTGTGTGTTACAAGGAGTATGTGTTAATGTTCAATTGTTGTAGAAAGTGTGAGTTTCTTTTTTTTTAATTCTATTTTTAAGTGCGGTTAATATCCATTGTGTTTATTTTATTGAGCGACAATTTCAGTGGTTTTTAGTTTGTAAATAAAATTAAAAAAAAAAGAAGAAAGAAAAAAATATCAAGGATAAATACTGATTATGAACAATAAGTGGTTGAGAGGGAGCTAAACGAACAACTAAAAGGTCGAGTGATAGTGTTTATAAAAGAAATTCCAAATAATTTTATTGTAAGAGTCTCTTTGTTTAATAAATTTATGATTTGTTTTTAATATCATAAAGTCAAAGTTAATTAAAAGGGAACTTTTATAAACAACAAACAAATCAATTGTCAATGCTTGATTTTGAAACTGATTAAAGGCAGTAATCAGTAGATTGAAATTATTTATCCAAAGTTGATTTGTATGATTTCTTAATTTAATTTGTTTTTATTCACTCAATAAATATTTAGGTCGCTTTTTAAAATTCCTTTTAAAGTGCTATCAAGCTTGAGCTTAAACACTTTTAAATATTTTTTTTTTTATAATTTTGCGCTATGAGAATTTATCAAAGTAATTGCAAAAGAATTATGTTATTAAGAAATGGTTTTCTGAAACTCATACTGATCATCAGCGAAAACTTTCTCTGACGATGCTATTAAGTCAGGTTCGCTGGGCGTTAGCTGCCAGGGAGTGCAGAAAGCAGAAAAGCACTCTATTCATATCGATTACCTGCAGTTTACAAAATTCTTAAAAGCAACGAAACCAAGAATCCATGACTAGTTCAATAGTTAAATATTAAACCGAAAATAGTCCTAAGCAATTATTAAAATTTTGCCCGTTTTGGTTTATAATACTTTTTTTAGGCAAGAATCTAGAAGCTGATGGTCAAAGTAACCAAGTCTCATTAGAATTAATACCACAGCACAGAACTAAATTTATTTCCAATCAAAAATGCAGTTGTGACTATAGAATTTTTTACTTGAGACAATAGAAAATCAGTCTTACAGCTCAAAATGATTTTAAGAGAACTAAATTTTGGTCTATATTATAGAATTTTGGTTACCACAACTTAAAAAATTGATTACTACAACAGAATTTTTGATTGGAAAAAAAATTTAGTTTTCACGACCGAAGTTATTTTCTCAGTGTAGTTAAATAGTTCAATATTAAACAGGAATTAGTCTTAAGTAATTGTGAAAGCTTCTCCGTTTTGGTTTCCAATCAAAAATACAGTTGTGACTATCGAACTTTTTATTTGACACAATAGAAAATTGGTCTTACAGCTCAAAATGTTTTTAGGAGAACTAAAGTTTGATTACCACAACTAAAAAAATTGATTACTACAACAGAATTTTTGATTGGAAACAAATTTAGTTCTGACAACCGAAGTTATATTTTGAAATATTTTATTGCAAAAAGTTTTGTATTTCAGCTAACGATATCTTACAGTACTTCCATAAAAATAAATAATTGAATAATTTTTAAATTATTGTTGTTATTGTTGCTGGTGTTTTTTTTCTAACAAGACTCCCAGATAAGCAAAGAAAAACAAGAATATTTTTGAATAACATAAATGTACGCCTGGGGTTACAAAATTTAACAGACCGTAAGGAATTTAAAAAAATCATAAAATTTAAATAAAAATCTAATAAATTTAAAAATAATTTTTTTTCTTTTAAACAAAAGGGGGAAATCGTCTAAAACAACTACCATGAATGAGTGAATTTTGTATGGCGATTATAAATCACATGTTTTATTGCACATTTTATTATTCCAAAAGATGTTTTGCAAAAATTGTAAAATTTACTCTCTCTCTCTCTCTCTCTCTCTCTCTTTTAACACTCTTAATATAATTGAAGTGTCATTATATTTTTATAAGTGTTTTAATAATAATACAAAAAGAAAAACAAAAAGAGAAGATAAAGCAGCAACTATATGAAACAGAAATGGAGTCCTCATTTAGTTTAAAGCAATAACAACAACTACAATAAAAGAAACACGTTAACAATAAAACTAATACTCACAAGCACAATCACAATCACATACTAGAGGTTATAATGTGTTGAACGTGTCTCAAATAAATAGGTGTTTGATTGTCTTTAAGACAAGAGTAAAAAAATCACACACACCAAAGTAATTTGAAAGAAATAAAATGAAAACGAAAAAATTCAAAAGGAGCTGTTACCCTTTAAAGGTTTGTTATTTTTCTGCTTCTGCATTTTATATTTATTGCCGTAAACGAGCAAAGAGTTAAGATAAGATTTGTTAAGAATTTCAGTCACGTTCCTAGCATGACACGTTAGTTAAGTATATAAAATCATACAAAACATACTTACAAACAAACAAAGCTACAATTAAACAAACACACAATGACACTGTCTAACCTACCACCAACCGGCCAGAGCAGAAGGACCAAAAGTATGAGTAAAGCTTTGGCATAAAAATTAAGCCATGTTGGTGGCCAAAATAAATATGACATCATTATCATCATTGTGATAACAATTTCTCTACATGTCACACGATACTTAACAATATAACACAATAATTTGTGTAGTGTGTGGGTGACAAAAGATATAAAAAATAAAACCAACAAGTTTTGCAAGAATAAAGTGGGTTTATTTGAAGTTGATTTCAAATGGCGAGTTAGTTTTGATTAAAAACACACTAAGTTGCATTGTTACACAACTACCAACAGTATTTTGTAACTTAAATAAACGGTTTTTTTTTTTAAATTTTAAAGAAAAAATTTAAAGATGGACTTTTGAAATTTTATTGCTGATAGACTTGCACCTCTGCTGAAGATGTTGGCGATTTAATTAATAATCAAACTGAATGCAAGTGAATTCAGAGATTTTTTTGTTAAAAAAATTAAACTTTTCCTATAAAATTTTACTTGTAAGGAAACAAACGATTTAATCTGGGTCGTTTTGGCATTTCTTTGTTAACTTAATGTCACGATCCCATTGGTGTACAAAAAAAGCTGTAGCTGTTTTATAAGTTGTTCAGTGAATCCAACAGTAAAACAGCATTAAGAGTTTTTCCAAATTTCGGGCTTGTCGATAAAGAGGATTGGAGAGACCAAGCAATGGCTTTAAAGGCGGAATGCTGTGGGGTTAAATAAGCAGCCTTGCTTTTATGAAAAAGATATGACAGAATATTTTTAGTCTTTTTAGTCTTGCTTATATACACCTTTTAATTTTTACTATTTTTTATCTATATAAATAAAATTTATTTTTTGTTAGTTTGTTTGTTCCCTATAAAAATTTGTGTTTTCTAACGAATTTTTTTTTTATATATTTTTTTTAATAATTTTTAATACTCCAAGAAAGCTCTCCATATATATTTGGACTGGCCACGCCCCCTTTACGTTCTCTTTTAGGCCCACTCTTGATTAAAACAATTGAGATGAGTGTGTTTTTAATTACAATTATATTTTTCAATTATTTTCTTAAGCTTTAACTGCCAAATTTTTTTATGTTGACAGAGAAGAAGTAAAACTTTGGCTTTAAAGCAAAAGATTATTATCTTTTCTAAGAAAGATTTTTGAAATTGTTAAATTACAAATAAATAGATGCATTCAGTCGGCGCAAGTAATTTAAAATTTTTAGAACAAAATAAAAAAAAAATAAAAAAAATCTAGTGCTTAAATTAAACCATTATTGAGATAGAGATTTTATTATAGAAAATACACAATCACATAAATAAAACAAACGTCTGCAAAGGATGAACATTTTTGAGTGTATAAAAATGTTGGCCTTTTTAGCATTCATTGGCAATAACTGTGACAAATTATCTTGTTGATAAACACTTAAAACGGAATTCACGCTGCTGTGGCAAAATTACAGAGGGACCAGGGGGAGTGGGGATTTTTATATCGTATTAATTTAATGGCAACACACCAAATGAATGAGGAATAAAATGTTTACTAAAAATAAAAAATAAACAAATGCAGTCAACCCTCTATTTTTTGCTCTTAAAATTGTTCAGTTGATTTTATTTTTCCTTTTTTAATTTAACCCATTTCAAACCGTATAAACAATACACTGCAGCAATAAAACAGCTAACAAATTGCCAAAAAGAATTAAGATCAAAAGTGATAAACCAACAAAAATAAAAATACTATTGCACTCACACAAATTCCCTTACACATTCACAGATTCAAGCAAAAGGAGAGCAAATAAAATGTAAATGAATTTATTAGTGCTAAGGGAAAATGAATGAAATGGGTAAAACAAAACCAACTACACAAACAAACAAAAAACTAGACAAAATTTCTATAAAGGAAAAGATTAAAATGTGAAATCGTTAGTTGTGTTTTGAATTTGAAATCTTAAAATCAAAATGTAATGGAATGTTGTTTTTTTGTGGTGGCTTGGAATTATTTTGCGGCAGGATTTTTAATTTCACGATGTCTGAAGATAAGAGAAACACACTGAGGGCTAAAATATACAACAAAAACAAAACACTAAAATTGGCTTCAACTTTTTTCATTTCTTTAAGACTAAAATGTGAAACTTTTAGTTTAGAAAAAGGGCTCAAGGTGTTGTGGGACTAAAGCAAATTGACGTATCTCCTTTTAAATATTCATTGGTTTATTTCTATAACCGGCATTTAAAAATTAATTTGAGAATTTTTAAATTTCTTAAACCTACGCCCACATTATAAAGATTTTCACTAAGCACTGCTCATAAAAATATGTGCCAGTGTTTAATTTAAGCCTGAAATTATGCTTTTAAATATTTTATTCACCTTTTTAGCTGGCGTCTCTGCTAATAATCTGGCAAAAGACATGAATTGAGACATTAATTTATTTGGATGTATTTTTTAACTACCAAAATTCTATTTGAAAGCGGATTTCTCTAAAAAATTTTAAGAATAGTGACTCACTCTATAACCGGCATTTTAAAATTAATTTGAGAACTTAAGCCTTCAATTGATTAAACATAATTTTAGTTTTTCTATATTAAATAAAAACGATTTTATTAAGTTTTATTTACTAACTCAAACAGTATTAAAAAAATAACACTAGGATTTAGTCAGCAGGAAGCTTTAGTCATGAATGAGCGGCAGATAAATTCTAAACTTAAGTCTGAGACTCAAGCACAACATTTAAGGTATATCTTAGGTGATCTGGAGGATATTTTGTAAGCAAAAATTAAGTCTGTCACTTGTGATAAAACTGCACTCCACGTTCTTCTGTCCGTTTTGTATTTTAGACAAAATAGAAAAATGGTAAAAAGTAGGGGTAGTCGCTGTTTTAAGCTCATAGATCTGCCATTTATTAGCCGATCTGGCTGAATTTCAATAGAAATATAAAAACAATAACAGTTGAGAGATTGGTATGCTAAACTTTTCTATAGGTCTTCTAGTGACTTGAGAAAGCTGATTTCAACAACTACACAGACAGACAAACTGATAGAAAAACGGACATCGCTTATTCGACTCTACTATTTATAAGGATTCGGATTTTAACGGAATCATATAGTCATATATTTACTATATCCTTCTTATTTACAGTGAAGGGCATAAAAATTTGTTTAATTTCTGACTTGGAATTGGTTGTGTCTTTTCTTATTAATTTGAGCAGTCACACAAAAAAAACATTAACAACAAGTAAACTTTTCAATTTAAAAAATTGTCAAATTTAATAATTTTTTAGTGGAATTAATTAAATATTTAATCAACTAATATAAACTAGTAAATTTAAAAATTTTTTAATCGGCTGGGCGTTATGCAATCTGAGCTTAATGTTCGACTTTCATAGCTTTTGCTTAGTGGCATTTTGCTTCATTCAATACAACAAAAATTTAAGCCTTAGTGTTTCTGCTATGGTCTGCAAAATTAACTTTCTAACATTAAAAACTTTTTTTATTAAAGAAAAAAATTAATTTAATAATTTTTAAAATTCATATCATAAATATTTGTTTATGAATGAGACTGTAAAATGTTATTTTCAACATAAAGACTCTTAAAAAAATGTGCAATCAGTGCAATTTACATAAAACGAATTAAATTTATGAAGTCTTAAAAGTCCTAGCAGTTGGCTTCAAAATAAAAAGTTAAAAAAAGCCAAAACTCTACACAAACATACCCATAAACAAACATGCTTAGAAAACTTTCAACTTGAGAGCTGTAGTTGTGTGGATTGTGCCAGTAGCTGTATTTTAAGTCACTTTGTATAACTTGACACACACATGCATACACATATATACATTGTGTAAATGTATGTAATGCATGCAATACACTCTTTAACAGTTACAAAACGGATGTAAAAGAAATGCTGGCATAAAAAAAATAGGAAACAGAAAAAATCAAGGAAAAAGCTAACAGGAAAGCAATTTCCTCATGCAAAGGAGGTAAGTTAAATATTAAATAAGAATATGCATGTGTAGCTCTGGATATACATATTTTTATTTGTGTCTCTGTGTGTGTGTCTGTGTATTTCAACTAGTAATAAAAGTCATAAGATGAAGTTTTAGATTTACAACTCTACACATGATGACAGAACTTAAGACTACTTCTTTTAACTATAAAAAATATGCACACACACACATACACCAATAAACCTACTCCAGAATAGAAAATAAAATAAAAAACTACAAACTAGAAGCATTAAAAAATATGAATTCAATTTATAGAATATTAAAAAAAAAACATGAAAAACAAAATAACTCGGCATATTAAATAAAACATTTTATTCATATGGAGTTTCAAATAAAAAGAAAAAAAAAACAAGTTAAATTCGGCTGTGCCGAGTCTTATATTATATTAATATTTTTCACATTCCAAAGCCTTCTAAAATATCAAAAACATACAAAAAAAAAAAAAAAATTAAGGGAGTGAAGATAAATATACCGAGTTAAATATGTTTTAACGTAACCCCTGAAATATTTCTAAATATGTTTTCAGTATTAATGGTATATATATCAAATACGTCTTACGTCACTAACTACATCTATACATATTTAGCGGAGGTCGTCTAGATTGATAACCTACTGCCCAAATACTCAGAAGTTACTTTGGATTATTTTTAATTTTTTTAATTTCCATATACCCAAGTGATATCTTACTTACGGCAATCCCCATAACTAGGATTTACAGACTATCAATCTTTGTAAATAGTTTTTTTTTAGAATAATTTAGTATTCTAACTTTTCAAATTTTTTATTTTTTTTTAATAAAGTAAAAAAAAGTTTTTTTTATTAAAAAAATTTCAAAACTAACCTGTTATATTTCTCATATTGTCGTTATGATGATAATTGATAAATTGTCAATTTCGAAAATCGTGTAGATAAACGCGCGCTCTAATTAACACTGTAGTTCAAATTATGAGCAGCATTACTAGCATTTAATGGCCCGCTTTAGTTCTGCGTGGGTACACAGAACAGTTTTACAGTTTATTTGTACAAGAATTGAGTGCTGTCTACCACTCACGTTATATTTATTTAACAACACGTAACTTCTTTTCAACGGTCACGCTCTTCTGTTTGTATAACTTTTGTTGGGTTTTTTTTTCAATTTATTTGCCATAATCGTCGATAAACTATTAATAGTTTGAACACTGTAGTTCAAATTGTGACTACCATGAAACCCGTGGGTAATTTAAAGTAAAATGGAGCTCATACAGCTTTCTATTAACACCACAATTACTTGCGTATCACCAAACCGTACACGTTTCTTTATGACAGATTTTTAATGCCCTCACTGAAATTGCGATTTTTAGCAAAATATTTCGAATCAAACCCGTATGTATGCTTTAAAAAACTATTTACGATTTTATAATTAATAGCACTAATTTAAACCAGAGATGTACAGGAGTTGATTCACAAAAGCAGTGATTGTCTTGTTTTCAATCATCAACATGTGCTAGTAATATTGCTTTGCAGTGCTTGCTCTTCAACCACACGATCAATATATTTAGCAATTATTGCCGTAGCAACTGTCAGATGTCTATGTTTAAGCTTCTATTTTGAGGTGGCGAACACGAATCTTAGAATATAAAATTAAAAGTTTTTAAAAACATTAAATGAGAGTTGAAAATAAGAACGTTAAACTATTTATTGCTTTAAAGCAATTAGAAGAATTATTTAGTTTTATATTAGCTTGGTTTTTTTTTAGCTTCACACGTTTTTAATTTTTCCCAAAAAATTGCAATTCATATCTCCAAGATAATTGCTGAGCAATATGTTATAACAACTATTGCTCAACGAATGTTTCAACATATATTCATGTGGTCTACACGTTAATATTTGGTGTTGGCAATATAATTTGACAGTTGTTACGGCAATAGTTGCCAAACATATTGGTCGTGGGGTTGGGGAGTTAACAATAACGCATCAAAAATTATTTTTTTTTTTATTTTTATGCAAAGTATTCATAAAAATTCAATGATGAAGGCAAAAATTTAAAATCAGAGCATTAATTTGTTCTAAATAAGATTTCGAGTGTTATTTATTTTGATAAAATTAACTCCGAAATATTAAAAATATTGAAAATACTGTTTTTGATTTATAAAAAATAGACAAAGCAAAAGAAAAATTTTAATTTTTTTATATATATACAAATGTTGTTAGAAATTTAAAAAAAAAAAAAATTCTAAAAAAAAAAATAAATATTTAACTTTTTCATTTATAAAAGACCTAAAACTTGTGAATTTAAATTCAAATAAAATAGTAAAATTTATTTTTAAATAATAAAATATTGAATTTATGGTACATATTGACTTATTTCTTCTTTTAACATCTGAAAAATGTGTGAAATTTGTTTAAAATATTTTTTCTGTAAAATAATCTATTATACAACTAAATAAATTCAGTCCAAAATGTATTTACTTAAAAAGCTTCTTAAAATATCAATTAATTCGTCTCTTTTGTGAATAGTTAGTGCTTATATAATATGCAAGCAATGACATGCATTTTGTAACAAATCACATTGATATGGTGAATATTAAATGGCACCATTCATTTAGTTCATGTTTAATGACAATTCAATACAAATTTTTAAAAAATAAAAAAGGCATTTGAATTGTATTCATGCACATCTCTGATTTAAATTAGAAATTTTATATTAGAAAATATTAAAAAAAACCGCGTTATTTTTTAAGATTTTTTATTATATCCAAAAACTGGCTTGCAAATTTAATATACAAACAGATAAACATACATTCATACATACATACCTACTCGTACATAATAAAGAACGCACCAACAACAAAATTGTTTCCTCTTTTACTTCTTATTGACGAAACGATAAACTCGACATTTCTTGCAAAACACTTTTTTCTTCTTTCTTCTATTTATATATACATATAACAACAACAACTAAATAATTACTTGGTTTGATACACATTTACATTTACTACTCCCTTGACTTTAACACAAAACACAACAACACACTTTTTTATGTATCAGACAGAACGACCAGGTGAAGCAACACACCGACCGGCACAAAATTTCACAAACTTTAATACTCTTTTTCTTATTAATTAACCTGATTTCTTGAAGATATTTTTTTAAATAATTATTAAGCAACAACTAATTAACATTTTTCTATAAAAATATTTTAATTTTTTTAATAATTTACCAAGTTTTTTTAATAAATTAACGAGCACAAATCACTTAACAAACGAACACTTGAAAATTTTCTTTAAACTGAAAAGTAAACGACAATTATAAAGCGGTTGTTGTTGTTATTATAACAGTTGACAAAAAAATTCACTGAGAATTTTATAGTGATTAATTGAGAGGGAGAGAATGGGTGAATAGAAATATGGATAAATCAACTAAACAAATATAAATGTGTGTGAGACAGTGATGGTCAATGTTAATTGTTGGCAGTTATTGTGAAGAGTAAATGGGCATTTTTGCATTTATGTAAATAGGAAGCCCATACCAGAAATTTGTAAAAAAATTTTAAAAACAGTAAAAAGTAACTTCTGAGTATTTGGGCAGTAGATTAAAAATCAAGACAGTCTTCCCTTTAAAATGATTTGTGTCGCCTCCCACAATCTTTTTAGGTTCGTTGGGAAGATGCTAAAATCACTGAGAACAATAGCACTGAGGTATATAAAAATTTCAAAATAACTTCCGAACGAACCATAGAAAATTACGGGATGGGATGCATGCATATCTTTTTAAAGGGGGAGGTCATCTAGATTTGTAATCTACCGCCCAAATAGGGAGATTTCAAGAGTTTCTTTTATAATTAACAAAAAATAAAAAACATAGAAATGACAATTAAGCATTTGAATTAAAAAAATTTTATATTGATTTTAGCAATAATGTAATATAAGCGATATTCAATTATTATGACATATTTTATATAATAAAAAAAAATTTATTAACTAATTTATAATTTATCCTGAAGAAGCTACACAAGTTGGAGCGAAATATCGATATAAAAATAAATTTATAAAATAAGACCTCAAGCTTAATAAAATAGACATTTTAATTTTTTTTTTTTTAATTTGTGGTTTAGCTTTTTCAAAGTTTCTTTTAGCCTGGACATAAAAAAATTAACACTCAAAAAAAGTAAAGGGATTATAGGAAAACAATTCTTCCATGTAATAATTAGCCCACTCAAATGTAACAAAATACAAAAACTTATTAAAAAAAATTTTTGTTTGTGTCAGTAAAAAATATTTGCCCATGCAATAACCTACAACTGCAGGTAAGAAAATAATTTGTTTCAAGTATACTCTTCCCCCCTTAACTCCCCGGCAAGTTGAAAATTGAAAAGCATAAATTTAATAAATAAAATCAAACACACACATACACATGCATTTGCATACAAAATTGCTCATGCTAAAATTAAATTTTGGAAAAAGAAAAAAACAGCAACGAAATGCATGAATTTGCGATGTACAAGAAATAAAAACATAAAAGTCAATCAAATAATCTCACAATTTATAGACAATTTTGCAAAACAAAAAAAAAAAAGAAAACAGAAAAGAAGCAACGAAATCAAGACATTTATATTAAATAAAATTTGTATAAAAAAAAATATGTGAATGTGCTATGGCTGCATAAATGAACAAATCGAAAAATAAAAACTAAAAAAAAAAAAAAAAATTGAAAATCTAATAAAAATAGATTGCATACGATAACAGTTAATAAACTCTGAATGGTAGTCAGACAGAAAAAAAAAATGACATGGGAACAAAAGACAGACAAGACAAGAACAAAAAGTTAAGATAAGTTCAACAGTCATAACAAATGTATGAGTGTATTTCCCAAGTCATACATACGTACTCCTATGTAAGTATATGTTTAGGTGTTAGTGTTTGTTTGCTTGTAGCAGCATTACGTGCATCTATTCTATTGATATTGATGCATGCAACATTGATGGTGTGGTAACATGCACTTATGAGCCAGACATTTTTACGATGCATAATTCAATATGTTTTTGTCATGTTTTAACGAAAATAATACAAACGGAAAAATGTTTATAAATGAAAAAAAAAGAGAATAAAACCACAATAAAAACAAAAATTTTAACTAAAATGCTCTCAAGAAAAAACTATAAACGATAAAGGGAAATAAAAATAAAATCTTTAAAACTATTTATAATAAAATTGAACTTTTTTTTTAGAAAAAAAAAAAAAATAAATAGTTTAATCGATTTTTCTAGAGAGAAAAAATAATAAAGCACAGTGGCAGTGATTAGTTTTTTTTTTGGGACAAATACTTGTAATTTTCAAAATGTTAAATTTTAATAATACAATTCCGAAATAATTTTCATAGTCATAATAAAATCGCTATTTTCTTTTAAACGATTTAGAATTCATAAAATTCTTTTAAACAAAAGTTAGCTCTTAATAAAAGTCTACTTTGATTTTGGCCCATTACTTTTAATGGCTAAGAATATAAAAAATATATGTATTTATTAATTAAGAGAATTGATTATATCTAAAATTATAAGCCATAGTTGCAAAGACTTTCTTAAATAATTGATTATTATCAATCAGATTGAAAAAATTATATCTTTATAAATAAAATTCATTTTCTGTTTGTTTGTTTGCTATACAAATTTGTGGTTTCCAACGGATTTTTTCTGAAATTTTGTACCAATGATTTTTATACTCCAAGGAAAATTACCATATTCTTTTAGACTAGCCATGCCCACTTTACCTTCAAGTTCACGTTTACGCCCACTTTACGTTCACGCTTATGTCCAATTTTGATTAAAGCTATTTAGTTGGGTCTTTTTAAAGCGATTTCTCTAATATATTTTACTCAGGAAACGTTGCCATTAATCTTTGTAGTAACCATGCCCACTTCTGCACTCACGTTTTAGTTTTTTTTTTTTCAATAAATTTTTCTAAAAGTTGGTATATTAACTCTTTATACTAAAAAGAAGGCTGCCATTTTTTTTTTTTGGGCCGATCATGCTCATTTTTCCACCTGCTTTTGAAGCATAAAAATTAAAAGGGGCCTTTATTTGATTAAAATTATATATTTTTTATGGGATTTTTCTCAAATTTGGTACATAAGCTCTTTATATTTGCAAGATTGAACTCTCAAGACGATTACAGAATGGGACACATATCATTTGGAAAGGAAAGTCGTCTAAATGTGTAGTCTTTAGCTCAAATATGCAAAAATTGCTTTGGATTATTTAAAAAAAATTTTTTAATTTCTTCATACCCCAGTGCTATAGCTCTGAGTGATTTGAGCAACTTCCCAACGAATCATTAAAGATTGTAGCATGGGATAAATATCATTTTAAGCAAGAGGTCGTCTAGATTTGCAATCTACCGCCAAAATACTCAGAAGTTTCTTTGAACTATTTAAAAAATTTTTTTTTTAAATTTCTTCTCAAGGATTTAGGTAGTTTCCGTTTTGCATCATAAAATAAAAACTACGAAGTTTTCAGAAAATTTTAAAAGACCTCCAAGAAGTTTAGAGCCTACAGATTAAATTAATTTTAGGCAAAATCTTGAATCTGACCACGAAAAACCGGGAAATTGTAAAAACCCCTCATAGCCACAGCACGGGGTATATGGAAATTTCAAAAAAATTTTAAAAATTGTTCAAAGTAATTTCTGTATATTTAGGCGGTAGATTACAAATTTAGACGACCTTCCCTTTAAAATGATATACGTGCCATCTAGGAATCTTTTATGGTTCGTCCGGAAGTTACTTTGGATTATTTTGAAATTTTTTTTGAAATTTTTATATACCCCAGTGCTGTTGCTCTGAGGAACCATTAAAAATAACGGGATATTACTTCCATCATTTTAAAGGGGAGCTTGTCTAGACTAGTATTTTTGAATTCAAATACATACTCAGAAATTACTTTAAATTATTTTTTAAAGGTTTTTGAAATTCCCTCATACCCCAGTACTCTTGATGTGGTTTTTGTAACTACATTTGCTATTTTAATGAAATTACTTCGCATAATATTATGAAGCTTGAGACTTAATTCTAGGCCTCTCCTATCCAGCTAATCTTCATATAAATTTTTGTGTTACTGCTAGACTTGACGTACTAGTCACCACTTGTCTATGTATCACGAGTAGTTTCTACAGGACTTTTATCGATTTTATTTTGAAGTTCCATACACGCACAAAATTGAAGTGAATAAGCTTACTTAAATCTGATTAAGTATAGTTTAATTGTTTTTCTTTTCACAAAAAAAAAAAAAAATAATAATTTTTTGCTAACAAATTGCAAACTGTAAATGGCTCTCCTGTAAAATCAAGTTTTTGAATTATGGTAAGCGTTATGACGTGTCATATAATTTATGATTTTGATGATCGCAAAATCTTTGCTGAGCGATTTCGCTAGTGCGATACTCCTTTCTTTACACTCTCTTGATTCCCTATTAATTTAAAAGAAAATTCTTTATACTTTTTAACTAAATAAAAAAACACTTTAATATTTTAAATTAAGATATTCTCATCTCTGTAATTCTAAAAATTACAAATTGTATAACCAACCAATTATACTTAACATTTTCATTATAGGGGGATGAAAATAAATCAATTTGATTTTGATATCACTGTCCTACACCCAAATAACCGTTCATTCTTTCTAATAAACACATCAATCACTTTTATTATCAAAATCTAACAACTCTTGGGCTCATTTTTATAAAAAAAAAAAAAATAAAGAAAAACACTCGTATTTTCCAAATTAATTTTATGAAAATTTTTTTTATTTTTGTTAAACTTCTCTAATGGTTTTAGGATAAATTTAGTTTGTTTAGTGTGTAGCACATTTGCTACTTGCTGGCCTACAAAATGATTATAGAAGAGCATGTGTTTTTTTTACTACAAGTTTCGTATGTCATAATTAGGAATAAATCAATATTGATGGTTGTGGCTGAGGCCGAAACCGAAACTGAAGCTGATATGTATCTAATGGCTGCATAGCTAATTTTTTTTTTTTTTGTTTATGTTAGTGTGAATCTTATACAAGTGTAACCAAACTTTCCCATTAATCCAACTAAAACTAAAAAACAAAGAGTTTTTTTTTTACTAGTTAAGCAACTAGATAGAAAGCTAATATGATAAAAGGAAAAGTTAAATGTGTGTGTGTGTGTCAATTTGTCCCTTAAAATGTTAGAAACTGTCAAGTTAATTAATTAGTGTGCAGCAGCCACAGCAGCCAGAATGAAATATAAGCGTAACATGTTAAATCGTAATGGTAGGGTCAGCCATCAATAAAAAAAATGTTTTGCAAAGAGTTGGTTTCCACTGTTTTAGTTCTGAGCAACTGAATTATTTTGTTTATAAAATCATTTTACCTGACCGCACCAGACTCAAGGCTAGAGATAAGCCGAGTCCTTGTATCTAATATTGAAAAAAATATATCCAATTGAGAGAGGGAGAGAGAGAGTGAGAGAGAAGGAGAGTGAGAGAGAGTTGCTCGATTACGAATAGGCAACTTGGGTTTGGGTATTTTATAAACACTTCAGAGAACTGCAAAAATTTTATTTTTAGTTGATTGGCATGATTAAAAATTTTGTTATAATTAATTAAACCATACAAATGAACAATTTGTGTAAAAATCATGCACAACATTTGATTAAATCATGTTCGAGGCACGATTAGAAACTGAGTTTGCTGTATGCTGTTCCACACGATTAAAAGCAAAAAGCAACAAAACTCAAACAGGCATTATGCCTTGATTAAAATATTCAACAATACAAAGCTGGATGTCAATATAAATACATACAAGCAAAAAAAAAAAAAAACACAGCAGTAGTTTACTCAAATATGTGTCATCATTGATTTAATGCCTTTTTGCATATTTGTGTTTTTAAATGTTTTTTGTTTTTTTTGCTTTTTAAATTCAATCGTGTCGAGCAACTTTAATCGTGCCTTGAACCTGTTTTCATATAATACCACAAGCGATCGACTCGTTTGGAAATTTTATATGAAAAGTTCTCAAAATATTCAGTGTTTTTCATAAAAATTTTTTAGACGAGTTGATTGCTTGTGCTATAAAAACATCACATTAATCAAATGTTGTGCACGATTTTCACTCAAATTGTTAGTTTATGTGGTGGGACTGATTATACATGAAAATCAACAATCAACTGAACATGTTAATCTTGCAGTTTTCTAAAGTGAATTTTATTTTTATTAAACACCCAGAGTTGAGAAATTTAACAACATAAAAAAGCAATAAGTTTGTAATCGTGCCTTGAGAATGATTAAAGCAAATATTGTGCAAGACTTTTTTTGCCTTGAATAAATCACATTTTGTTTTACTTGATGCAAAACGAGTGTATCTTTGTTCATCAGAATTTTCACTTAAATTTTTTTGATGAAAAAAAATGTTAAAAATCATTTTTTATAAAAAAAAAAATTTTATTATTTTCCTAACAACTCAAACAATATGTTTCCTTAAAAGTTGGCTTTATTCTTCGCAATTATTTTTGTCACAAATCACATAAACACAACATTTTAAATTCTACTCAATTTTGTTAAAAAAAAAAAAACAGTTTTGCTTTAGTTATAAATCTGCAAGCAGAATAATATTTTGAATTTCAGTTTCAAAAACACAAAACTGTTGCCTAATGTTCATAATGTAACATACAGCATGTATTTGTGTTTATTTTTTTTTCTTTTTTGTTTGTATCGTTATGCTGCACATGAAATTGAAACCAAATAAAATCTAATCAAAAAGTCATTATGAGGAACTTCATAAAACACTCATACTTTTGCACACACACAAAAAATAAAACACTAAAATTTATTTATAGGTGTTATATTTGTGAATAACGAGGTTAGTCGGAAAATTAGTTATATTTTTTTTAAATAAAAATTTAATAAAGCAAAAGTCCCTTTCAATCTCGTATTTTCAAATCAGTCATTTCTCACACAGCTTTTACCAGAGACTCTTCCTATGGGTCTAAACAGAAAAATAATGGCACTGGAGCAGGTATTAATTCTTAAATTATTATTCCCGTACAAAAGCATTCAAAAATATTTTAAGCGAAGCTTTACGCCATCCTCATTTGTTCTAAAGAATGTTGGAAGAGAAAATCAAGGGGTAACACTTTATACACTTTATGTCTGACATCCAGACTATGATGCTGCCTATGTGTTAACATTAGCATTAATCATGGAATATCTAATGGTTGGAAAAGAACTTGTCATGCATAACAATCGCACTTTGTATTGAGTAGCTGACAGCTATTTGGCCAAAAGAACAGACAATACAGTGAGCATATGCACGTTCATAGCATCAGAACTTTTCCAGAACTTGTCAGCAAATAGCTGAGCCATTAAATAACTTTGTCGCAGTACTACACCTGTATCTTCAAATAATGCCAGTGGTTTTATGCCGCTAGAGCTTCCTACTAAGAAATGATTTGGGGTGAGAGCTTCCGTATTTTCGCTATCGATAGGAATATATGTAAGAGGGCGAGAGTTTGTTATGTTTTCAATTTCGGCCATCATATTTCTAAGGACCTCATCGTTGGGGCAACCCCCACTCGAAATCTTATACAAAGCACATTTTACTGATCTCACCATTCGCTCCCACGCTCCTCCCATATGTGGAGCCGCAGGTGGGTTAAAGTTCCATTTAGTTGTGGAAGTTATAAAGCTTCGAACCAATGTGTTCGTGTCAATTTCTTTTAAGGCTTGTTTCAATTCACGATCGGCGCTAACGAAATTTGTTCCCCGATCGCTAAAAAATTCCCTAGCTGTTCCTCTTCTGAATGTAAAATTTCTGATAGCCATGATGCATGAGTGGGTATTAAGTGAATGCACAATCGCTATATGAACAGCCCTAATGGTTAGGTATGTAAAGAGTGCTCCATATCTTTTTTCTTTGTGTCTGTTTACTATCACGAACATGGGATGAATATAGTCGACTCCTGTAAACGTAAATGGGGCACAATAAGCTGAAAGTCGAGCTCGAGGTAGTTGTGCCATTTGCGGTATTTTTGGCATGACATTCTTTACAGTACACATTTGGCATCGTTTTATAACGGTTTTTTTGGGTTAAATAAAACTTTTCAAAACATTTGAAAACTCCAAACCAAATTTTGCAAGTCTTCGTTACCGGATTGTTCGCAAAAGCTATAAAAACTTCTGCTTCATAAGTCTTTCGAAATAAGAACTAAAAAATAAAGGACGAAGGCTACATCAGCCAGTTCCTATAATGTTATTAATATGTAAATTTATTTACTGTTAATAAATAAAAATAAAATAAAAGAACTAAAAACATTCAATTGTAATTCTTTGCGTAATTCTTTATTGTTTGAATCATCTAAGTCATCAACTGTAGTCTGATTTTTCTCCTTTAAACTTGCAGAATTGATAGGAAAACCTGTTTTGTGGCGGGCTGTTCTTAGGTTTTTCTTTTTCATTTTCCAAAACCACACCATTCATAACAGGCATTCGAACTTCTGGTTGCCTTTAGATGATGATTTACTAACAGAAGAAAGAAACTATCAGTTAATAGACTTACTTCAGCAATCGAAGTTTCGTCTGGAAGTTTCGTACAACAAGTATTTGGGGAAGCGGTATTGTGGTAGAAACCCTAAAGCCCGTTATTACAACTTTCGATAGTTAAAGTTAGGATTTTGTGTGGCAAATAACCGGCTTTTGGCTAAACCTTTGAAGAGAAAATTGGGTAGATAATTATGTCCAAGCAAAACTTCGATATTTGACTTATAAAATCTTAACTTTTACCATCAGTAACTTGTACTAATGATCCTAACTTAACTATACAGCCCAATCATGAATATTCCCTAGGAATTTTTGTGAAAAATTCCCTAAATTAAAGAATTTTCTATATTAAAAAAGGGAGAAATTTTTTTTTATAATAAAAAGAAAGGTAAAAGTGAAAAAGCTCCGGGGGAATTTTTATTTATAATTGGGCTTAATGTAATTTAAAAGGGGAAGTTCAAAGGGAAATAGCAAATGAATTCAACTCTCCGCTAAACGTCTTTACACTTTCAAGCATAATCAGCTATTCTCTCTTTTCCCCAGTATTTAGAGCTTGACAGTAATAAAATTACAAATATTAAAAATTTTTATGTATAAAACACGATTTCTTTCATGCAACCAACGCAGTAAGCTTGTCAATTCAAGATTTTGTTGATGCTTTATGACTCTAGCCCACAAAGCATTTAGGCGACATTTTACTAAAAGGTGTGTATAGTTTTTATTCATCGGTACAGAGTAGTGCGCTTTTTCTCTACAAATCGATAATCAGGCAAACACCCTACACCATAAAAATCGTCTATAGGCCACTTATTGTTCTAACAAGCTGCTTACTTGTTCAAAAACGCTGTTAAACTATTCTAAGAAGCAGTTTTGCCAGCCTTAATGATGATCATGGATTTTTACTGAGAAAATGGTCTCGAATTGCTTTAAACACTCTAATCATCCCACAAAAAGAACTCCAAAGCAGTCAGATTATAGCCCCGAGAGCCTTAATTATCTTTAATTAAACCGAAGGTTTTTTACAATTTCCATTTTAAGTTATTAAAAACATTCTCAATTGGGGCATTAAAGATAAATTAAGTAATGAAGTCATTCCATTTTATCCCAAATAACAATAACTGAGAGAAGTATCTCCATCAAAGCTTCCATATCATCCCAGTAGCAATAACTGAGAGAAGTATCTCTTACAAAGTATTGTTGCAAAGCTTTAAGTTTAGCATATGCTTCTGATATTCTAGCAGTCTAAAGATTTTCTCTCAGTCTGAATTTTGTCAATTAAAAAAAAAAAATCATTTAAAAAAAATTTCTTTTTAAAAATTTAATTTAAATTACATGAAGACAGGCCTCGCACATATACATGCACTGTTGGCTGAATGGTTTCACAAATCCTTATACTCCATAAAATGGCTATCGATGTGTGTGTGAGTGTATTCAAACTTAATTTTCATCCAAGTAATCGTAGTAATAAATAGAAATTATTTTTTGTTGTTGTTTTTGTTTTACTTTATTTTAGCTGCAGTAATATGAGTTCATAGTTGTAACTGAAATTTCATTTAAATATTTAAGTAAAATCAATACAAAGCGTTTGTTTGTTTGCATTTGCTTGTTTGTCGCTTTTAAATTAGCAACAAGTAAGTTACATATCGTTGTTGTAGTTGTTGCTGTTGATATTTTACTTAAAACAGTATAAAACAGGAAGTAACTTGAGTCTGCATACAGAAGTTAATTATTTCGCATACAACAAAGCACATGAACAAACAAAATGGTGTAAGTGTAAACGTGTATGTGTGTGTGTGTGTGAGTATGTGCGTATATAAAAAAAAACAACAAATATTGGTGTTTAACAGGAAGCCTTACAGGATATAAAATGAATGAGGACTGAGTGTGCATATGTGTGTGTGTGTGTATATATAAAGAACCCTGTGTAATCGAATTTACTAATTAAAACTTGCCATTCTTCTTCTTTAGGTTTTTTTTTTCTGCTTCAGAAAGTTAAAAATAAAATAATGAAAAAGTTAAAAAGACTCTCGTCTCTTTGTAGTTTTAAGTGGCTCCATGTTGTTTTTTTTTTTATTTTTACTCTTTTTTAAGGGAAAGGGAAAAACATAAAGTCAAAAGTTTTCTTCAAATTTAAATTTTTTAGAATAAAAAACACCAAATAATTGCAGCAGCTATTTTTTTTTACAAACAAAATAATTTGCTTAAAAATACAAAACTTTAATGAAAGAAAAAAAAAATGTTTCAATTGAGACTCCTTTACTTTAATGGGAAAATACACAGAATTTAAAAATTTATTATGAAAATATTTTATTTTCAATTGATTTGCTGGTTTATATGGCGGCTAATGGCCAGCACCTAATTAGAATCCGCAAGAATCTACATATACTCGCTAAAACAAAATCTTTAGAGAATGAAGAAATATAGACTCATTTTCTGTAGAATTGATATACATAAAAAGGTTCTCCAACCTGTATCATTAAAAAAAAAACAAAAGAGGCGGCCACTCATGGAGAAGTTAAAACACTGGCTCTTTACTCTCGGGTGTCCAGCAACTGGCGCAGTAAGCGGTGAAAAGCTTTACTAGTTGGTTGACTTGTATACCCGTCGCCTAATGATCCATAATCACATCTTTAAGCCTAGAAATATCCTTCCTTTGTCTATTAAAACTATTAAAGAAGCCCTTACCATCATTTAGCAAATTGCAAATCAGCCACGCAACCTTATACGTTTCGAGACTCCTGACATGATTTATGTCAGAGGATCAAAGGCTAAATTTAGATATTAAGTTTTCTTTTTTTATTTATTGTATCTTCGGAATTTTTCTGAACTAACAATAAGTACTCAAATCTTAAAGTCTAAAAATGAATTATTGACAAAATACTCTATCTCTCATCTATCTTGTGTTCGAACAAGTGTCGTCTTACTTAACAAAGCTGATAGTGTAAACAAATATAGATGAGAGATAGAGATATTATGTGAATCAAATTCTGTCAGCTTTGTGTCTTAACTTAAATAATAGTAAACTTTTCAAGAGCCTCTAAAATATTATAGACTTTTTTCTTTTGCTGAGGTTTTCTGGTAAAAGAATTTTGTTCTTTAATATGAAAATGAAAAATTTTATTTTTTCAACGAATGACAATGTTTCATTAAACCAAGACCACACACAGCAATTTTAGTTGAATAATTCTTGATTTTATAGGAGAGAGAGAGAGAGAGGAAAGAAGAATGTTTTCTTTTCATATCTTTTATAGAGATATAAAAAAAGAAGACAGGTAACTTGAAGGACTGAATAAGAATGGTAAAATTCCCGAAACAAAAAATTTGTGTGTGGACAAAACGGCAATTTTAAAAGAGAATTGAGAAACAATTGCTTAACTAAACTTGCTTGTGTGGTCTTGGTCTTACACTAATAAAATATTTCATTAATTAATACATTTACCCAGATTGCAAAAATAATTAATTTCATTAAATTAATGAATATTTCATTTAATTAATGAATATTTCATTAAATTAATGAAATATTTAATGTAATCAATGAAATATATAATTTTTAATAAAATGAAATATTCATTAATTCAATGATATATTTCATTAATTTAGTGAATAGTTCATTAATTTAATGAATAGTTCATTAAATCTATGGAATTCTGTCATATGTCTAATGCAACATTGTCAACCGCTGCAAAATAATGAATTATTCTTGCAGTGTAGCTAGCTGAGCTAGCTGGGAAAATGCGTTAGGAGTTTTCCTGTCTCTCTTTTGAGAGTTTTATCAGCAGTCATCATGTTATTAAAAAAAAAAAAATTATTATCTACTCCTGTAGTTCAAAGAGTCTTGTTTTCAATTTAGTATAGGCTTTCTTCAGAAGCTTAAAATAGCCTCTGAAAGTAAATAATATGTTGTTGTGTACAGAATGCAAACTATTTTATTCTGAACTGCATACGAGTATTCTTAACTACTACATAACTACCTGCAAACTGCAGTAATTGTGTTTCCTTTTGTAGCTTTCCATAATAATACTTTGAAAAACTACAAAACGAAACATTTGTATTTGTTTCCTTTTGTTTTCTTGCTCACTTTGCTGGAGCTCACTTTTCCTGGTATAAAAATTTGTAATTGCTTACACTGAGTACCTTTAAATTAATTACCCTTTACCGGCATGCTCATTCAACTTTTGTCTGGCTTGTTAGTATCATTATCTCTAATGCCATATGCTTACAGTGCTAATGATTTTAGCTAATTAGCTGCCCACATAACGTTATTATTAATGAAACAGAGAGAAATAAAATTAATTGGCAAGAAGGTGTATTTGATTTGAAATATAAAAATAAAAATAACAAAAGAAAAGAATCCTAATAAATCAGATTTCTTACATTTAATCAACACGAAATACTAAATGACATTTAAACAGAATTTATGTGCTTAAAGAACACAAGGTTCAAATGAGTTTTGGCTTAAAATGAATTTAATTAATTTTTGGAAAACATTTTCCTCAATATTCCTTAACTTAAATGAAAGTGAAATCAACTACTCCTTTAATATGCAGCTGTATTCCTTAACTGTTATGAGAAGCAGAAATCAGTTAAGCAGCTTCATTTGTTCGCACAAAGTGTAATCTTTTGTAAAGCTATGTTTGCTATTGGATTTGTGCTAAGTATCGCGGGTTTTAAAAGTCCTCCATTGTGTTCTCTTAGTATATTAATCCTTCAAAATAAAACGAACTAGAAGTTAAAGTATTAAAACTAAGTTTGAGGTATTTATGAGCGACCTAGTTCAAACGAATGATTCGGACGCTTAAATTTTTTTAAATTATTTCGTCCATTGTTCTCTGACTTTTACTGCTTAGTATTAAAATATCCAAATTTGATTTAAAGTGAACAGAATGTAGCAAAATTTAATTGCAGGCTTAAACATAAACTGAATATAAACCCCAAATTGCAATCATTTCAAAAATTGTTAGTTAATTTAAAATTACATTTAGTTGAAGTGATTAAAGTAGTACTTACGGTGCGTAATGAATACCATGAACTAAAAGAACGATAGACGAAAATCAAAAGTCATCATTCATATCATACACAAGTCATCTTACAGTGTACGAAAGGAACGATGAACAAAATTCACAAGTCATCTTACAGTGTCCGCTTTTAACTATGAATGAGTAAAATGATCTAAATTATTTAAGTGACTTGTAAGATCTGAACGATTCAGTGAAATGAACGATTATGCTCAAGTCTAATTAAAAATATTTCATTGATCATTTGCTAAGAAGACACTAAAAACAAATAACAAAATACTGATGCAGTTTTTTCTCAGACATCCACTTTAATATGGATTTAGTTGTTTGGTAGACACATTTAAACACAAATGCATGAGTACATAAAAGAAAGGTGCTAGAAAGTGAACTATTTTAAGTTTATTGGTGACTATTAGACAATCGCATCACTGAAATTGGCTTTCAACTTAAGCAGTCGCTGTGGTAAGAGACAGTCTTTTATTTTCTTGCCCAGTGCCTAACTCTTCTGACATAGACATGTAGTGCGATTCAGTAACTTTTATTACGAACATACGAATCGAACAAAAATGTATAACGATATTTTATCGAATTCGGTATTCAGTAAATTTTCCGACAAAAATATTCGGCACGAGAAAAATTGTTATTTGCGATTATTATTTATATGCTGTGAACTACTTTGCAAAAATCATATAAAAAATGCAGTTTTGCAGAATTAACAGCACATAAATAATCACCGCAAATAACAATTTTTCTCGTGCCGAATATTTTTGTCGGAAAGTTACTGAATACCGAATTCGATAAAATATCGTTATACTTTTTTTCGATTCGAATGTTCATAATAAAAGTTGCTGAATCGCACTACTGTTCTTACATTTTTGGATAGTTAAAGTAAGGATCTTGCACTGAGGAAACAAATTCGGTTGTGAGTACTAAATTTATTTCTAATCAAAAATTCAGTTGCGAAAGTAAAATTTTTTTTATCGTCACAATAGAAATTCGGTCTAACAGCTCGAAATATTTTTAAGAAAACACAATTTTGAACTGCAGTATTAAATTTTCATTGCTACAACTGAAATATTTGATTACCACAACAAAATTTTTGATTGGAAACAAATATAGTTCTCACAACCGAAATTGTTTTCTGTATGTGTTTGACAAATAATCGATTTTTGGCTTAAAGTTTGAAATCAAATATATTTTTCTTGTAAAATTTTTTATTTAGAAAACAACTTCAATTCAATCAAAAATTCAGTTGTGATAATTGAAATTCTTAATATTGACAATAGAAATTCGGTCTTACAGCTCGAAATATTTTTAACAAAACAAATTTTTGGGCCGTATTATAGAATTTAGTTCTCACAACTGAAGTTGTTTTTTGTGTGAATGATACAAGAAATTATTGAACGGCGACAATTATTTCGAGAAAGCATAGACATGAGAAAATAGACAAATTTTGTAAGAAGTTTAGCTGAAGTTTTTTTTTTTTTTAAGAAACAGTGTTTTAGAAGGCACATTGCAAAATTTGACTTATACAGTAAAAAAATCATGTGGTCTATAAGCAACTTTATTATTTTATGTAGATAAAATGGAAGATGCATAAATAAAATTAATAAAAGAAGCTTTCAACCGTTATAGTGCATAGAGACCGACGTAAACTTTCAAAACGCTGATACAAAATTTAAAAATTAGATTTTTTTGTAAATTTAATGATAAATTAAAAATGGATCAAACTACAGAAAATAAATTTGTTGTCATTTTCAATTTATAACATTAGATTTTTCTTTATTAAAAAAACAGTGTTATTTGCTCCACTCACAACATTTAACTTAAACTTTTTTTATCGGATAGTAGGGCCTTAAATAATACATTTTATTAAACATAATTTTGTTCAGGAAATTGCTGTAGCCTTTTGAAAAATTTATTTTAAAAAATAATTTCAAAAATTACAGTAATTAATTTTAAAAATATTGGGCCATAACCCTTGTCACAAAAAAGTAGGCTTTAATTAAGAGCTGACTTTTGTTCATAGGAACTATGTGCATTTAAAGTCGTTTTTAAAAAAATACAGTCTTTAAAGTGACTATGATTATGGCCCATTATGTATTCATAGTTTTATTGAAAAACTGGTTTTACCAAGAATTTAAAAATCCTTTGATTTTCAGCTTTTACTACTCATTACTTTTTTTAATCAAGTAAATCTAAAATGTTAAAAATATTTTAAATAAATAATTCTAAGAAACAACAAATGAGACAGTAATAATGGTCACTTGTAAATTTTATAAATGTTACTTACTAATGGCTTCCTCATAATTTGAATAAAACAAAAAAAAAAAAGGCTTAAAATATTTCCTATTAAAAATCGATAAAAATAAAGAAGAGCAAAATATTATGCAATCAGTTAAGTTATAAATAATAATTGCTTCCAGAAACTTTTCATTTCAAAACGAAAACAAAACAAATCATAATGGCTTGGAGAGGAGAAACAGAAAAATGGGACATCTGGAAAAAAAATTGTTGTGGAACAAAAAAAAAATACTCACATGCATGTGTGTTTTTGTTACAACAAGCTAAAAATGATATCAAATAGTTTTTGAACTCTTATAAATTTAAATATTTACAGATATGAAAAGCCAAAGTCATAAACAAACAAAATGCAAAACTCACAAGAACACATGTATGTACACACACACACACAGAGAGAGTTACACTCACATAAAGCTTACCGGATGAATACAAACTAAATAAAGGGTCCCCATGGACAGAGATATGCACGAGTATAGTTTTAACTAAAAAAAAAAAACAATGTACAATACGACCTCATATGGTGAGTGGTTGTGTGAATGGGTAGCGTATAAATGTTAAGGCTTTTGGAAAGTGGGGCCTTCCTTAATACTAAATTAATAAAAGAAAATTATTAAAATTTCTAATTAATGTTGCCCTTTTTCAAAAGGTCTCTTTAAATAGTCTGAATATTTCATGTTCCTGTATAATTTATTAGTTTTTTTAAGTTTATAATTTGACAATTATTTTCTTAAAAAAAAAAAAAAGTAAAGAAAAAGAGACAAACGAAACGAATGCAAACGTTTCGCTTTGTAGATTTTCAGAGTATTATTATGGAAAACAAACTAAAAGGGTGTGTAATGAGTTTTATTATTAGAAAATAGTAAGCGAAAAGTAAATGACTAATAAAGGTGACAAAAAAAAGGCTTCTGGCTCAAATACAAGGCCTGCCTGCAGGGCCTGTTTCCTACGTTTTATAGTCACTTATAAACTTTATATTGGGTTAGAGAAAAACTTGTAAGCACAACATGTTAATAAATATTTTTTATAAAATAAATTTTTTGTTTTTAATATTAAAAATCCAAAAATTGCACAAAAGTTACAATTTGACATTTAAAGGAATTTAATTTGCAAGAATCTTTAACTTCCCAGATATTTCTTGCTTTGCAGTAAAACAATTTCAAGATGAAAGATTTTGAAAACTGACACAGCTCTGTAAACTTTTGACAGAATTATACTCAAAACGAACACTCTAGTATAGTCTCCAGCGTCTATTAGACGATCATACACGTTTTGTTAGCACGATATCATACCGTGAGAGTTAAAAAAAAAAAAAAAAAAATTGAAAGCCATTAGGAGCGGCATATCAAACAGCAATTTTGCGCTATTACACGTTCATGAGGTCATTCCATCATACCTTGCATGATTGTCTAATAGCCGCTTTAGATAGCATTACTGTGAACTAAAAATTGTTAAGATAATTCAGTTCAGATTTTGTAGTTTGCATAACCAAATCTTAAAATAAAAGCTTTGGGCTTTCAAAATTTTTTAATATTTTTACTCTCTCTCTCATCATACCATGTTGACATGCCGTACATGATCGTCTAATAATTTGCTGAGTCTATACTATAGTGGCCGTTTTGAGAGCCTACTGGAGACCTTTTTTTGATTTGTAGTAAAGGAAGTAAACTCTTACTGATTAAGAGGCGGGGCTTAGAGCTGGAATAGTAAATGTAAAAGTAGTGACTGTAAACTATTCTTGGGATCGGGGTATGTAAATCCCAGCAATAACATTTTTATTATTTTTCTCGAATTTATAGTGGATTTTATTAAAGCAAACAGAGTTAAAATTACAGCTCAATAAACCACGTTTAGGTTTATTGCATTACAGCAAAAATATCAGTCTCTCAAAAACGCTTAGCTTCACCCCTTTATTTAAGTTGGTTTCTAAGTGCGCTTCATCATATTTAAGCAATTTTGCATAACACATTTTAAAATTTAGTTTTAGAAATTTCATTAAATCGTTTTCTTTTTTATTTTCGCTTAACTGCATTCGCCTTGCAGAAATTACTTTTCTGCCAAATGCTGAATGCTACTAATAAATGGGTTTTCATGCCCTACAGAGGATTTCTATTTCATATAAAATGTTATTTTAACATTTATGTATGAATGAGTGTGTGTGTTGGTGTGTACATGGAGTCGTATTTATAAATGTGTGTTGCATTTAAAGTGTGTATGTAAATAGAGTTCTAAAATACGATTATCTTGATGAATTGGAATTTGAGTTTTGTTGCTTTGGTCACTGTTATTACAAGCCATTGACAATGTCAGTGGGATACTACTGCTAAAAATTCTATAAATATAAAGGGATTTGTAATAAAATACACGCACACACACACATGCTAAGCAATGCACACGTGTGTGTGTATGTATGTGCTGTGTTGGCTAAAGTCAACAAAACGAATATAAAATAAATGAGTCAACAAACTAAAAATAGTTGAGAAACAACAGTAAAAACGGTTAAAATCATAATAAAAGGTCCCAAAGCATCTAAACTATATTTTTCATTTGATATTTGTGTTGTTACTTTATTTCTGTTTTCATTTCTCGTTTAAATTGTTTTTATTGTTGCTTTTACATCCACAGCCACACACAATGTTTGTCTCATTTTATATTTTTACCGCAGATATTTTGCAATGATACGATATGTAACCATATCTCTAGCACATAATCGTATATTCAGCACACACACACACACACACACACACAGAAATATAAATACACTTTAACTGTAAATGTGTGTGTGTGTGTGTGTGTGTGTGTGTTATTATTATAGCTACTGTAGATAGATAATGTTATTATATTGAAATGTATCCACGGTTGTGTATTCATACGTTTGATTTCTCTCTTTATTTGTGTTCGTTTAGTCAAAATGTCCTTTGGCAGATATTACTAAACGATCCCTTATGCACACACAGTCACACTATACAGATACACATGCAGACACACAGACAGCTTTATGGCTGTGCTGGCTTTGAAGTCCCGCTTGTTCGTTTGGCCTTTGAAAATTGATTAAATATTTCACTAAAAATTTTTTAATTATAATTTCCAAGTGGTCTATAATTGTTTTGCTATTAAACCAATTAAATATTTAATCACTGGCCTTCTTCCTCGATTAGTATTTTTAAAACAATTTGTGGGCAGATTAAGAACAGCAAAAAAAAAAAAACACAAAATAAAAATTTTTTAATAAAAAAATCTTTCCTTCTAAAAATTTCATCACAAATTTGAAGTCATGGATGCCAAAGTTCGTCTTCGCTAACTGCAGGGTCAGGTAATTTTTGCTTACAGGTTTTGCAATTAAATACCACTGTGCTTTGGAGTGTACTAAATATGTATATGTATGCATATATGTGTGTGTGTGTGTGTGTGTGTTTATTGTATTAATTTGCAATTTGGTCATTAAACCATAACAAAATTTATTTGAAAGTGTTTAAGTTACGTTCATATTATTATTGTTAAATTAACCATTTCGCAATTAATTGAAATTTTAATTAAAAAATAACATTCTACTCTACATCACCGGTGAAAAACGTATTTGTTATTCTTTTTGTAATTTTTACAATTACAAAATAATACAAACGGAGTACAATATTGATGATTTAAGGTCTTTCCATATGAAGCTCGGAAACGTAAAACGCTCATAAAAACTGCTTAGCCTTTTTTGTATTGCCTATTACGAGTGACCCAATTAAAGTGAATTCTTAAAATTTTAATATATAAAATTCGATTGTACGTGTGTTTGACATTGTACTCTTCCTAAACGGCTGGACCGTGTTGTTTATACCTTTAAGTTACGCCTTGGAAAGCTTAAAGTTACAAATCCGCCCGGCAGGTGGCGCTGCAGTTGGTATCTGGCTTATTTACCTACTACCTGTTTATACCCGGTTTTGTAATGTCCTTTAGAGCAAGAATATCATATATAAAAAATTTTATATATTCTTTAAAATTCAAGTTTAATATTTAAGGAAATCAAAATAGACCACGCCCACTTTTTAAATTATTTTTTCAAACCAGAGAACTGCTGGACTGATTATCTAATTTTTGTTTTACATATTTTGGGCTATCCAATTTTTTTTTTATGGAAAGAAAAATTAACCATGCCCACTTTTTAAATTTACTTAAAAATGAAGAACGGCTAAACCAATTTGCCAAAATTTTTCCTTATATGTTCAGAATAACCTTATTTTCTTGACAATAAACATAGACCACGCCCACTTTTAAAATATTTCTTAAAACAGAGAAGGGCTGGACCGATTTGGCTAATTTTTTTTATTATATGTTCGGCTTAACCCAACTTGTATTTTTCTTATCTTTTTAATTATTTTTTAATATAAATAAAATTTGAAGGCCGGGTCAGCTAGTTTAATATAAATTATTTTTTTTGTGGAAGTGGCAACTCTGAAATTTACCAGCTGTCACATACGTTAATTCCAGTTATTAAAAATAGAGGGCTTTACTAAAGAACAAAGGGTTGTAATTGTAATGGAGCAAAGTGAAGTCAATGGTAATTTTAAAAAAAAAGTCAACTTCCCTGATGAAGCCCATTTCCATCTAAATGATTTCGTGATAACAGAGTTCTTGTGGTTACAACTGGACAACATGTGTTTTCAGCAAGAGGACGCCTGAAACAAACTATTTACTGCAACACCATTTCGATGATCATGATCGACAGCAATGTGATTTTACTGAAATCATTTTCTTGTAACACAGAAGGATTGTTTTTATTAAAAGTATATAAAAATTTTATTAAATTGATTGTCTTTCTAAATTAAAGTAAATTACAATTTACTTTGAAGTGTATATTAATTGTTTTTTTGACAAAATTTAAATTAAATTCTAAAAACAAAAAATTTTCATTTAGGGGATTCGCACAGTAGTCACAAAATCATATGTTTTAAAATATGACTGCTGTGAGCAACCTCTCATAACTCAATTTGTTATTTAAAATTTGATTCTATTGATTGAAAACGCAGTAGAAAAAGTCTTAGGCAGGTATTCAAAATGACTAATAACGACTTCAAATAGAAATTATGATAAATTTTTCATAAAAATTTGTCACAATATCGATTTCAAATCTTCTTTAATTTTCTTTGAATACAAGCTGTAATATTTTAGGACTTTTTTTAAGACTTAATGACTGTTAGGACTCTACTGTTACTTCCCCAATTAATTTTCTTTGTTTAATAAATATAAAAATTTTAAATTCAATATTATTTCAATTGTTTCCAAATTGATATCTACGTTTTCCCCACATTAATTCAAGCTTAAATTAAATCAAATCAATTGTTTAGTTTTTTTTTTTAATTAAATTTCCTGTCATTAGCACAAGTAAATGAACTGTAAACTAATTAAATTGTTGTTGTATAGTTTGACAATTTTGGCCCTTTATTTGCGACAAAAATTACGTGTTTATTTAAAGGACAATTTGCCATAAAGTAAAGAAACCTTTTTTCTAAATAAAACTTCCAGTTAGCTTTCCCCCCAAAAAGAGTACACAAAATAAATAAATATCAACAGGCGACAGTACAAGGTTGCTGCTTAGTACCTGGTGGAAAATTACAAAAGTTTGTCAAACGAGTATGTGGCAAAGATTTTCTCAAACTAAAAAAGTTTACTTAACAAATTGTTTTTTCTTTTCTATTTTGTATTTCTTAAGTAAATATTTTGGGATTTTATGTACTTTGCGGTAGCAATTACGTTACGCATTTTTAGGTTTTTTTGCTCTGCGATGTGTTACTAATGTTGTTGGTCATAAAATTCCATTTCTTGGTAATTTTTTTAATGGCAATTCTTAGTTTTTTTCTCTTTCATTATTTATAAGGCTGGGCGGATGTCTTTTAAGTTGATGAGTATTTGTAGTTTTTGTCAACATCAAAATGTTAATGGCTCATTTAATATTAATGCATGCAAGCATTTTGTATTAAAAATAAATTTTATAAATTTGAAAATATAATTTTTTAAATTTCTATTTTTTTCTAAGAAATTAATAGTGTGAAAAAACTAATTGAAAAAGTGTTTTAATTAAAGTTATATCTAAAAGAGAGAGAGAGCGAGAAATATGCTATTGTTTTGAGCACATCTGTTTGTTAAATTGACTGTTAAAATAAATATCACGTTAATTCTTCCTTCTATTCCTTATCGTCATAACTATTTCGTCGCATAAAATTAAAAAAAAAAATATTTTTTTTACACGTCGTTTAATAATGGCCATAATGAATTTAAAAAGTTATTGCTTTTACTCACTTTAACTGAAGCTGAAAAACTGTATTTATAAACAAAATAAAATAAAAATAAAAATAAGGTATAATAGCTTTTAACCCTTTAAACATGATAAGGAAAACTAAATTAATTAAAATAAATTTTTGGAGATTTTCTAGAAATAAGTGAAATAACACTTGAAAATAATTTAAATTTAATTAAAAGCAAAACAAAATTTAGGCAACATTGGATGCGTCCATAAGATGTAACAGTTGTGCAACTATTGTCTTAAAAACAAATATTTAATTGAGCTATTTCTCTCAACTTAATAGTACTTGTTGCCATTTTTTTTTACTATAAAATATTTTAGCTACAGAAACATGTTGTGGGTTGTGTCAACTAAATTTAGAAAAACTCCTTCGAATCGGTCAAGAAAAAATTAATTAAAAATTTTGCATTATCTATACTTTTGTTTAAAGAAATTATTTTAGGTGTTTTAAATTATTTTATTAATATTATTTAATATTAATCAAGCTTAAGATCTTAAAAAATTGCTTTTATTTAAATTTTCCAATATGTCGACTTTCTTTTGAAGGTCTTCTTCAGAGAAATTTATTTATAAAAAAACAATTTTTGAAGATCTTAAGCTTGATTAATATTAAATAATAATAAATTTATTCTTATTTTATTCGAATATAATTTAATAAAATTATTTTATTAATATTTATTTTGTAATTTTTTGTCCTGTTGATGCCAACATTTGTTGAGATCAACAGTTACGTCTCATGAACGCTTAAGGCCTCCAATTAAAAGTCTCTTAATTTTATTATCAATTTTAATTAATTAATAAATTTTTTTAATTACAGTCAGAAGACACACTAAAAGGATTTTGTTTAAAAAATTCATGCCAAAGATTTCATGAAATTTATTTATTTGATTTAAGGAAAATTTTTAACATTTTCAATGGATAAATAAAAACTTTTCATTATTAAAATGAAATTTAAAATTATTTCATCAGCACAATAGATCTTAAAGCTCGCGGTGCACCTCTTATAGCCCATATTGATAATCATGATTTCATGAATGCATTAATATCATTAATTATATGAATTTTTTCTTTAAATTAATATTGAATGAATTATTTCTATAAATGAATTAAATTCGTTAATTGAATAATCAGATGAATTATTTCTTTGCATTAATAAATAAAATAAAATCATTCATAAATTATATCATAAAATAAATCAAAGAATTTTTTCATTAAAATAATGAATAAATTAATTTCAATTAATTAATATCATTCAATAAATTACTATCAATAATCAGATAAATTATTTAATTATTTAATTTAATTAAATTAATGAATGAAATAATTTCATTAAATTAAAGAATTACTTAATTTCATTAAATTAATGAATAAAATAATTTCATTAAATTAAAGAATTATTTAATTTTATTAAATTAAGGAATTATTTAATTTCACTAAAGTAATGAATGAAATAATTTCATTAAATTAAAGAATTATTTATTTTCACTAAATTAATGAATGAAAAAATTTCATTAAACTAAGGAATTATTTAATTTCATTAAATTAATGAATGAAAAAATTTCATTAAGCTAAGGAATTATTTAATTTCATTAAATTAATGCATTATTTAATTTCATTAAATTAATGAATGAAATAATATAAAAAAATGAATGAATGAAATAATTTCATTAAATTAAGGAATTATTTAATTTCATTAAATTAATGAATGAAATCTTTTCATTAAATTAATGCATTATTTAATTTCATTAAATTAATGAACTATTTAATTTCATTAAATTAATGAATGTCATAATTTCATTATTCAGAAAATTTTCTAAAAATGATGAGACTATCAAAGTTCTTTTTGTATTTTTTCACATACTGATTTCACACTATCATACATTTTTATTTGATTTTTTGACAAATCGTTTTATTTTGTATTACAGTGAAAAATTCCCTTAAATAAATACAGTTTTCAAGTATTTTATTTTAGGAAACTGTAAATTTACTTTAATAAGTAAACAGCAAATTCCCTTAAAGGGTTAAATAAAAAAGGCTGTCTTTTTTCTCTCTTATTGGTCAGAACAATATATATGCAAATCAGTTTTACAAAATGAATTTTAAGCATGACGAGGGCGAAAAACGATAAAAAGAAAGAAAAAAGAAACAAACAACCAAGCACGGAACATAAAGTATTTCTTTATATTTATACTCACTTGTAACTGGTTGTGCCCTAGAAGGTGTAATAAAATGCACTAGAAATGGGTTTTGCCAATAAAGACGCACCCAGCACACACTTATTTAAATACTCCAAGCCAACATCAGCTTAATAATAAAAAAATTATAACAAAAATAATGCAACTAACGAAAGTTGCATAAAGCGAGTAGAGTGTAAAAGTTTTGCTAAAAGAAAATGAAAACAGTAGCAACTCAAGTAACTTTAAATAACTAGAAAACACTTTGAATGTTTTGAGAAGAGAGAAAGCAACCACTCTTCTTCACATTCTGTGTTCATAAAATGTAATAAAATATTTTTGGTGTTCTTTTAATATTAACTTTCAGTTAAATTTGAAATAAGACTGCACGTTTATGGAAAGGTGCCAACATTATTAAAAAAATTCAAATACCAGCTACAGTGATTTGGATTCACTATTTTAAAAAAATATTTGTTTGAAAATACAATTAATTTAAAACAATTTTGCTAGTCAAAATGTTATTGGTTCTAAACATTGTATGAAAACAAACTAAACTTTTCACAAACGTTTGCTAAAAAGTCATAAACTATTCAAATTTTGATTAGGTTTTTACATGAGAGAAAACAAAAACGATTTTAGCCAGCAGTGATCCAAACAAAAACAAATGACTTGGCACTCATTGTACATTTGACAACAAAACAAAAGCAGAAAGGTTTTTTTTAAGTGATTGAATCAGTTTTTTTATGAAAATTTTTAAGTTTTACATGGACACTTCTCGACACTGACGAAATTAATTTGTTTTTATTTTCATTCTTTGTTATTTGTTCTCAGGAATAAAAACAAAACCAATCACCACAAGTATTTGAATTTGAACAAAACGAAAAAGCAAACGTTTCATTATGTTTATTTAATACTTTGGTGTTGATTCCTTTGTGGCGAAACAATTTTTCATAGTGTCTTCAATAGTCATTTCCTGACAGCCTTATTCTTTTAGCATGATTGCCAAATTTTGCACTTGCCTTTTAACATTGCCTTAGAAATTATTAATCTTCTCACTTCAAACCATAATTTTTAACCTTGTCCAAATAAAAAAATAAAAACTTTAGGTGGTCAATTAGAAAATCTTTAAACTTTCATTTCGGTTACAGTTTATTTGCAATTCATGTTACAAAAGAAAAACCTTTTCCATGTGTGTGTGTGTGTGTACGTGTTTCTTTCCTTTTGCTTTTTTTTATAAAAATTCAAAACGAACGTAGCAAATCCTCTTATCATGTCCACCTGTTAGAACAACAAAAAGCTTTTGCCCAGCAAATGTTAAAAAGGACATTAAGAAAAAAACTTTTTATAGAAAAGACAAATCCAAAAAAAATACCTATAATGTTAAAAAAAACGTAACCAACAACTTTTAAGGAAATGATAAATGGTTTTCAGGCAGCCAGGTGCTTAAAGTCCCCAATAGTTAGTTGGGGTTTGGCTGTCAGCTTGAAGGCCTGGACAGTTTGTTAACTGGGCTGGGTTTTTCATTTATTTTTTTTTTACTTTTTACATACGGTTTCAAAAGACTCTGATGCAATGCGACAAATGCACTTCTCCGGTGGCAAACAGTACGAGTACGAGTATAATGATGCCATTGCAAATTACAATACAGTTGCCTGTGGTTACTGACTGACTTAACCTTTGCTAAGATCATGCTGACTAACTAAAACAAAAATAACTGTGTATGGATGCAGGAGTATGTGTGTTTAAATAAAAATAGACCAACAGTAACTTGGAAATTCTTGTGTGCAACCATTGGACAGCAAAATGAAAAATGATATTGGCAACAAGTTCGGAATGCCAATGTAACACATTTACAAAATAGACCAAAAAAATAAATAAAACAAATGAATGGAAATTTAAATTATTTGGGGTTAGGAAATGTGCTTTCAAATTATTGCATTCGATATTAAAAAAAAATAAAAATCATAAAATTTTTTTGAAAATTTTAATATAAAATTCAGGATATTTTATTTAAGCTTACACTTTTCCCAAAATTGACTATTAAAGAAATAAATATTTAGAAAAGGGTTAAAGTATACACAAAGAAAAAATATGATTGAATATGGTCTCCTCAAACATAATTTGTTCTAGGCAAAAATATTATTGTTAATTAGAAGCAGCTCAACATTATTATGATCAGGATAAAGATATTTTTAGCCAATCTATACTGTAAACAGATCAACTTTAAATGAAAATATAAATATGTTCATAGCAAACATTTTATGGTTATCATAAACATAATAATGAGAAAAATATCGTAGCAAGTAAATTGTTTTCTATTTTGTGTCTTCCTGCAATCATATAAATAAAATGAGTATAAAAGAAAAACTTAATCAATCGAACTTAACTGAGCTTTGTGGCTGAAGTGAGTTAATGCTTTTTAACTGAATATTCCCAAGTTCGCAGCCTGGTAGAGCCAAACAAAATTGGAGAAAAATCAAACCCGCTTTATAAAGCAAAAAAAAAAAAATTTAAGAGAAACGAGAGTCAATAGAAAAAAAGCTTATATTTAAACAAAAAAGTTAATATAAAAAAATTTTATTTAAAAAAAAAATATATAAAAATTGCAAAAAAAAAAATAATTTTTTTTAGCACTGACCGGGGGTTGAATCGCGTCATCTGCAGTTAAAAAGTATTTTTAATATGTTTGTTTTAGAAATTTATATGGTTAGATGCAACCAGAATATGGTTGCCTCAACCATATTTTTTCTTTGCGTGTAGTTTAAAAGAGCTGGCTGAGAAGTCAATAATAATTATTCTTCTCTACTTACCAGCTTATCAATAACAGATGAAAATGGGAAGTGTTGAAAATCTGTGTATAACTTTAGATGCGTTTAGTGAGGAACTTGGCACGCAGAAAAAAATTTAAAAATTTTCATCGTAAATAAATAAATTTTTAATTGAATCAATTACAAAATTAATCAATGGATTAAAACTTTAATCAATTAAATATTTACTTAATGCGCTTAGTTTTTAGTTCAATGAATTAATTAGTTGAAGACAAACAACAATTTGTTTAAGTTTCTCTAAATCTTTTCCTTAGCAAAGAAAGCAAGCCCATGTTAGGTCTCTACTGACCACTCAAGTTAAGTGAACATTTAATTTTTTTTTCAAATTATTTATATTTTCGTATCCTTAATGCTTCATTTAAAGTTTAGATGAGTATTTTCAGTTATTGACACTACGTGCTGTTGCGTAAAACCCTTCAGCCATTCAACAATGCCTTTCATTCTACATTTGCATAATAATTAAACTTATCTTTTCAATGTGTATGAACGATTTACAATAAACCCATAAGCATCAGCAACAAAATCAACAACAACAATAACAAAATGTATATAATTTTCTAACAAAACCGCACTTAAACATTAGTATACAATTCAAATAATCCTGTTACAGTTATTACAGGACATGTAAAACATTTACTTACTCATGGTGTAAATACCCTACACTAAAACGAAACAAGAAATTGTGATTTGGTTTTTAGTTTCCATAAAACCTACAAGTGAATTTCAAGTTTAAGTCCTCCCAAAAAAAGTTGACGTAGACTTTAAAGTAAAATTTATAAAAAAAATATACGAAAAATTTTGTTAACGTTGACTTTAAAGTCTACGTTAATATTGTGCTACTTCTCTCTAAGTCTAGGCTGCATTAAGAATTCAAAAACTTCTTTAGGTGTTTTGTCGGCAATGTTAGATGGTTGTAGGCAGTCTTGTCTGCTAACGCTCACATTTAAAGTGCATAAAAATCACCAGCATTTACTATATTTAACTAACTCTTCTGTGGTTATTCATGCTGTCATTTTTATAAATTCAGTCATGCAACATGTTTCCCTCCTGATTAGTTTGCTCGTACTCGTATGTGCTTGTGTGCAACAAATGTGAAATTCCAAAATTTTATACGTTCATTCTCATCAATCGTTAGTCATTTAGCTAGTTTGTTGCCAGAAAAATTACTCAATTGGTTAATTAAAATAAAAATTAAAATTCTTTCTTTATTTTTAATGAAAATATAAGTTTTTGCGGCTGGTAAATTACCAAGACCCATTAGAAATTAATATTCGATTGAGCACTTGATCTGGGTTAATCACTAGTGACTCACTTAGGTGAGTTAATAAATATCTCAGCTTTCGTTACTACTATTTGCTACGTAGCCAAAAAACTACAAATCTTATCTGTAATATTATGATCACCTTCGTGGCTAGGAAAGCACTTGTTAATGTTCTCGTGACTCACTAACTACTAAGCAAAATTTATAAATACTGTATTGGTTAGCTTCTTGACTAGAAATTTAATTAAGTGAACTGCTTTGATTCTTGCCATCATGACTAGACAATCACTCAGCAACGTAAGTTATAATTAAAAAGCTGCACAAGCATACTGGAAAGCCATACATCACTACAAACATGTGTATTATCTAGACATATACAAGACTGACTGACTGATTGACTTATCATCATCGCCCATCTCAAAGGGCTAAAGCTATGGGCTTGAATTTCGGTGAGATCGTCTACATTTGTAATCTACCGCCCAAACACTCAGAAGTTACTTTGGACTATTTAAAAAAAAAATTATTTTAATTTCCCTATACCCCAGAGCTGTTGCTTTTGATGGATTTTTACCATTCTCCATTTTGGCGAGGTACCCTTCCCTATTTTAACCATAAAATTTACTAAAGTCAAAAGTCAATTTAATCTGTAGGCTAAAAACTTTCTGGAAGTGCTTTAACATTTTCGGAAAAATTTGTAGTTTTTATTTTATGATTTAAAACGGAAACTGCCAAAATCCTTGTATGGAAATTTAAAAATTTTTTTAAAAATACTCCAAAACCAATTCTGAGTATTTGGGCGGTAGATTACAAATCTAGACAGTCTCATCTTTAAAATCATATCTGTCCTATCCCACAATCTTTACAGATTCGTTGGGAAGTTGCTAAAATCACTTAGAGCAACAGCACTGGGGTATATAAAAATTTCAAAATAATCCAAAGTAACTTTCGAACGAACCATAGAAGATGGCGAGATGGGACATACGAGTATATCATTTTAAAGAAGAAGTCGTCTAGATTTGTAATCTACCGCCCAAATACTCAAAAGTTACTTTGGGCTATTTTTAAATTTTTTTTGAAATTTCTATATACCCCAGTGCTATTGCTTTCAATGATTTTAGTGACTTCCGGAAGTACCAAAGAAGATTACGGGAAGTTCGTCTGCCGCCCAAATACTCAGAAGTTAATTTTTTTTTGTCCCCTGCAAAAACTTACTTCTTTTCTAGCCTTTATTTTCCCCTAAATGATTTTCCACAAAAAAAAAGAGTTTTTTTCTGTTGACTTCAAATCTATAAATTTTACATGAAATGGCTTAATTATGAAATATTTTAACTTGAATACAATTAAAATTTTTAATACTTTAATCTCTTTTATTATCAAATATCATGATTTATATTAATAAGTCCAGTGATATGAGCAAGTAAAATATTTATGGACTTTATTAGACACACTGTCACACTCTATGCATACCAATCAATTGTGTAGTTATTAAATATTATGCACTGAGAGAAAATATTTAATCAAATAAAGATATGAAAGTATAACGCTCATTCTCTGGAGTTTACTTTAAAGTATCTGTTATTTTTTTTTAAGAAAAAAAGGCTACTGGTACTTTTGCTTCTTCATAACTTATTTATGTGTGTATGTAGGTGTTCTTAAAAAATTGTTTTTTATTCATTACAGGAACATAATGAAGAAGTTTTTGTAGACGACATGGATCTGGACGACATGTGGTTTCAGCAAGATACAATTGATTTATTTCCAGCATCATATGAAAAAGTGCACTCTTACTAAGACAATCTTAAAATATCTTAAATGGGCTCAAAGAAATTAAAACAAAGTTTTCTTTTAAGTGTAACTCCTGTGTCCACATATTTATGAATATACAAATTCAGCACACATACACCCACACACACATACATATTTACCATATTGACATAAAATATTCAAATAATTTTTTTTATTTTATAACAAATTCTGTGCAGGCGAGTGTGTTAAACATTTACACATGAGTCCTTTACATACACACACCCACATACAAATTTATAATAGACACATTAATTTATAATGTGTATACTGTTGTGTAGCACACAATATTTAAGCTAACAAAACTACAGTAAACACTTTGTAAATGAATACAAAACAAATTTCATTAACCAAAGAAGAACAATTGCCAGCCATATACTCACTCGTACTTGCATAATAATTTGCTAAAATGTTTAAACAACCACTACACGACTACAGTAGTTGCTGTAATACGAGTACAATATTTCGATGTGTTTGCTTAAGAGTGTATGTGTGTGTGTGGTGTGTAGGTTTGTGTGCATGCTTAAATTTTGATAAACAGTTAAGCTTGTTTGTCAACAATACCATTTGGGAAGTATTTAACCATTAAATTTATGCAAACGTTTAGTCCTTTCTTTACTGAGGTTGTTGTTGCTACTGTACTCGTATGTTACTGTTGTAGCTGCTGTCATTTTCTAGCATTTGCTGCTAAAAATGGGGTTAGATAAAGCTTATCTTTTTTTTTTCCTAATTAATATGTGCATACAAATTTTAAAGATAAATTAAAAATTAAATTATTGTTATTAATTTGTGTCATAAAATAATTAATTGCAGTGAAAAACTGAATAATAAATTTTTATATATGGCTGTTTATTTTGTTTTTTAATAAGAAATTTAATGGCAGCTAAAATTTTATATATATATTATAGATGTGCAGGGACTTAGGGCTCGAGGTCTCAAATTACTAGTGTCTGTAAAACACACTAAAGGCTTTGGTTAAGTGATTTGCCTGAAGAGAGTCACATACTTCTCAAGAGAATTTAATAAGGTATGGAAATATAACACACTTTAGCTTTGAGGTCATAAGTCGGATAGCTCATCTTAAAAGAAAAAAAAAGTTGAGCTTTCAAAGAAAGAAGGTTAAAATCTAAGGCCTATCTGATGAATGCCTGGCCTTGACTAGAATACAAACAAAAATGATGTTCCATTCTTACAGAAATTTGTTTTTGTATTCTCTGCATTTTTTCCAATAAAAAATTCAATAAATTTCTAGCGCCGAAATGTTCGTTAAATTAATGAAGTATTTCACTAACTCAATGAAATACTTATTGATTTAATGATTTCATTAATACAATGAAAATTAAATATTTTGTGAAAAGTTTCATGGAATAAATAAATTTTAATGAAATACGAATTTCACGGAACAAATGGAAAATTTTAATGAAATATTTCATTGAATTAATGAAAAATTTTAATGAAATATTTGATTGAATCGAATGAAAAATTAAAAAAATAGTTCATGGAATCAATGAAAAATATTACATAATATTTCGTTGAATCATTGAAAAGTTTTATAAAATATTTCATTGAATCAATGAAAATTTTTAATGAAATATTTCATTTAATAAAATAAATTTTAATGAAAAATTTCATTGAATCAAAAAAATTTTAATGAAATATTTCATTGAGAAAATGAAAAGTTTTATATTTCATTGAATCAATGAAAAATTAAAAAAAAATATTTCATGGAATCAATGAAAAATATTACAAAATATTTCATTGAATCAATGAAAATTTGTAATGAAATATTTCATTTAATAAAGAAAAATTTTAATGAAATATTTCATTGAATCACTGAAAATTTTTAATGAAAGATTTCATTGAATCAATAAAAAATGTACAAGAAATATTTCATTGAATCAATGAAAAATATTACAAAATATTTCGTTGAATCAATGAAAAGTTTTGTAAAATATTTCATTGAGAAAATGAAAATATTTCATTGAATATTTCATTGAATCGAATGAAAAATTAAAAAAATAGTTAATGGAATCAATGAAAAATATTACAATATATTTCATCGAATCAATGAAAATTTTTAATGAAAGATCAATCAATAAAAAATTTACAAGAAATATTTCACTGAATCAATGAGAAATATTAAAAAATATTTTGTTGAATAAATGAAAAGTTTTATAAAATATTTCATTGAGAAAATGAAAAATTTTATATTTACTTCATTAAATCAATTAAAAATTTTATATTTCGTTGAATCAAAAAAATTTGAATGAAAAACTTCATTAATTATTACATGAATTGAATCATTCAAAATTTTTAATGAAATATTTCATTAAATAAATGAAAAGTTTTATATTTCATTAACTCAATGAAATATTTCAAAGATACCGTTTTAATGGATGCCACATTTTTGCCAGTGAAATTAAACTTTTTAATTAAATAAATTTTTAATCAATACAACAATTTTTGATCTTACATAATACTAAATAAGAATTTATAGATTAAATAATTAATGGACGTGATTAAACATTTAATTGCACCATATTTTTGTCTCCGTTACACTCCAATACATTAGCATGTAAACCAATCTCACGCTGCTAGAAAAGAGCATGACTCACTGGTAACAAGATCAATAAGAGGGAATTTGATCTGTAAATATTCTTGTCTTGCTGTAGTTAAATTTTTCAAGCTGAAGAAAAATTATATTTTTCTTATTAGATAGTTTATTTGATTCTTTGATTTAGTTTTTTTTTTCAAATTTTAAGTTCAGATTATAATTTTTTATTTTTTAAGTATAATTAACTTCAACTTTCTGTATGTTTTTCTAATTAAAATTTATTTTTTTGAGTGTTTTTTTTTCAATTAAAAGTTTCTTTATTTTAGAGAAAAGCACCTAACGGGTGACGGAAAAATTAATAAACAGAGTCTTTAAGTTTCAATGGGCCGAACTAAACTTGTTAATAAGACAAGCTAATACACTGGCGGCTTGTTTCCGAAAATAAAATCATACTTAACAGCTTGAATAATAACAGCAATTGCAACACAGCCACAATTGTGTGAACAACATTTAACTTAATGAGTTTCAAAGTTATTTCATCTTTGTAAAATTGTTTGTATTTAAGCAACTATTTCCTGGAATTAAATATATTTGTTTCTTTTATTTAATGTCTCTCAAAGATGCACATAAAATTTAAAAAAGATTTTAATTTTAATTTTTTAAATCCTTAACATTTTTAACACTGAACACACATGTGCTGTTTAACTAGTATGTATAACAATAACAGCCGACAATTGGTAAGCAACAACAATAACACCAAAAACATTAAATTAATACAAGCTGACTGACTGACTGTAGGACTTCATCCGTGTAGTGAAGTGTAAAGAATGTGCACAAATGAAAGAAAGTGTCGAGCAGGAAGAGATGAGGTTTTATTTAAAAAAAAAATTAATTTTTTTTTTTGTTAAATAAATTTACATATAAATTGCGTCTGTGTAGTTTTGCCACATTTTATTTTCACTCTGGTTGAAATTGTTGTTTCTTAACGCATAAAATAAAAAAAAGGAAAAGAAAAATACATGAACACAGAAAAATTGTTGTCTCGCTGAAATGTAAATAAAATCAAGGATTTTATTGTATGATTAACAAAAAAAAAAAAAAAAAAAAAAAAAAAAAAAAAAAAGGAAAAAGCAAGCATTCACACTTTTATTTTACACAACATTTGCATGAATGAGTTAAATTCATGTGAATACACATCTCACCTTTTAAATTCATATAAATTTGTGTAGACTTTGGCATGTAACGATTCAAGCAGGAAGTCAAGAAAAGCTGAGTTTTCAAACAGTTTTTTTTAAAACTAGTAACAAAAAAAAAAAAACGAAACTTAAATACCTTAAACTAAAACCACACTTGAAAGCCATACATCATTACAAACATGTGTAATATTTTAAAATAAAAAGTGCTTTTTTTAATTTATGTTTTGTAATATTTAATGGCACATCATTTCTTGCTTAAAAAAAATTTGAAATAAGATAAAGTCTCCTGATGGTCTGTTTGAGCTTCTAAGAACTATACCACCGCTTTGAAATTTTTTAAATGTTCTTATGTCACTTCTTACTCTAAGGAAAATTTCAAATAAAATAAAGTTTCCTGGTGATCTACTTGTGCACCTAGAAAATTGCAAAAACAATATCAGCCTTTTTAATTTATGTTTAATAGTAATGACACATCAAATTTGGCTTTAAAAAATTTCAAAATAGATAAAGTCTCCTGGTGATTTATTTGAGTACCTAGAAAATTGCAGAAACACACATTTTTAAAATTATGTTTTGTAGCATTCGCACATCAGCTTTGGCTTAAAGAAAATTTTCAAAAAATTAAGTCTCCTGATGATCTGTTTGAGCTTCTAAGAACAGGAACTATATCACCGCTTCTAAATTTATTTTATTAGTTTCTTATTCTAAGAAAAATTTTAAATAAACTAAAATCTCCTGGTGATTTGCTCGGGTACTTAAAAACAGCAGATAGTTACATCACATTTTACTAGATATATCATATCATCTCTGCATCAAAGAAAAATTTTAGAAAGATAAACTCTGCTGGTGATCTGTTTGAGTACCAAGAAAATCACAGAAACTATATTAACTTTTTCAATTAATGTTTTATAGAAATGTCACATCGCCTTAGAAATAAGATAAGGTCTGCTGGTGATCTGTTTGAGGAAACTACAGCACCACTTTTAAATTTATTTTATATAGTTTTGGCACATATCACAAATTAATCATATCAGAGAACGCAAGCAAGCTCTTTTTTGTTCGTGCTTTAATGGGGCACATAATTTCTGTTCTAAAAAATGTTAACAAGTTAAGGTCTGCTGATGATCTACTAATTGAAAAAAAAATGAAAGATGAAAAATATTTTTTTTTAAATTATCACTTTACTAAATCAAAATGTCTGGAATTAATTTTAATTGTTATATAATAATTGAAAGCAGGAATGCTTGATTTTACTCTCAATAGGATTATTGAAGCCCACAGAAACTAAAAAATGATAAAAATAAACTAAAAGTTTTCATTTTTCATTAATCAAGCGCTATAATCGTACCGCGGCCTTTAAAGATCTATTGTGCAGCTTCCATAATCAAAGAAAAATAATGTTACAAACTTGATTTTAAATATTGTTTTTGGCAATTTAGTTTATTTAAACATTTCGCTGAACATCTAAAACTAAAAACAAAAAAAAATACTGGAAATTGTAAGATTTTATTAGCGTAAACTTTATCCAATTCTAAATACAATTTTTTTCATTATTATTATAGTAAAACATTAAAAAATGCAATAACAATTTTGAAAAAATAAGAAAAAAAAATACCTTAAATACAAATTCTTATTAACCATACAAACGCACAATTTTCAAAGGAGTAATAAAAATAATAAAAAATAAAATAAAATGAAATGAAATAAAAATTGCTTCATCTTTATACGTTAAAGTAATAAAATAAATGAAAGTCATTTAAAGTATTACAAGAAAATCCCGCAAAATGCAAATTTCATCATGCAACACACAGCATTCACTTGTATAATAACTGAGGACTGAGATGAGTTAATAAATATAAGTTTTATAATAAAATTAAAACTAAATTATATTATAAAATTACTAGCATTTAACTCACTACTTCGTTAGCGAAGTACCATTCTGTCGCTAATTATATATAATTTAAGTGAGTGAGTTTAATCTGATGAAATAAATATGCTTTAAGGTAACCCATTACGTTTTTTTTTAATATTTAAAAATACGTTTTACGTCATAAAATATTTCTAAATATGTTTAGCAGAAATATAAGTGCATGGGTACAAATATGCATAAATACGTTGACTTTTCACAAAGATTACGGAATGGGACACATATCATTTTAAAGGGTATGTCGTCTAGATTTGTAATCTACCGCCCAATTACTCAGAAGTTACTTTGGACTATTTTTAAGTTTTTTTTTTTTGAAATTTCCATATACCCCAGAGCTGTTTTCGTTTTGCATCATAAAATAAAAACTACGAAATTTTCCGAAAATGTGAAAACACTTCCAAATAATGTAATGTGACCGTAGCTTTAGTATACTCCCCATATTCTCTGAATTTTGTCATTAGAATTTGAATGAGGAGCGGGAAGACGTCACCAGGTCACTACAAATCATCTCAGAGTCTAGAATTCAGAACTCAGAAACTTCTTTGGATGATTTGTTCGCCATGTCCGAAGGTTGTAGGAAGCTCTATGAAAACTTTATACTTTTTCAGCCAAGGACACTTATCATTGTATAATTTAATTTATATATTCAAAATATTTAATTGATTTACACGATTTATGAAATATTTCATTAAATTTATGACACATTTTTTTTCTCAATATATTAACAAAAATAATAATAAAAATAAAGGATGTCCCAACAAGAACTAAAGATTTAAATTTTAAATAAATGACTGATGCAGCAATTGAATTGTTTCTCTGGCTGTATGACATGTGGCGCCTTCCACATTCATTTCTTCAAGTCTAGGCAAGAAAAAACTGGTTATCATTTCACGATATCGAACACCATTGACTGTTTGCGCTTGACCTGCCTCATTTTCATAAAAAAAATTCCAATGATTCCTCCAGCCCAAAAACCACACCCCACAGTAATACGTTGAGGATGCATTTGCTTCTCGTGAATCACTCGAGAATTTTCCTCACCCCAAATGCGACAATTCTGCCTATTGACGAAGCCATCAAGATAGAAATGATTTTATCGGCAAAATCAGCATTTTCATGTTGTCTCTCCAATACCCAATTAACGAACTCCCTTCGCTGTTCATGGTCATTTTTTATTAACCTCGTACCTTCTACTAGCAAACAATAACAATTGTTCAAATGTCAAACAATGACACTTCGAATGGCGCCAAATTTAAATCTTGCGTTCTTGTTCGGACACCCTTTATAATATAAGAGTAGAATTGGCTAGACCCTGAAATTTCGCTTCCAAAAAAAGTATTAATTTTCTTTGAAAGGGTCTTTGGCATGTGACTATAAAAATTAGTTTCAGCTCAGTCTGGCTTTAATTCGTAAGACAACAAATGTGTTTTGAAAGGGATTATACACATGAAATACAAATACAGTCAGACATTTACGAGTTTCGGTTAAGCACATGTACTTTGTATGTGTGCGAGTTTGTGAATGTTTAAGATTTTTTCAGAGGGTGTGCTGTTTTGCATTTGCTAAATTAAAACAAAACAGTAATAAACAAACAAAAAACAACAACAATGCAAGAATTACAAGAATAAAAATACAAGAAAATAGATTTAATTTTCTACAACAAAAACATTAAAAAACTAAATTCCCTTCTCTTTCACCTCTTTTCTCCTCTCCAAGATACTGAAATGGAATTTTACATTCACACATATTTGTGGGCAATAAACTCTTATTACAACCATATAGAAACCCTTGTTATCTGGCACATTTTATTATAATTTTGCTGCAACAGAAACTTAATGTTGCCTTGTATTTGCTTACCTTTCTCTTTCTAACATGTGGCGCCGTTTTTTACCGGCTTAATTTAGTTGGTATAATATTGATAGGAAAAGCTGGATAAAAAAAGAGAAATGAATGTATGGCTAGGGAGATAGTTAGTTAGTTAGTCTCGGTACATGTTTGTCGCCTGCCAAAATCCCACAAGTGTTTGTTTTTAGAGCTATTAAGGAAAATTAGAAGATTACTTGCAACTTTCCACCAACAGCCAGCTAAACATTTCATTTTCTATTTCTAAAGCCTTAAGAGTAGAGGTTTCCTTTACATTTGGCTTCTACATTTGATATCCTTGCAATTATAAGTCTCCTGACTTTAGCTTCAGCCAACAGGCAGCCTTTTAAACATTGAGTCTTTGGCTTAAAATGTAAAATGTAAAATTTTGCTGTTGCTGTGATGGCAATTACTTAAATTTGTTTTAACACACCCGCCGTATGTAAGTCTGTGGCAAATGGTTAACTGCAGGAATAATCATTTAATGCTGTCGTTTACTAGAACTGCTGCGCTGCTAGCTGTGGTAATTTCTTCTTACCTCTTGGCTTGGTAATGCTTTAAAAGACACTTTGCAACTATAATAAAGTTTAGTGTTTATGGTCTTCTGCATGGCTTTAACAGTCATTTAAAGTGACTACAGCTATTTATAGTAATTAGGCTTCGAAAATACATTGCTGCCAGTGTTTCTCTTTCTTTTTTTAATAGTTATTTTTTTTTTTTTTCATATAAAAAATAAATCCTTATTAAGATGAATTAAAGCAAAATTGCTTTCGGTTTAGAACAAAACTGCTTATAAAATTTTAATATTTAGAAACTCAATATTTCTTTGCAAAAAAGCTTTCAAGAGCACAACAATTTTAAATTTTCTAACAGCAACAACTAAAATTTACAAACAAAAATTTTTTTTAAATATTTTTTCTTATTTTTTTTTTAACACATTTTTTTTGTATTTGCTTTTAACAGGTTAATGTAACAAGTTTGTTTGTTTGCCCAATATATTTGTTCCATTAATTCATCTAAATGCCTGATGGCTGTGAGTTGTTTTGTTAGCAGATGTATTTGCTTATAGTATTTATTTGGTTTCTGTAAATACAATTTTAAGCTCCTTAAAAGAAAACAATAAAAAACAAACAACTACAGACAGACCATCTTCAAGCCGAGCAGTTTTACCAAAAACAAACGCTTGTAAATTCATGACTGTTGCTGTCAAATCTGTTGTTATCTTTAGTTTTCGGTAGTACACGAGCGAACTATTCACATTGTACTATTCACTTATTTGAAATGAACGAACTAGTCCGCATTTTGAATTATTATAGATCATTTCCTTGTTGATCATTTTAAATGAACGACCTACAAATGAAAGAACGAACTAAACTTAAACAAAAACAAAGACAAAGGAAAGAAAGTTGCAAATTATTTCCTTTTACAAAAATGGTATTTAAAAGAAATAAACTGAAGAAGAGAAAATGTGTTATGCATGCCAAAAAAGCTTAATTTTAAGATTTCAAATTAAGGCTTTAATTTTTTTTAGCCATAGTGACTAAAGTAATTTTTGAATTACATTATAAAAAAGAAATCGAAAACTAAATTTAAATATTTTTAGAATTTTATTTTGTTGTTTTGCTTTCTATTTTCGTAAAAAATTCATTCATTTTACATAATAAAGAACGTTCAACGACAATCAAAAGTATTTATAAGGGCCTGTTCAGCTAAATGCGAACGAAAGCTTCGTTCGCATGATAGTAACAAATGTTCGTGTATTGTTTTTGTTTTCAATACATTTATTCGAACGAAGCTTTCGTTCGCATTTAGCTGAACAGGCCCTAAGTGATAAGGATACAAAAGATCAAATTAACTAAATGAACGAACTATTCTTTTGAACTAAGAAGAGCGCTCACTAACAATGAATGAATTCTACTAAACACACATTAATAGTCACTCAAATACAATATCATCCTAACAGTTTCATTCTATCACACACATTAATTCCCGTGAAGAATAGAAAAATTTACAATTTTGTATTCTTCACAAAAATTGATGAGTGTGATTGAATGAAACTGTTTGGAATTTTTATTTTTTTATTTTTTGCATTCTTAAGAAGAACTAATGGGTAGCCCCCCACATCTATAAAATAGCTCAGAAATAACAGAATTAAAGGCAACTTTTGACATGTAAAATACGTTTAAACTAACAATTCCAATTTATTTACTCACACATGATATTGAATCTCTTTGGTCTCTCATATCTATTCTAAACAGAAGACGTTAAAGACCATAAAATAAATGCAGGCATTTTTTTTTAATTTTTTCTCAACAAAATATTAATCAGAGTAACTTTTGATGAAATGGTCCATATAGATATGTTATCCCCTTCGGTACTTATTGTACTGAATAAATAACTCATGAGAATATCATGAGTAAAACAATAATTATAAAATAATCCCACACAATTCTGGAATTGGAATCACTAATAAAGAAGATTAATATTTTGTTAAACTTTTGAATTCCAAATAAAATTATTACATATTTTTTCTCAACTGAATTATTCAAAAAATGTTGCAAAGAATAAACTAAAATTTAATTTTTTTAGTTACACTTATTTGGAGGTAAAATATATTCAACCAAATTCAATACATTAGCTAACGAATGCAATCATCTCACCATTCAATACGTAAAGAAATTGTATTCAAACCAAAAGTTAAAGGCGGCAATTCCGTCTCAGATTTCAAGAGCCCATTACGTAGTGCAACTCCTTAATAAAATGGAGACGTAGACTCCATTCATAAAAAAATTATATAAAAAATTTCCATAACGCTGACTTTAAAGTCTACATAATTTTTTTATTTTTTTTTTAAACACTTATAAGCTTTAAACTCTTTCACATCAATTTCTTTTAAATATTTTAGTTTACTGCTTAATTCAACTTAAATATTTTTAGCATTTTTGCCTAATTAAATTAATTAATTATGCAAAGGATTATAAAATCAATAACACAGTCCAGCACTCACAATATTATGCAGCAGCCATATGATTTATTTATATTTGATTTATAAATATTAACAAACTAAATGAAATTTGTTAAACAGACTTTTGATTAAAAAAAAAAGACCTGAAGTTGAAAAAATATTTATTAATACAATTTAATTTCTAACAGCATAACAAACATGGTTGTCAATAAATAAAACATTTAAGGCGAAAATAAACCCACACCACCAAATAAACAAACAAATCGTCAGATTTTGCAATAAAATTTTCCAATAATATCATTCCAAGAATAAGAAACTCTTTTTTAATTTTATTCAATATCGAAGCTATATAATACTCAATTTGGAATAAAAGTTTATTTTAATATGTATTTCCCTATTTCCCAGCTAAAAATTCCACATCAACAAAAAAAATTTTAATTAAAAATAATTTTATTAAATTATTCGATCTTATAAATTTATTATCAAGCTTAAGATCTTAAAAAATTGTTTTTATTTAAATTTTCCGATCTTAAGCTTGATTAATATTAAATAATAAAAAATCTTTGTTTTTTTTAAACAAAATTTTATGTCCCAATATTTTGACTGCAACTGTTTTTGTTTGTTTTTTTCTAAGCTGCTTACACACAACTAATTATTAATATTTGATGTATAAAATAAATGAAGGCATCACAAAGCATTTAAATAGTTTTAGCTTTAAGATTATTAATTGTGTGTGTATGAAATCATATATTTTTTTTTATAAAACACACACCCTGACAGTCGCACTACACAGTGGTAAAAGTTAACAGGCCTTAACAGTAAAGCCCTTTTCAAGATCAAGGCGGACATGTTATAAAATCCAATACTCTTCTAGAATGCTTTTTCATTCAAAAGATATATAAAAGTTTTATATTAATAAAAATTGAAAATTAATACCGTTAATAAGGGACGTTAGTGAACATTTTTCTATCTCAATTTATGTCAATTCTGGCAAGTGAGCCCAGTTTCTGTTTCTTATTTGAGAGCCCTCTAACCTAAGAGGGGACTAGTAGGATTTAAAGCTGCCTTGAATAATCATTTTATTCTTAATTAGTTTTAATCAAAAAAGACTTATGAGGTAAGAGAAATGAATATGTAATTCATCAAAAAGGCATAAAAGTTATTATAAAACAATTTCAGAAAAAACTGTGTAGAAGTTCTGTAAGTAGAAAAAAATTTAATCTCTTTGGTTGAAATTGACCTCATGTAAATTAAGAAAATTAAAAAAAAAAAAAATAATAAATAGAAAGCCTTAACACAGGCCTGTTTATTTCCTAATTTTTCCAGTGAAATATAACTGGCCAAGCAACTCAACTAAATTTATTAAAAACTAAATATTTTTGAACTAATACTAGTTGATGTTTACACTAATTTTAATAATAAAATGTCTTCATCAGGAGCCAGTTGTTTCGACTTTATTACCAACCAAAAATAAATATTAAAGTCAAGAGAACGAAGAGACAGCAGCACGTAACACTGTAATGGTTAAGTTGCATTTAATTTCGTTACTTAGGGCATTACTATCTTGAAATCACCCAAGGAAATCATTAAATTTAGTATTTGTAATAGGTTTTTCCTGGGCCAAAGCCCTCTTGATTCTGATTTTAATAATAATTTATATTAACGCCCGTTATTACAACTTTCGATAGTTAATCTTGGGATTATCTGCGGCTAATAACTGGTTTTTGGCTTAAGCTTTATAACCAAAGTTGGATGGACTCAATATCCAATATTTTAGTTATCGATATTTTTAATTTAATGTCCAACCAAAAGCTTGATATTTGTCTTTTAAAATCTTAACTTTAACTATCGGCAACTTGTAAAGAGATTTTTGCAAAATTAATTTGGTTTTTAATTTAATTTACTTTTGTAAGAGTTTTAATTACCTAGATTGAGCATATTTTCCCCTTATTTCGCATCAAAATTTATGATTCTTAATAAATTTCAGTGCATTTTAATAGTTTTTTCTATTCCAGATGATGCCAATCGCAAGTAAGCTAGAGCTACAAAAAGAAAAAATTTAATAAATTGACTCTTTATCTAAAAGACTGCGGAATACATATTGTATCACTATAAAATTCTAATTTGGACCCGTTCTTAATGAATACTAGACTAGTAACTTGTGAGTGGTGTCATAATAGATCAGGTGACTTGTTCCCGCTTCTCATTCTAATTTTAATTCTTACTTTTTATCTATTCATGAAAATTAAAAATGCTTTAAAAAGACTATTTAAAAGGTATTTCGGTTTAATTGTATAATAATTTTATTATTATATTTTTTTAATTAATAATAATTGATATAAACTTAACTTTAAAAATTAAGAGAATTTCAAATTGCTTTATTCAATAGACATTTTTATACCGAATATTTCTACACCGATGTTCCATATTTAACTGATCAACCATGTTTTCGCTTTTTCACCAATCAAATTATACTCGTAATTGCAAGCAATGTTTATCAAAAAATAACTGTTTTCAAACAAAAACAAAACAATATAAAAAAAAAAATACCAAAAATGTCTCTCTATTTAAAAATAAAATCATTAAGCATACTCACACAATGTAAGTGCGTTTGTGTAAGCAAATAAAAGAGTTTTGAGTTTATGAAGGCAGAGAGATCTAAGTGAGAGAGAGGCAGTTATTAAAAGCAAGAGTAAAAGCATGACAGAATTTATTCTGCCAAGAGCTAAAGTGTGTTTAATAAAATGGGATAGCATAACATAAAAATAGATCTCTCAACAAGTGAGTTGGAAGAGCAACATGAACTAACAGTTCTTTCATATAAAAAAAAATAAACTGAAAGTATTTGTTAGTGTAGAAACATTGGAAGTATAGAACATTGATATAAAAAGATGGCGTAGTCTCTTGTTATTCAGAAGTCATTTTTATTTCTGCTGGTTTTGTCATTTGTCGACCAATCAAATGTACTTGTAATTACAAATAAATATAAAGACATTTGTTTTTGTTATAGCTACTAGCGTTTACCTAAAACTAAGAAGAGCTGCAAGAAACTACAAAAAAATAAATAAAAAATGTTGATTTATTAATAACAAACCTTTAAAAAAGTCTGACTAAAAATATATTCGGACACTGTTTTATATTGTATTAAATCTAGCACAATTGCCTATAGGACTTAATTTACTACGTATGTATTTATACAGGGTGGACCAAAAGAAACCAAGGGGTGTAAAAGTTTAATAACTTTTTTGTTTATTAATTTTTTTTTATTTTTTCTTTCAGATTATATAGACAACACTTGGAGAATTTATAATGGAGAGGTTCACAACTGCACAGAGAACCAGAACAATAGAATTTTATTATTTAAACCAGAGATCAACTTTATTGAAAATTTGATTATGAGTGATGAAGCTCATTTTCATTTGAATGGCTTTGTTAACAAGCAGAACTGTAGGTTCTGGGGTTTTCAAAATCCAAGAGCCATTCATCAACGCCAATTGCACCCCATCAGGTGTACAGTATGGTGTGGGATCACATCTGAAAATGTCATTCGAGAATGAAGATGGAAGTGCTGTAACCGTAAATGGAGAGCGGTATCGTTTTATGATAGAAAATTTTTTACGTCCTGCTCTTGAAAACAGACCTGGTATGTGGTTTCAGCAGGACGGAGCCACTGCCCATACTGCCCGAGACACAATGGCACTTTTAAGTCAAATTTTTGGAGAGCGAATAATTTCTCGAAATTCGGAAATTATTTGGCCAGCGCGATCGCCAGATTTGACAGCACCCGACTATTTTCTTTGGGGTTTTTTGAAGGAGCGAGTGTATGTGAACAAGCCAGAGACAATCCTTGAACTCAAGGCAAACATTGTTGCAGAAATTCGAACGCTACAGCCACAAGTTTTGAAAGATGTTATGGAAAATGCTCTAAAAAGAGCCCATCAGTGCGAAGCTGAAAACGGTGGTCATTTAAGAGACATCATTTTTCATACTTAGTGTAAAAAAATTTCCATTTTGTATATTATATAATCTGAAAGAAAAAATAAAAAAAAGTTAATAAACAAAAAAGTTATTAAACTTTTACACCCCTTGGTTTCTTTTGGCCCACCCTGTATTTAAAAACGTATGCCTGTGTGTGTGTGTGTGCCTTTGTCATTTTTTTATCTATATTTTATTTATATATTGAATTTGTATAATTTTTTTTTGCCACAATTTAGTGGAATTAAATAATGTGTCATTATAATTATGTGGTCAGAGCCCAAATTATTTATAAAATCAATTATGCACAATTGAATTTACACATATTTGGACATATAGCTGTAACAACTCTATAGATATTGTTTTATGATAGAAAAGAATATAAACAAAATAAATCAAATAATTAATATTGTGGAAAAATATTTTAAAATAAAATAAATACAAATAAAAAAACAAAAATATTTTAATGATGAAATTTAAATTAAGCTGTAAAAATAAATGGATGTTATTAGTATCAGTAGAAAAAAAAATTGAATTTATCTATAGTAAATAGAAATTCAAACAGCTACAACAAATGTTGGGGGTATGCACTAATTGGATATATCGTTACACACATAAACCTATTACGATGGTTAAGCATATAAAAAAGTAATTAAATTATTAAATTAAACTAAATGTTCACAAATAAATTAAGACATTAAAAACTAAACGCTTATCAGTTAAACCTCAATACATAAAAGCATATTATTGTCTTGTCTTTTATGACGTCTTTACTCTAAATTTTTGCCTGACACAAAACAAACCCATGAAAATAAACGCTTTCAAGAAAAGTCTATTAATACATTAAAATCTTAAAACACATGATGATATACACCAAAAAAAAAAAAAAAATAATAATAATGATGATGAACATATTAAATATTGAAAAAAAAATTTTTTTTTAAACCGATGATATAATTAATTGATTTTATTTACCAAAAAGAAAAATTGTGCTCTATTGATGAAATTTTTTTATCTATCAAAAAAATAGGTATTCAATTATTATAAAAAAAATATAAATAATTTTTTTAGCTTAATTATAAAGTGTGTAATTGATTATTGATTAAGTTATTAATTGATTAAAAAAAATATTTTATTAAAACGACATTTACTTTCAAGTCAAATATTTAGTTGTGTATAATTTTTTTTTTCAGTGTATAGCACAGCAATATGGTAATATATTTATTTGTAAGTGTATGCTAAGTAATGAAAGCAGTTTGAAAGATTTAACTGGTAATAGGATTGTTATGCTGAATAGTAAAAGGATCCACCAGCTAAACTAACCAAATATAACTACAAAACACAACAATGACAAATGTATAAGACAAGTTAATCTATAATAATCTGCATCATCATTAATACATACAAGCATACAGGCTTAAATTCTATATGAAGCGGGGGCTAGTGACATATTTGCTTAGAAAAGAAATACACCAAATAAAATGATGAGAGAAATTTAGCAACAGCAAGTGGTTGTTTAGAAAAAAAGCAAAATAAAACACATGAAAAGAAATAAGAGAAAATAGAATGGTGGCCCAAGTGTCAAATGCGTCATGAATCAGTGTCAAGTACACTCAGACAAAATAGTTAAGCAAAACAAAAATAACTAGAACTAGACCCAGCCAAAAGCCAATACAAACAAAAACAACAACAAAAACTTTATGCATATCAACAACATTATTTTTATCAGTATAGTCACTTTGCTTTTTAAAAAAATCAAAAAAAAAAAAAAAATAATAATCACCATCATCATCACCACCAATAACATCAGTAACCATCAGCCTTATAAGAATTTTTCTATAGAACACACACAAAAAAAATGATTTTGGTACGCTTACAGTTTAGTAAAAAGCATCAAATAAATGAAGTTAAATAGAAAGAAAAAAGAAAATGTAATCTAACTGACATATTCATTCTAGTCGAATGATAAAGTATTGTTGTGGCTTTTTTTTTAAACATTAATCCTTCATTTAAAGTCTCACACAATGTTGGTTATACATTTAACAGGTCGTCTGCTTAATAGGCTTAAGATTAAAAAAAACAAGTTAAATTCGGCTGTGCCGAGTCTTATATACCCTTCACTGTGTTAGCAAAATATTAATATTTTTCACTCTCCACAGCCTTCTAAAATATCAAAAACATACAAAAACGTAAGGGAGTGAAGATAAATATGCCGAGTTAAATATGTTTTACCCTAAAACCTGTTTAAAATGATATCCCACAATCTTTAATGGTTCGTTGGGAAGTTGATAAAATCCCTCAGAGCAACATCACTGCGGTGTATAAAAATTTCAAAATAATCCAAAGTAACTTTCGGACGAACCATAGAAGATTGTGGGATGGGACAGATATCATTTTAAAGGGGAGGTCATCTAGATTTGTAATCTACCACCTAAATATACAGAAACTATTTTGAACTATTTTTAACAATTTTTTGAAATTTCCATATACCCCAGTGCCGTTGCTTTGAGGGAGTTTTACCATTCTCCACTTTGCCAAGATACCATTTCTGATTTTGCCCATGAAAATTTCCAAAATTAGAAATGAATTTAATCTGTAGGCTTTAAGCTTTCTGGAAGTCTTCTAACATTTTCTAAAAACTTCGTAGGTTTTATTTTATGATGCAAAACGGAAACTGCCAAAATCTTTGACTATAACAGTACTGGGGTATATGGAAATTTAAAAAAAAAAAATTTTAAATACAAGGTATCGCAAAAGTAATCTTCCTATCAGAAAATGCTATAAATTTTGCGATTGGCCCCTAATGTCAGTTCTGTTTTGACATTTGTGTAGTAAACACATGCGAAATACACGTAGTTCAAAGAAACTTTTGAGTTTTTCGACGATAAGATATATATAGCATCTAAGAAGAGAAAATCAAAACGGCAAGTTAAAAAATTCACTAAAAAAAACTGCCAAAAAACTTGTATTTACCTGCTCATGATGATGGAAGGCATAAACAAACTTTTTTCTTAATAAAAGCAAAAGACAAATATCTTGCATTAAGTTTATCTATTAAAGAGTACGAGTACACACTGACAACTGACAAAATGGAACAAGCTACATGTGACATGATACAAGTGATTACAAATGACTTTAAAAAATAATGAAAAAAAAAAAATCAATCACATTCGGCATGAAAATAAATAAAAAGAAAATGAAATTTAAAACATTCTTATAAATATATACATAAAAAGAATTAGTATTAGAAGCAAGAACTAGTCACCTGGCCATTGTGTCTAATATAACCTATTGTGAAACTTCTCTCATGTTACAAATACTCAGTCGACATGCTGTATGGCTTCGTTAGAAACAGTGGTTGGTTTTTGTGACGGACTCACTCTTCTTTCCTTCCCTCTCACTCTTCTGTTACCATCCTTCCTCTTTTTTATTTTCCTCTATACAGGTATCACAAAGCGACCACGTCAGAGGACCCAATTGAGCCCAACTCCTGTTTTCTTTTCTTTTCGGACGACCTGTTTAACCTAACTTAACCTAACCTAACCTACAAATACTCAATAAGTCTAGAGTTCATTAAGAATTCAAAGACTTCCTTAAGCGGTTTGTCTGCCATGTATCATAGTAACGAAAACTAGTACAAATTAGATCATTACAGGGACAGAGTATGCTCTGCTGTTACTTCGTTCTCATTGTTTAAGCTGCAGAAATGAATTCGACTGATTGTTTTATTATTGACCGGGCTTGAGCCATTTGTTCTCTTCTTAAAATGAAATGGCATGAATGTTTTCGCTACCCTGATATCATTTGCGATTTCTTCTCAGTTGTTACTGAGCTTTTTCTAGTTTGTTTAACAGCACTCACTTGAATCTTTAAGGCTAAGAATTTGAAAATAGAATAATCGTTTCAAGTTGCTGATGGAAATTTGGCGTTTAAGGTTTTTTGCTTTCAAAAATGTTTAAATAACACACAATGCAGACCCCCATAACTGGCATACTCATTCCAAATTTATATTTTCCTTTTTAATCGGTTTTATAAATTTTGTGCATTTCGTTTTCTTTTTTTTAACAATGATAACACGAATACATTTTCTTGTATTAAAATTTATTTTTTTTTTAACAGAGAAATAAATGAAAAATAACTTTTTTTTTCTTTATAATTTAATGCGATTAGAATTCACAGCGATTTACTGACAGCACATTCATTTGGCTTAAAAAACGTTTTGCTATCAATTGCGTTAGCAAATGGCTTAAAATATGAATGGCAAAAAAAAAAAAATTAAAAAGTATAAAACAACTGAGGATAATGGACTTTGCCTGAGAAGAGCAGTAGAAGAAGTAACCTTTTCAATTTTTTTTTATTTGTTAATTTTCAACTTCAATTTTGTGGCAATTTAATTTTAATTTAAATGAATAATTTAAAGTACCTTAATTGGATTAAAAAAAAAACCAAAGGAAAAAATTAATTTTTTTTAAAAAATGTCTTTTCAATTACACATTAATCAAATAATGAGGGCATATTGTCTTTTATATTTTTTTACCTTCAAGGCATTTATTTAATTGAGTTAATGAGAAAAAAAATTAAATATAATAATACTTGTAACAGATTAAAAATTGCCTTAAGAACATAAATAGAATCAAAGAAATCATACATTTTTTTTATATAAAATATATGCGGGTATTAACTAAACGGTAAAACGAAAAATTAAAACAAGGGAGAAGACAAATCACAATCTTTAGTTATTTACTGACCGTAAACATAAAAAATATGTTTGTTAAATAAGCATTTTTAAGTAAAAATTATTTGGGAATTTCTTTTTTTTTTTAACAAATAGACTTAATACTGTTTTTGGTTAACCCAAGATTGTGAGCTCAGACTTTAGAGTATTATGTTTTATGTACTTGTATATGATAAATTTTTTGTTTTTATTGCTTAAAATTTTTTTTTTTTCATTTTTAGTGGCTGAAACCGGCAAACTTTATTTTGGCTTCAAATTTTATTTTTATGGAAATGCCTAAGGAAAGTTAAAAAGAAGAAAAAAACGTCTAAAACGATTTGGTTAATTTTTGTTTTAAATGTTTATCATAAAAATTGTTAACGCCCATTCTTACGCCCACTTTTTAAATTTATTAAAAATCGACTTAGCTTTTCTGTCTATATTGATCATAACCTAAGTTAAATTTTTATGGACAAAAATATTTACCACGCCCATTTTTAAGCCCTTATTTTATGTATCTGAACGCTTAAGCCGATTTAATAATTTTTTTTTCTGAAGATGAATTATCAGAAATCGATCTAATTAATATTGAAATGAATCGCTTATCGTAAAAACGTTTAAGCCCCTAAGGCACTTACTTTTTCTTGCCTTGATTAATTTTTAAAGAGCAGCAAAAAATTTTGTTATGGGAGAATTTAGCAGGTACAAAAAAGTACAAAATGTCAATTACATATTCAGTGTTATTGATAAAAAATTTAAATTTTAAAAAATTTTCAACTTGAAATTAAGGTTACCAACTTAAAATCTTTTAAATGTAGCCCACTTTTTTGTTTATGCACGAAAACTGCAATTTTAATTTTCGTGTTTGAACCTTTTGTTTTGCTTGGAGTGTTTTTTTTAAGGAAGTTAACAGGAAAATTTAATATAGTCTAGACTATTCCGTAGCTATTAGAATGATGAGCGTTGTATGATCTCATTTTAAAGCATTGAAGTATGCAAACGAGCCTCCTATCTGGTGTAGCAGAAATGGCTGATTCCACCACCAGAGCCATTGCATAAATGATCATTCAAAATTACGTTATTTTCTTTTCTATTTAACTTAACACAAAACAGCTTTTACCAGGTCACCTATTTTAAAATAAATTACTTGAATTTCCACATTATAGAACAAGAGAAAAAAATTAGTAAAAGTAAAAGAATATAAAGTCAACTCATATTTAATACTTTTAGCAAAAAAAAAAAAGTTTTATTAAAAAGAATATTTTAAATATTCTTAATCATTTGCTTTTGAATTTTTTTTTTTAATTTTTTTTGTATTATTTTTTTTTTTAAATCAAAAAGAACAATAACAATAAAACTGTTAAGAAGTTGCTGTGTTGTTAAGAGTTTTCTTCCTTGAAGGTGTCTATTGTTTCTTCTTTGGCCTTATCTTAGCTTTATATTTTCAATTCTCTGTTTCTACTTCATTTTGTTTTGCTGTTGCTATGTAAGTATATAATAGAAAGTCGTGATGACAGATAAAAAGCAACAAATGAAAGTTTAATCTAGTTTAGAGTTTAAATTTATTCGACAATATAAAATTTGCCAAAAGCAGAATTTAAGCAGAAAAGCTCTTACAATGAAACACAAAAGTTAAAGGAAAATATGTATTTTTGCAGGTCAAGTTTACGATTTATTTAATAAAGTTCTCCTATTCAAAAATAACATGATTCCAGTTAATGTTTTACATCCTTTATGGAGTGGGTATTCTATCAATGAATACTTTTGAAGAAGATGGGACTAATAATGATTGTGTGATGTGATTGTAACAATAGTTCGGTGGCGTGTGCAATTGTACACAGATTTTTATTTTTTTCTAAGGGTACCCGTTTGCCTTTCTCACAATAGCGTGCTGGCTGTTAAATAAATTGAATAAGAAATTGTATTGAAAACATAAAACAAATTTACATATATTGTTTTTGTTTTAAATAAAAAAGTGCGAAAGGAACTAAAATTTCCTTTATAGACTTCATTCCTGTAATTAAACAGTGGTGGTGTATGTACTAAAGGGCTGCACAAGCATACTTAAAATGTCTTTAAAAACCATTTATTATAAAATATTACACTTGTTTGTTGCACAATGCTTGTGCAAGCCTTTAGTATGTACAACATTCTAATAACAAACAAAAAGTATGAAATTCTATTTGCCCTACACATTACGTATACGTGTGATCGATATTTAAGTATTCATCATACGGACCTCTCCGTAAAATGGGCAAAATGTCAGATAGCATGATTGAGTAAATTCTTCAAATTATTATTATATTAGTTATTGTTTGTTATTTCAAATTAATTTTAAGATTAAATTTGCTCTCAGGATCTTAGCTGGAATAGAACCTGGGACCCCCCGAATGACAGGTTAGCGTGCTACCCATCATTCTTCAAATTATATGCTGCTGCTTAAGCAAAAACATACACACATATACCAAAATAGAAATTATGAGCCGTTCTTTGTTAAAGTGGTATAAGTCCACTTTAAAAAAAATTAATTAGCGGTAATTCTATTTAGTAGCATATAGACGCCATTTAACTAAAATTGCCGCTTACTCAGTTTTTTTTTAAAGTGGACTTATACCACTCATGTAATAAATAAATTAAAAATAATATTTTGCTAAAATGCTAATGACAACAAACAAATAAAAATTATTTATTTGTATACACAAGCACTTTAGATACTCTACAAGTGATAAATTACACTGAGAAAATTTATTGCTTTTAATCGAATTTATTTTCTGTGATAAACAGAAATGCCTACAATACACACAAAACAGCTTATGCCTGCCACTAATAAAATAAAAAATATTTTTATTTTACTTTCCTTCCAAAATTTTTTTTGTAGTTACGAGTAAATGTTGTGCTTTTTAGAAAATTTGCAAAAATTTATTTTAATTATTTAATAAAATCATTTTTATGTTATTAATTTTTTAAGCCCTAATAATAAGCAAACATTAACTTCTTTATTAATATGTAGACTTCTCTCAAAATGACTCACGTAAGCCAACAGAAATAATAATAAAAACAAAATTGTTTAACATTTTTGAAAAAAAAGTTTTTAACTTAAAGAAACATTTAATCGTTTGTCTGTATATAACAAGCCACTTGAATGTTTTAAAAGCAGTAGAACAGCAGTTACGGAAGTCTAACAATTTTATATCTGTTTGTTAGCACTTATGCAGTCACCCCCTTAAAAATACAGCGCTAAGAAAAAGAAACGAGCAACAGAATACCTTTACCAGCAATATGTTGTTGTTTTATTTTTATCTTTTAGTGAAAAAGAGTGAGTGAATAAGTGAGTGAGCTCATTCAATACTTAAGCCAAAAAAAAAAAAAAATAAAAAAAAATAATAAAGAAAAAACAAAATGTTATTGACAATTTTCTGAAGTGGTTTTCAACAGCTTTATTTATATCTTAAGTTGTGCTGTGTGTGTGTGCATGTATGCCTGCTTGTGTGCTTAAATGTTTAAAAGTGCTCACATTTTGCTTGAGGTCTTTATCAAAGTAATAAGAAAAACTGCTTTAGTCAGCAGATTTTAATAAAATCTATCAACACTGAAAGAAATATTTAAAATTTTTAAAATTCCTGGTAAAATTGTTAAATTAATAAATCAATGTTAGAAAAAAAATTATAACAATTTAAAATTAGTTAAGTTACTGAAATTAGAGTTTCTTGCATAAGATTTCACCTTCTCTTTTTCTTCTCTCTCTCTCCTTAAAACCTTTTTTCTTCCAGTGTATACGTTAGTTAATACCACAAGATAACAAATTTTCATTAAAATACAAAACGTACTATGGCGGACATAGTAAAATTGTTATCGAACAACTATTTGTAAACTTCATTAAAACTTAAATTATCATTATCTCTTAAAGCTGTCTAAATATATATTTTATTGCGTACCATAACGAATAACACTAACGAAAATAGCAGCAACAACTTTTATCTGCTACAACATTTCACAATTATCCTTGAAAGGGCAAATAGCCAAACAGTCGTCAATATTTTGTCAATATACAACCGTGTTGTAATGAATATTAAACTCCATCTTCTATCAGCCTTAACATTTTCCTTTTTATGTAGCAGAAAACAAAAACAAAGCTATCCCTTTGAAAGACAAGCATGTGTTGAGTGTGTAGTAAAATTGTCACTCAGAGGTGGGTTATGTTAACACTAAGATGTGAATTTTTAATAATAATTTTTTAGTAAATAAAAATTAAAAAAAAAAAAAAAATTAATTGTTTATAGAAACAATTAAAAATTTCATTAATATAACATTTTTTGTTGCAAATTACTGTCCGTAATATGAAAATAATTTTATTTTAATAAACCTCAAAAAGGGTTACATTTTTTTTAATAAAATGTTTTTCATAGCCAAGAGCTCTGCTGACACTTCAATTGAATGTTACATCATCTGCTCCAGTAGACCAATGCAATACTAAGTTATGCAATCTAAGGTGGCAGGGTGGTATGGATTCTTGCACATAGTGGCTTTGTTGGCATTAAGCAGGCGAAGGAATTGGCTAAGGTCAGTTTTATAATGGAGACTGCTATTTCAGCGACGGTCGCTATACGCCAAAGTAGAATTAGGAGCAACATTCTTGAGTGTTACCCAAAAGAACATGGATAACAGAGAAGTGTAGTGTAGAGGCATCAATTAAAGCCTGGCTATGATAGTAAACGTTTTGCTCGGCGGAAAGGCAGTAATAGGAAGGATATTTCAAGACTGGTGCTTGTGAAGCTGGTTATTGGGCATTCGGCAAGCACCTCAAAAAACTGATATAGTTGCCAGATACTTTAAATTGAAGAGAGATTAATTAGCTAATTTTTCACCTACTCTGCAAGTGCCCAACTCTTCTGCCTTCTGCCTTAGACACCTAAATTTCTTTAACAAACTACCTGAGAAATTGAAAATTAAATTTTAGGGGACCTTCTTAAATATCTTAATGTCACAGGGTGGGTCTAGGTCTCCTTATTGCTTCATTATTTTGGTGTGATTCTAATTGAATGAAGACCGTTAGGCCACCACGCAAACCAACCAAATAACCTAAAAAGTGTATTGAAAATGTTAGACGCTAGATTAATAAACCGCTTAATAATTTTTATTAACTTTTTTAAAATTAAAATGGCTATTTTATTAAGCTTGAGGTCGTATTGTATAATTTTTTTTTTTTATTTGAGTAGCTTCTTCCTCAATTAAAAATAAAAAAGATCAAATTAATATTCGTAAAATGTTTACTTGGACAAGACTGCCTTGACTATAAATTCAGTGTGCTAAAAACAACTACAACAACCAATAAACCCAGAACGATGACAAAGTCCTTAAGTAATCAGAATTTAATTGTAACATTTTCATAACAATCTGTGGTGAAAGAAAACAACATTTTAATAAGCACAAGAAGAAGTTCCTTGCAGCCAGAAATTTAAATGGATTTGAGGGCAAAATAACATAAACCGCCAGGTAATAAATACAAGTTTTAGAAAATTTCTTAAGCAACAACCAATTTTTACAACTTTTCTTGTGAAATTATTTTAATAATTTTGTTGGTTTGCTTTTTTTTTTTTGTGTTTTCTTCAACACAAACATTTTTATTATGGCTTTTAATTTAAGTGGTTTTGTTTGCTGATGATGATTTCAGGCTGCTGGGACTATTGTCGCCATTGTAAAACAAAATTTTTTTTATCGAATTATTAAAATCTCTGGCCTTAAAACAAAATATAAAAATGAAAATATAAAAATTTCATATAAAAACAAATAATTATAAAGCGAGCATAAGTTTGCAAAAATAAGCTTAAATTTTTTTTTGTTTTTGTTAATTTTTTTTATTTATTTTATAATATTTTATTTATTTTATAAATTTTATTTACAAAAATTAATTTTTTTTTTATAGAAATTTTTCAAGTGAATAAAATAAAACTAAATAAATAAACTTTCTGTAAAATTTTACTCTAAAAGAATTTTAAATTCTTTTTCCTGTTTGATAACAGAATTTAGTAATTAATATAAATTAAAATTAAATTTTGTATTTATTTGCTTGTTTAACTATTATATTTTTTTTAAATTATTTTTCATTAAAATTAGTGCAAATTGGCTATAAATTGCAATTAAAATATTTCAGTTAATTTGTCTAAACATTTACCCATTTTTCTTTGTTTATTTTGTAATTAAAATTTTTTTCTTTCGCCTATTATTTAATATGATTTATAATTTAAATAAACATAATTATTAATAATATTTAAAATAAAATTATCGCTGCATAAATGTATAGATAATTGTTTAATAAATGTAATTAAGTGCTTAAAAATATTTAAAAAAAAAATTCCCAATTATTATATGAAAAATTATGGAAAATATGATTTTTTGTGAAGAGCACACAATGTTTAATGAAACAGTCCATATGAATTAAAAATGTTTGTTTTTTAATAAAAGATGTTGCAACAAGGATTGCCTAGTCTAGGGTTTATATTGAGAGTCTTTTGAAAGCCATCTAAAGATATTCTTAAAGCCAGTTGTTCTTTTTTTTGTGTTGTGCATATAAAAACAAAATATTTTTAATTTATGTGTGTGTTGTGTTTTTAATATCAAAATTTTTATTTGATATAAATTTCAAGTGCTAAATTATTTTTATATCGTACACTTGATATACAACAATTTTCCATTACCTTTAAATAATAAATGACTTCAAGTTTTGCTTCCTTTTTCAAGCTAAAACGCACACAAGCAAACTTATAAATATCAATTTTATTTTCATGTAAAAATTCCGGTTTGTTAGAGTCCATAGAAAATGAAAATACTTTTAGTTTTTTAAGTCATTTAGTAATTATATTTTATTTATTTTATAACATATTTCATTATTTTCAAGGACATCACCATATCCTTTTTTAAGGAAATTTCTAAAAATTTTCATTTTGGTTATAATTATATTCAAAATCCAATGAAAATTTGTAACTATTTGTGAAATTATATGGGTTATAGCTCCTGTGAATTTCATTCGATTTGATACAAGATTAAGCCTAGCTCCCATATATCCTTTATTAAAAAAATCTTCATTTTAGTCTCAATTACAATCAGACTACAATGAAAGTTGATAACTATCTGTAGATTTATATAGCTAACAGCTCCTAAAATGTTCACTACATTATGTGCAAGGACATGACCACTCCTCACATATCCTTTTTTTTTTTTTTTTTTTTTAAATTTCTATTTATGTTAATTTAGCACAATTTATTCGTTAATACATAATAAATAATTTTCAATATATGACGTCAGCTGAGCTCTGTGTAATTTCTTTTATATAAAAGTTATATTTTCATAACAAAGTTGAAGAGCCAAAAAAAAATTGTTCTGCCGCAGCTTTAAAAAGCAAAATTTTGCGTTTAGGGATTGCTTGCTTAGTAAGTAAAAACAAATTACACTGTGCGACAAAAATAAATAAAACACCTGGCATGTGATATTACTTTTCTGATGGGTGTTGTGTTGTCTTGTTTTTGAAATCTTGAGTTACGGCTAAAAAACATTGAGACCGCTTGAATGACCTCCAACAAAGATTTTTTTTATATCTTCGCCTTTTTTGAACTATTTCAAGGAACCGCACAATTTTTGAATTTATTTTCAAAATATATTTATTAATGAGTAAAACAAAACTTAATTTTTTTAAATTGTTTAAAAATTATTTTTAAACTTTTTTTTAAAAAAAAATTTTTTTAGAAATAAAATTTTGGGCCATTTTTTTCCACTCAGCATCATGAGTGAAGTAACCAAAAATATTTTGAAATTGTTTTATTTTAGTTTTGCAAACATTTCTTGTTTGCCTTATTTATCGCTGAACTGGTATAGGTTGTCTGGCAAAAAGTTCAAATGATTTTTTATAAGCATATTTTGGATATCTTTGTATTTTAAATCTAATCCAAATTTTGCTAAATGTGTGGCTTAAGTCTAGGCAGTTTGTAATATCAATATGGGCTATGATCGTTCCGCGACCTTTAAGTTGTATTGTGCAGCAATTTGTAATAAATACTTGACGTAAATGTATCGTGCTTAAGAATTATTTTTTTCCACACAGTCACTACTTTCGTGTTATTAAATTTCCCATCTCAGCTTGTATTTAATAATAAATTTATTGTCACTTTTAAAAGAAATATCCTTTTTCAAATTAACACTTAAAAAAAAGAAATATTTACACTTGAACACTTGCTTTGATTGAGGTGTTGAAAATATTCAATAAAAATAAATTTACATAAAATATAAATTAAGTTTAATCATAATGTTGGTGTAAATGTCTGTGCGTCTATAGTCATGCAGGCCTTCATATATCTGCATCAATAATTTAATACTAAAATATAATTTTTTTTTAATGTTGTTTTTCTGTTGAAATTTGACATTTTCTTTTAAATAATATAAATTAAAATATATATTTTGTACAAGTAATTGAGTGTTTTGTAACTAATTGAGTTCGTTGTAATTATTTTATGCAAAATTTTTAATTTATTTAAAATGTTACATGAATTATTTTGAATATTTTTTTTTTTTCAACAACTTGAAAGACAGTTTTATTCTATTACAATTAATTTCATTATTATTATAAAATAATGATCAGAATATGTCAAACAACTGAAAAAATATTTGAAGAAAAAACACAAAAATGTAATGTGTTGACAAGATTAAAATTTTATTAAGTAAAAATTACTTAGTTTTACAATTACTAAAACTAAATTTAATAATTAATTTAACTAATTTAAAAAAAGATATGAATTTTATTTATTTATTTTTGTTCAAGGCAACTGTCCCCAGAATATGCCATTGGACTAGACTTTAAGCTGTGGGAAGGGGTTCTATTTTAATTTGATTTTTTTGTCTACAAAATGGACTTGTCAATTGACTTTTAGACTTTTATTAAAAAAGTTAACTTCATGAAAGATTCACATACAGAAAAAAAGTTAACTTCATTAGAGATTTTACAAAATTTTACAACATTTGAAAATGGTGCATTAAATTTAGTGTTTGTAACTCCAGTCTTTTATTTGGGATAAGATATACTTAAAGTTCGTGTCTTAATTCTTTTATTTTAATAAAATGTCAAGTTTGTTCCTTAAGTCTTTTATTCATGAATGATAATGAAGATTATGTTTTAAAAGTGACTGCTTATATGTAAAGTGCTTAGGGCTTAAACTTTGAATATGAGCATGGTAAAATCTAAAGTATAAAACCCTATACCTGTTCTGTTAAAATAATAGATATAATGGAATGTTCAATAAATTTATTTTAAGAAACTTTTTATTCGATTTTAATAATTATGATTTTCATTAGATTTTACTTCAAGGCTAGAAGATTTGATTGAATTATGCCCCGACTCAAAACGAAATCTTAAAAAGAGTTCATATGCAACATTGATTGGTTCTAAAAATTTTTTTTTTAATTTCAGGGGACTTTTTATACCCTTCTCTACAACTAATAAGCTTGCGATTCCACAGAAATGTGAGCCACCCTATAAGGTATATAAATTCTATATCCTTATAAGTAGCCAAGTTGAATTAGCGATGTCATTCTGTCTGTATAGTCGTTGAAATAAAATTTATGAAGTCTTAAGGCAAAGTACAGACAAGTTTTGCATAGCAATCTGTTAGTTGCTAATGCCTTCAGGTGGGTATTGAAATTCAGCGAGGTTGATTAAAACATTGCAGAGCTTTAAGTGAGAAACTCTTACTATCTCTAATTCTGCAGCATTTTTTGAGTATTTTGTCTGAAATGCAAAAGTAAACAAAAAAAAACATTTTAAACAGCTTTTTTCAAAAATGATAGTTGTAATATCTGTGCAAAAAAAAAAAAATAAATAAATGAAATCGGTCCACAATACAACCGATTTTATTTTTTGTTTTTCATTAAATTCTGTTTTGTATTTTTATGGAAATTTTTAAGCTGTAAATGTGCGTAATGCGAGTGTTTAAATTAAAGAAAGTAAGCACACACGAGCGTAATGTGTGTATGCACATAACAACACCAGCCAATCGGTCTTGTACAAACCTGTTTTTTAAACGCCTTGTGTGTGATGGAAAGAACAAGAGAAAATACATTTTTAAGTACTTTTTTGCTTTTTTGAAATTATTATATAAAATTAAATATTAATTTCAGTATCATGTTTAATTTTAAAAATTTTTTTACAAAATTTTAACTAAATTCAATTAAATTGATGGGTTTAAATAATTTCAAAAAATTTTTTATAAATCAAAATTAAAATTTTTAATAGACCAATCTGAATTTTTATGTAAAGACTTTTCTTCCTTCAAAAATTCCAACTCATAGAGTAAAGGACCATGCGAGCTTCTTTTTATATAGTTTGTTTACTCCCTTATTTTATTGTTCTAACTAAAGTAATAAAACATCAAAAAGCAACCGACACTTTATTTACTTGAAAATTTATTTCTTGGGGAAAAATTAAACCGATAAATTTCTTTTATACCTTTAAAATTTTTTTTTTTGTTTCAAACAATGGAACCATAAATTGAAAATCAATAAATTTTAAATTGACCTATATTTTTTTCTAGCCAGTATATAAAGTAAACTTTGTATTAAAACACCTTTTATTCTATACTTCTCAATTACAGGCAGACTGAGGCTGAAACAGAGGCTAACACTGTTGTTGATTTATTTTCTTGTTTTTTTCTTCTTATCTTTAACAAGCAGAAACATTATTAAGGTTTTATTTAGAGTAAATATGTACTCGTACTATGTTTAGAAAATATATCAATAACAACAACAGGTACTATTACTGCTTTACATTAAAATATTTGCTTGCAATTTATTAGAACTTGGCAGCAAAAAAACAAGTTAGAATATTCTTGTTTTACTCAATTTAAACTTATTTATTATTTTTAATAAAAATTTTGTTTTCAATTACATTTTTGTAAAGATCTTAATTAAGAAATTTATTTTATTTAACTCCAGAGGAGTGGTCATACTCTAAATGTTATCAACTTTATTTTGGGGGGCCAGTAAGCAAAAAGCTAAAGAATGATAAGCCTAAAGAAGCTTAGAAATTTTTTTATATATTACATGTTGTTGCCTGATCTTGCCCAGCGCAGTTATTTCCTAAATGAGTCTATATCCTTAGAGTATAAAAATCGTATGAACCAATTTTTAGAAAAGTTCACTTACAAATAGCACATCAAAACCCATTTGAATAAATACAGCCATTTACTACTTTATGAAGTGGCTAGCACTATTAGCAGAAGCATTAACTAAAGTGCTAAATAAAATAGTTTAAAGCCTAATTTCAGGCTTAAATTGACTACGGGTAGCCATCTTTATAAACAGTAGTAAGTGAAAATCATTAAAAAGTGGGCGTAAAACTGGGCGTGGTTGGTATTTCTTTGGATTATAAAGCTTCTATGTATCTAATTTCAGATAAATATGTTGGAAAACCCAAATTTGTATAGTGAATAAGCAAATAAACAAGTAAACAGAATATGAATTTTATTTATAACGATTTTAAAAGAATTTTTTAAAATTCAATTTATTTAATAGAAAATCACAGCAGCTGCAGTTAATGATTATACATAATGATTCACGTTTGAAAAAGAAGAAAAATGTATAAAAATTCTTTATGAAGTGCTAATGCTGCATTAAAAAACGTAAATTTTTTTATGGACAATTAAAAAAAAAAAATCTCTCTTAAAAATGTTTTGGCAGCTGTAGAATAGACCACGAAATAATGCTATAAAAACAGTTTTGATTTAAAACTTTTAAGGCCAAAACCTCTTTATTATAATGGAGTTTGAGCCGTTATTTTTGAAAGTGGTATAAGTCCAATTAAAAAAAATATTAGTGGAAATTTTATTTTTATTGACTTATACCATTTTCAAAGTAAAAACAACTTTTTTTTAAAAAAATCATTTCACTTTATTGTGATATATCCTGCCATATCCTTTTTATTTCTCATATTAGAAGAGGGTAGAAGATAATTTTCTAATAATTTATTTGAAAAGCGTGGCTAGACAATTTCATTTCCATTTCAACAAACACAAATTCAAATTCCACAAAATATTTTGTTTAAAAAAAATAAGCAAAACAAGCGATTACACATTTAAACAATAGAACATATGAAATAAATAATTAATATTGTTATTAATGAGGCCATACATTCATATACAAGATAATAAATTACAAATTCATTTTGGGTTTCTAATAAGTATGTAAGTATAAGTGTGTTTGAAGTGTATTTGTGCTTACACGAACACGCAGCAACAAAAGAACCAAAACAATGAAATACAACAGCTAGTGACTGCTTAAATTAAAATAAAACGAGTTGCTGCTGCTGTGATGTTACAACTGCCACAGACAGACATGTTTGAAAGTTGTTAGCGTTAGCTTACATAAGGGAGGCTTAAATCTAAAAAATTTTCAAATAAATTTTTTAGTAAAGTAAAAAGCAGCTATCGAGCTTGCTTTTTTTTAATGTTACCACCTTACGGCCACGCAACTTTCACAAACAAACACGAATTCTCATGTAATAAATATTCTATACGCTAAAGGAAACAAATATTATTCATATTTATTTATATTTTTATGAATTGTTATGTTGAAATGAAAATGATTCTTTTTTTTTTTTTTTTTTTTTTTTTGCTCATTTATTTATTTCTTGCTTTCTTTTCATTTGAAAAATTACAAACAGACATTTAACAATGAAAATAATATTTATTTAAATAAATGAATAAGAAACTTTTAGAAATAATAAGGATAAGCACAGTTGAAGTAAGACACAAGCATACTTTAAATGGTTTACAAGCACTTTTTATTAAAAAATATTACACATGCTTGTAGGGGAATGTGTGCTCTAGTACTTAAAAAAAAAGTTATCAAGAAACAAAGCATTTCAGAATGGTTTGTTCATACATAATATCAACTGAGGATAGAGTACAATTTGCGTTAAACTCTGTTGCATTTAAAGCTTTGTACCTTTGAAGCAGGAATATTAAAATATTAAATTAAAAGTTTCAATTTAGGCAGTTCTTAAAAAAAGGTAATAAAAAAAAACAAAAATTTATTGCTTCATAAGTATGTGAAATACCTCTCCAGCAGATGACTTTTCTGCTAATTTAAAGATAAGTAAATAGTATCAATTCTTTCACATAAATTTTATTTATTGTTCTAAGAGAAGGCATTACAGAAGTAATTACCTAAATACTGCTATTTTCATAACAAACAATAATCAATATTTCACTAAAAAGCTTTCAATTATTCTAGTAATAAAAAACAAAAAGCTAAACTTTTTATCTTTGTGTTGAAGACCACCCAAAAACAATTTCTTTTGTAAATTTGAAAAAGAAAAATTTAAGCTATTCTCTCGAAATTTCTTGACTTTGTCGGCCTCATAGATATTAAAAACGAATTTAAAAATTTTTTTTGAAAGAATTTTCATATCCATGTATTTTGTACTCTAATGCTCTGTATTGATATTTTCTCTCTCCCCATCTTCCAGCTGGTGAAAAAACATACAAAGTGTGCTCTAACTTTACCTCTCTTGACATAGACAACAGCAATCATCATGTATAACACAAACTTGACTTATGTTACAATTGAGTTTATATAGTTAAGTGTAGAGTTCAAAATCATTTCTTTGGCCTATTGGGCTCGATATTACCTTTATTCACTATTGCAATATCCACTTGAACTGTCCAGTAATTATGTTTGCATCCTTGTTCTCCTTCGTATAGAATTCTAGTGGAACAAAAGAAGCGGCCTTAATAATTTTATCAGCATTGATGGGAAAAATTGTAAATACCAATTTTTGAATTCAGGGACGCGGGGAAATTGGAATTTATTTCAATAATTATTTTCTCTAAAGTAAATAAATAAATATTTCTTTAAGCTTTTAAGCCTTTTTATATATTTTTATTTATTATTAAATTAGTTTCCTGTTTTTCTCTAAAATAAGCATTCACTGAGGATCGCTTAGAATAGCCTAGAGAAGTATAGTATCCTATCCATCCTAATTTAGCCAGTGAAAAATGTACAGTTACAGAAATACAGACATACTGAATTTGTATATGATTTCTGTAAGTAACAAGTTGAAGGGCAGTGAGTCGAGAGAAGACTCCTAAAGGTAGCGTAGCTCAGGTCTTCATTGCTTCTGTTACTCTAAAAGAGACCACCCGGTGCATGTTGTTGCGGATTATCTGAGCTTGTTATTAATTTATTTTTGCTCAAAGTGCTGAGTAGGCAAGCGATGATACATATGATCTTTTTTTTTCTGTGCCTTATCAGGGCGAACTGTGCCACCTACCCAGAAAGCATAAGTAATAGAATCATTCAATAAATTTTTTATCTTAAAACTCACTTTTAGCATACATAAGCTACTCTTATTTAAAGTTAGATAGATTCTTATCTAGATGTTCCTAAATCTTCTCAGATAGCTTTACCATAAATATATAAAATGTCCTAATAAATTTATTATTGCTGATATAAAATGATTTTATTTTAAAAATACCCTGTGTGGAAAACAACATATGAGGGTAAACAATGTAAAATTTCTTGATGATGAGATGAAGGTTAACTAACTAAAACAAATTTAAAACAACAATCTGTGATTACCCTTACCCTATTTAAGTAATGCCAGTAATGTAAAATGAAAACTGATTTAAGGATCCACTTAAATTTCTGAACAGTTTTAAAATTATGCCAGTTAGGTTAGGTTAGGTTAACAGGTGGGCTCAGTTGGGTCCTCTGACGTGGTCCCTTTGTGATACGTGTATAGAGATAGTGATAGCAGAGTGAAGGGGAGGAAAGAAGATAGAGAAAGAAAGAAAGAAGTGAGTGAGTCCGTCACACAAACCAACCACTGCTTCTAATGAAGCCATAAAGCGTGTCGACACTTGCGTTCGACAGCGCAGTGAGACCCTGCAGACGTCGCTCACCGAAGTGGATCATGCGCCGCTCTTCCAGGGCCGGACACTGGCAAAGAAGGTGCTCCACAGTTTCCTCCTCCTCCTCGTCCTGACAACTTCTACAGTAGTCATTATAACGCAAACCCATTCTTCTAGCATGGTTGCCAAAGTTGCAGTGTCCCGTTACTACAGCCACCACATTTCTCAGTCGGGCTCTTTGGAGCCCCAAAAAATTCCTGCTGTGACTGCTATCCAGCCTAGGCCAGATCATCCTCGCCGTATTACACGTCCCTTCGTCTCTCCATCTGGACTGTGCCTTTCGCAAGAATATGCTATCGATCTCTTTTTTACAGACCGATAGAGGGATGCCACAGGGCGCATTGGCATCTTGCTCTGGCAGCCTCGACCCTTCCCTCGCCAGGCTATCCGCCCTGCAGTTTCCCATTGAAGTCCCATGTCCACGCACCCAAATGAGGGTGATCACCGAATGCTCTGCCATTCTATTTAAGGATGTGCGGCATTCTTGGACCAGTTGGGATGTCGAATAGACAACCGCTTGGGACCTGATTGCAGTCCGACTGTCGGTATAAATGCGAATATTCCTGCCAAATACTCCATGATACCACAACCAGTCTGCTGCTTGTTTTATAGCCATCACTTCATGCCAGTTAACTATGAATTAAGCAGCAGAAAAGATAACTTTTTTAAAGGTTTTTGCTTTACACTTTCTACTAAATTTTAAAACGACCCTCTTTCCAAAAAAACATGTGTCTATGTGACAAAAGGAATGTATGATGATGAATATGAAATACTAAAACTAAAACTCCTGACAGGAATTATAAGGGGTTAGTAAAAGGAGTCTTTTTGTTTTGCCTTTTTTTTTTTTGGGTTTTTCTTGCTCTTGTAGACGGATGTGCATACTGATGAATTTATGGATTGTTAAACAGAATTTTGTTGAACAATAAAAACAAAAATGATATTATTCTCTCTTACAACTATAACTGTGTTCACTAAAATTCTTTATTTGGGTGTAAAGGAGTGTCTTTGTGTGTATGTTTCACCATGTGCAAGCGTTATATTTGCACGAGTGGCATGCAACCAAAATAGCACTTGTGACAAATATTCAAACTTAAGGACATGTCACAAAGGATTTCCACAACAAATACATCTTTGTTTTTCAAGACTCCGGTATTTGTTAAATCCGTATTCATACAACAGATGCTGCTACTAACAAATGCGTTAGAGAGAAGAAAAAAGTTTAAAACCCAAAACTGGTGGCATCCAAAATATTAGTAATAAGTCTTCAACTGGTTAAAAAGATTTTGGTTTTTAACTAAAATGATAACAAAATGGAAAGAGATAATGATAATTATTTTTTGTTTCTTTTTCATAGTTGATGTTTTGCAAAATATTACGGTGATTAAAGGGAATTTATTATTTTAGAAAACAAAAAGAAAAAAATAATTTTTTTAAATGTAAAGCAAAGGAAATAGTGAAAGTAAAGCTTTTTTTTTTTTAATATAAAAAATATAATAAATGATTCGAGTAATTTTTTAAAAAATTTCTTTAAAAAAGTTTTCAAGATATTGACCCCTAATCAAAACCAAAAAAAACTTAGTCTTCTATTTGGTGCTTACTTTTGTTCGTAGAAATTTTATGGACTTAAAATCGATTTTGTAACAATACCGCCTGTAGTTTAACTATGATTAAGGGCCATTGTTTTTTTTTTTTTTTTGGTTCTTTGTAACAGAATCTTGAAACTATTTTGTTGGCTGCCTAACGGCCTTCAAATAGAAACGCAAAAGTCCGTTTTGAACCATTTACCCGCCAAGAATATGTAGCCCTAAAGTGATCTAAATTAAAAAAAAAAAACTATTTAAATTAAGTTCACTTATTTTTTTACGTTTGTTTTTAGCATGAGTAATCGGCTTAGTTTTTTTATTTTGGCATAGTGAATATGAAATTTGGATAAGGGGGCAGTATCATGTTTTGCAGTGCTTTATTTTCGCCTCACAGGAATTTATACTTTAGTCTTCTGAATACATGGTTGATTACGAGGCTAGTAAATATATTTTCTAAACCTGGAAGTATCATACGAGTACCGCAGCATCGAGATCTCTATTGAAAGAGCTGCACAAGCATACTTGAAAAACACACATCACTACAAACATGTATAATATTTTATAATAAAAAGTGCTTGTAAGCAATTTCAAGTACGCTTATGCAGCCCTTTAATCTCTATATTTGGCTGCTTCAACTCGAGACTTATCAAGTTTTTTTTTTTTTTTTGAGTGGAAGAGGTAGAGCTAAAAATGAATTCAGGTGGTGTTTATAGTAAAAGACCACCTTCTCCTTTCCTAGAGCATACTGCCTGCATTATTTCGGGAAGACCCAGAATCTTCTTTATAGAAAGAACCATTCATCCAGGTCTGGGTCTGTCATATTATTTCTTCTGGTACTGTAACTCGTTGCAAATCATCGGGGTCTTTCTTTTTTCTACGTAGGCAGCATTCGGCTTAATTCTTTACAGCTTTAAAATTGTTCTCGCTCTCTATTAATTTGGCTACTGTGTTGGCAAGAGTAAAATCTCTGATCTGCTGCTTCAAAATGTCTCTCTCAGAGTGCCATCTATTTCAGTCGACAAAACATTACTCATTATCTTCGTTCATTTTTTTCATTTAGCCTGGTTTTGCTATCTTACCTATCCAAAAGTAGTTCTATAAGGAATTAGTAGACTTATCGGGGTGAATTGGAAATAGCTAATGATGATTTAAAGTAATTTTCCTTAAATCTTCTGGATCTTTTCGGCTGGAAAACATGATTAAAGTAGCTGAAGCAAACAAAAGCTGTAGCACAACTTTTCACTAGCCCTCTGACTGCAAAATGTATTTTTTAAGAATATTTTTTATATAAAGCAGGAAGTGAATAAATGTAAACTAATAAATTTGACTGAATGGAAGCAGCTTATTAAAGCAAGAATTAAAGCGATTTAAATTTCAAGCCGCCTTGACACCTGAGCGTATGAGTGCACAAGCATGGAAATCATTTATGGTCTATTAAATTGAATTTTTTGTGTAATAAAATTAAAAAATAAATAAAAAAGAGCAGAAGATCTTAAAGGTGGCAGTGCTATAATGATAATAATAATAATTTCAGCCTAATTAATGCTACCTATTTTTGGCCACAACTTTTTCTTTTCTTTTTTCTTTTTTTCTGAATAAAATTTTTTTTTAAACAAAAGTTTTCTTCCAAGTGCTAATTTTAATGAACTAAATTTTATATTTTTCTTTTACTAAAATCTATTCAAGTTATGACATTTTAGTTGTGCAGTGATGTCACATTGAAAACCAGTCAGTCATCATGATTTGATTGGCTTTCACAGTTTTTTTTTTAAGCTGCCTTAAAAATCTTTTCATATTTTGTAATTTTTTTTGTACATTTTCTGTTTGCTTCATCCACCATAAATTTTGAAAAATAACGAGCTCATTTTGGCTTTTACGATGCGATGCTTGTCACAAGTAACAATAAAAACGCACACAATCAGTGAAGTAATAATGCGTACAAAACTATTATTTGTTTTAAAGCCACATATTTTTCTGCAGTTTTTTTTAAGCTTTTATCCAGCTAATTTTTAATTTTACCCTTTACCAACCCGACTTCTCAGTTCTAGTGGCATGAAAACAAACAGAAAAGAAAGACAAACTTTCCATCACATGCGTTTTCGTATACAAGATTTCAGTTTATGCAGCCAATATCGTTTATTATCCTTGAACAATAAATTGATGTTAATATGTCATGTTATGAGTTGTTACCACTTTTACTGTTATGCTTATGCACACACAAACCCACAACTATTTTTAAGTGACAAATAAATACCCGCAGCCAAAAAAGAGAAACAAAAACGCATATTTTACCATCAACAGCAGCAATTTTTAACAAACAAACCCAACAAGCATGAAATCATTTTTTTTTTTTTTAATTTAAAAGTTTTTCTTTTGATGTTCCGAGATTTTGAGTTTAAAAATTAATCGGAATTTTAATATTTTTGTATGAAATAAAATGAAAATTTTAATAGAAGTTATTTGACATCGCAGGCTCTGATTTGGCTTCGGTTGTTACAGACAAGTTTAAAAAAAATAATTTTTTTTTTAGTTTTTTAATTCAATTAATTAATTAGAAATGACAAAAAGCTTAGTTGTTGGCTGAAAGAGTTTGACTAACCCGGGCATACTCACAGAAAATAACTTTGGTTGTGAGAACTAAATTTGTTTTTTCCAATCAAAAATTCAGTTGTGATAATCGAAATTTTTAATCTTGACAATAGAAATTCGGCCTTAAAGCTAGAAATATTTTTAAGAGAACTAAATTTTGGCCTGCATTATCGAATTCTTGTTGCTACAACTGTATAACTTGATTATCACAAACGAATTTTTGATGGGAAACAAAATTAGATCTCACAGACGAAGTTGTTTTCTGTGTCTACTTGTATACGTAAAAGGTACTCAAAAAACTTAAAGTCAACGTTATCGAAATTTTTCTGTATAGTCTACGACGAATTTTTTGGTTAGCAACATGAGTATTTTTCATACAAATTTTTTAGACAAGCTGATGTAAAAACAGATTATTAAGAAATAAAAGGTGATTTTATAAGAACTATCGGAAATTTAAAAAAAAAAAAACATAAAATTCAGAAAAATGCATGAAATATTTATTTGGATCGATAGTTGGGTCGATATAATTTAATGTTTGAAGATTATTTCATGCAAATCCAATTTTGGCATACTCTTTCCAACATTTCGGCCGGTATCTCACGAATAATGTTGGCAATGTTGGCTTCCAGTGCGTCAATCGAAGCGGGCTTGTCCCTATAGACATTAGCCTTAACATAGCCCCACAAAAAATAGTCTAGAAGCGTTAAATCGCACGATCTGGGCGGCCAATTGACTGGTCCCAAGCGTGAAATAAACTGTTCACCGAACTCGCCTCTCAATTGGTCCATTGTTTCGCGTGCTGTGTGGCATGTGGCACCGTCTTATTGAAACCACATGTCATGCAAGTCAAGCTCTTCCATTTTGGGCAAAAAAAAGTTTGTTATCATCGCACGGTAGCGCTCACCATTCACAGTAACGTTGTGATTCGCATCATCTTTGAAGAAATACGGCCCAATGATGCCGCCAGCCCATAATCCGCACCAAACGGTTGTTTTTTGTGGATGCATTGGTAGCTCTTGCAATGCTTCTGGCTGCTCTTCACTCCAAATACGGCAGTTTTGCTTGTTCACGTATCCATTCAACCAGAAATGAGCCTCGTCGCTGAACACAATTCTTCGATAAAAAAGTGGATCTTCATCTAACTTTTCAAGAGCCCATTCACCAAAAATTTGGCGTTGTGGTAGGTCGTTTGGCTTCAATTCTTGCACCAGTTGTATCTTATAAGGCTTCACACCCAAATCCTTCCGCAAAATTTTCCACGTAGTGGAGTAACAGAGGCCCAATTGCTGCGAACGGCGCCGAATCGATAATTCACGGTCATCACCAACACTGGCCAATACGGCTGCGATATTTTCTTCAGTTCGCACTCTACGTAAGCGTGTTGGTGGTTTAATGTCCAACAATGTAAATTTGGTGCGAAATTTTGTTACAATAGCCCGAATAGAAGCCTCAGTAGGTCGATTAAACTGACCATAAAATGGAAGAAGCGCGCGATGAACTTAACAGAGCACGCATTTTGGTAATAAAATTCAATAATTTGCAAGCGTTGTTCGTTTGTAAGACGATTCATGATTAAATTATAGACCACACTGAAGATGTTTGACAGTGACACAAGATACAAAACGTGCGTGAGCTGTCAAAACTAGTGTTGCCAAAAAGATAATAGCAAAAAAATCACTCTTTAATATGAACAGTGAAGGATATATAAGACTCCTTACAGCCGAATTTTACTTATTTTTTAGCCAATTGAATAAACCGTATCATTTCTTTCATTTATAAGACAACATTTTGTCTAGGAAAATGGAAACAATTTTTATAAACGAAATGCAGTTTTACAACCAGCACCTTAAACGACTTTAGACTTTGATCTTAAAGCTGAATTTGTGATTTTATTTAACATAAATCAATGTTTTGAATGTTTAGTGCTTTTGTTTGCTGGGTCCAAAATTCCTTTTTTTTTTCTTTTGTTGCTAAAACTTAAACTGGTTTATTGTTGTTTGAGTTTCTAACTATTTCTTTTGGGCATCACATGGGAGGCGGGCAGGCAAACAGTTTTTTTATTTTTTATTTTCATTTCAGCTCTTGTTTAGCGTCACAGCTTATTACTTGGATTATTACCGCCATTCATTTGAAAACACAAACATAAGTGTAGAATAAATTAAATATATTTTTCTTTTTTATTTAAATTATGGAATTTATTTTTATTTCCATATTTTTATTGCAAGTTTTATGGTGTGAATTTTATTGTATTTGTGTGATTATTTTTAATGAACCGGAAGAAAAGCCTATAAAATCCATAACAATATACTTGTACATGCAAAGGCAATAACAATGTAAACCATTTTGGGGATTGTTCATTAATAAATAAACTTAATATTTAATGAAACCAGTTGAGTATTAAAATGGCCTTCAACAAAATATTTGCCAGTGGTAATGATTTTTTTATGGCCACATAAAACAAAAAATCAGACATGAAAATAGTATGGAAAAAAAAAATTTTTTTTTTTCTCTCAAGTTGATTAAAAGCAAAAAGTCATGCTCATGATTTTAAGTTAAATAACGTAAATTACAGAAATCACATCGTATCTGCTGCATATGGCTTTCTGCAGTCTGGAGTTTGTTAACTTTTTTTCTCAAACTAAAAAAGTTCTTTTGAGCAAAAATATGGGTGACTTTGTAGATTAGTGGTGTAAGAGACTCAAAGAGCTCAATACTACAATGAGCAACTGTGCGTAAAAGACGACAAGAAAAGCAACGCGGTGTTGATTAAGTCAGAGAGAGAGAGAGAGAGAAGTAAGAAGCCAAGAAGTGTGTGAGGTGTGGCAAGCAAGTTATAATGTTTTCTTTAATTTAAATAAAATAATAAATAAAATGAAGTAATAATAATATGGATGAAATAAACTTTCTTTTATCCCTTTTACTGGGTAGAGTACTAAACTATCAAGCTGGGAGTCTCAGGTTAGATTCCTGCCTGGCTTTTGTTTTTCTTCTGCAGACAAGTCAAGACGCTTGATTTATTTGTATTGTATTGTGAAAACTCATTGGGAAATTTTTCTTTGCAAAAACTATTATTTTAAGCCACTAGCTGCTTAAAATTTTTTTTGAAAATTTAAAAAAGAAATGCTTCACATTTAAACTTTCTGAACCTTTTAGAGCCCTTTTAAATGTTAATAATTTGTTTCCATTGAGCACAATCCAAAAAGAAAACTTTTATTAACTTTATCCAGCTGAGATCCATAACAAAATTGCAAATATTATTCAATTTAGACTAAACTTCAATTAAACAAGCACCAATACAATTAAGCACACAACAATAGCAACCAAATAAATAAAAAAAAAGAGAGGAAAAACATATTCATAAATGAAAAATTCACAATGAAAAACAAATTGTCGGCATGTGGTCTCTATGTTCATCTGTATTTTATTTTTTTTTTTTTTATAACGAAAGGTATTTGTCCATAACAATGAATATGAATTTATGAATAAATGCAAATACATATCGACTACAACATATGCCTTCTTCCTTTTCAATACATTTTGTATTCTTTTTTTTTTTTTATTCCTTCTCTTTTTAATAATAATTTGCATGCGAATTCATATGAATTTCAACAAATTCATATGCCTCCAATTCATTTTATTTTTGGGGTTTTTTCTCGTTATATATTCTGTTTTATGCTTTTCCTTTTTTCTGTTTTTTTTTCTTTCTTGCTTTCCATTAGTACGTTATTTAATTTTTTTTTTTTTTTTTTGGTTCATATTCCTGTTCCTGTTCAAATAATTTTTTAACATGATTTTGAATGCATGCAAAAATATACCCAGACAAAAGTCAAATGGATGGACAGACAATCAGTTACATATAGATACAATAATAACCTATAGACACACACAAACACACTGATAGAAACTAAAACCATTTAAATTGTCACAATGCCATATGGATGATGACTGTAACAAATAAAGGATCTACGAGTATGTTCAAAATAAATACACACAAAAGGTGTTCCAAAATACCGGTTGCTCTATGATGGAGAGAAAAAAAGGTGTGTAAAAGAAGTAAAAGTACAGCTGACCCTTGAAAATTATTGCAAAAGAAAAGCTTCTTTTAAGACAAGTGTCTTATTTTTGGGTTTTAGCAAAATTTATTTTCACAGAGTTTCTGCTACAGTAACTGATGTTTTTTTGCTAAAACAAAATTTTCCTTAAGAAAAAAGTCTTGGAAATTAATCAATTGATTCATTTACAATTTTTCTTTTCTGCCATAAGCTGATATTTTTATTTCAGAGACTTTAGCCTGTTAGCACTTTAGTTCTTTAGCTTTTTTGCTTTCTAGTCTTATGCGGTGGCCAGTAATTCCCTTTGATGCATTACTTTCGTAGCTCCTTAGCCATTAAGTCTCATATATTCTTAACTCTTTAGCTTCTTAGCCGCTCTTTTTTTTATTCCCCAATAATGGCATTTCATCATTCCGTGCTAACATGCCGCGCATGATTGTCTAATAGTAACTTTAGCCTTTTTTATTTATTTTTTATTCTCTTAGTTTTTTTCGTATTCTGCAGCCTCTCAGAGTCTTAAACCTTTAGTTTCCTAACCTTTCAGCCTTTAGCCGCTTAACCGTTAAGCTTTTCATTCTTCTAGTTTTTTTTTTTTTGCTCTCTAGCCTCTCAAAGTCTTAGTTTTTAATTTTCAAGTATCTTAGCCACTTAGCTCTCATTAGCTTCGTAGCTTTTTAGCCTCTAAGTCACATATATTCTTAACTCTTTAGTTTTTTACCCTTTAGCCAAGCGGCCTATTTAGCCTCTAAGTCAGATATATTTTTAACTCTTTAGTTTGTTAGCTGCCAAGTTTGTTATTCTTCGAGAGTTTGTAGTTCTTAAGTCCCTAAGTTTTTTAGTCCTTTTGTTTTTTAGTCCCTTAGCGTCTTTACCTTTTAGCCACTTAGCCCTTCAGACTCTTAATACTTTAGCTTCTAGGTTCATTTATTTTTTTTATCTCCCTAACTCTGTAGCCTTTTAATTCTTTACATACTTAGGCCTCTTAGACGCTTATTTCTTGGCTCTTTATTCCCTCAGCTTGATGTTTTTTTAATCTCTTGCCTTAGTCTCTTAGCTCTTTGGCACCTTTTTCATACAGTCCCTTAACAAAATCGAAGACCAGTGTATAGTTATCCAATCTGTCTTAATAGAGACAAAATGCTTTGGCCAAATTCATAAAAAAAACATTTTTGTTTACTAAGAGCACTTTTTCTAAAGGAAATTGCCTTTATTCAGCAAAAATATTTTTTATGAATGTTGGCTGCATTCGAGGCTAATAGTGTTTTTACACTACAGCACATCTTAGAGGAATGCGTGGAAGATGTTGAAAATGAAAAAAAGTTGTTTACACTTGTAACATCTAACATCTACCATCAACTAAACTGTCGAAAAATAAAAGAAAAGAAGACGCATAATTTTCGAAAACAAAAAATATCTTAAAATAAATTTAGAAAAATCGTTCATTTTGTTGCTTTGCAAGATCAAATCCATTAAGCTTCAAAATTTGAATTTTTATTTTGTTTAATATGTGTACATACTTATGTTATGTATGTATAAATAAATGTTACTGTATAAGTGATGCCACTAAAATCGAAAATATTGCCATTTTTCTAGTGATGGCACGAAAATTATCGAAAGATGTTGAGTGAAACAAAATGAGATAGGAACATCTTGTAAAGATGTTGGAAGATGTTGATTTTTTCTACATGCATTTTATATAGGAAGATGTTGTCATCTCGCCAAATAGATGGTAGATGTTAAATGTGCTCTAGTGTAAAAACACTATAAAGCACGAGCTCATTCTGTGACTTTAAACTTTCATATAAATACAGTTTTAATGCATTTCAGTTCCTTTTTAGGAGCACCTTTTGCTTTTTTTTTACTCAACCAATAGAAATTGTTATGAACAAAACCAGGAAGTCACAAAAAATATGTAGATTTAAAATAAGAAGAAAAAAAAAATAAATATTTTTACGTTGATTCAGTAAACATGTGTTTGTATTTGAGTGAGTTGTAGGGAGAATATTATTGCAAAAATATTGAACGTACAAATATGAACCATAAAAATGTCAAATATTAAAAATCAAATATGAAAGAAATCCACAACATTCACATGCTGAACAAACATTCTGTGACATAGAAAATTGCCAATAACGTAAATATTGTTTTAAAATTTAAAGAAAACCTAAGATGACAAGTTAACTCAGTAATAAGAAGCACAGAGAAGAAAAGGAGCATAAAAAGTTTGTTCTTGATTTATTTTTTAATTTTTTTCTTTATAAATAAATATGTGGTAACAAGAAAAAATTTTTAAAGTGACTTGTTTTAGCAATTAAGTGATTGTGGTGCAAAGTATTCCACAATTAACCAGATACAAAACATTTTGATCTTAAAATGCATGCGTAAATTACAGCCAATTAAAAATTGTCGTATTGATTAAATTTTCAATTGGAACAATTAAATAAATTATTTTTTTTTAATTGAAATTCTTAATTCAATTAATTAAACATTTAATTAATATGACAAATTTTAGAATAAAAAAAAAAATTATATTATTTAAATGTTTAATTGACTCAATTAAAAGTTCATCAATATGAAAATTTTTTAATAGAATTGATTAACTAGATTTGTATGCCATATCATAGTGAATAAGAAGGCAGACGAACTTGCAAGAAAAAGTGCAGCTAGTAGTTTCATTGAAGGGAGACACAAAAATATTGGTTGGAGACCGTGGATATTAAGGAAGCGAAAAATCAATCCCAGTGCTGAATGAATTATAGTGCTGTTCTCTGATTCAAATATTTTGAGACTGACATTTTGCTTTATTTTGGGTAGAAGAAATTACAAGAAAAAAGTACATTTAGTAAAAAAAAACAAATGAATTTACTAAAGGGCTGCACAAGTATACTTAAAAGGGTTTCCAAGTAATTTTTATTATAAAATATTACACATTTTTGTAGTATTGTGTATCTTTCAAGTATGCTTGGGCATCGCTTTAGTTTTTACCTACAAAGACTATAAACTATTTACGGATATTTGTCAGTTAAACCTGCTACTTGCAACAAATGTTTCAAATATTAAGTGTCTTAAGCTTCAGGCTTAAAGTTTATTCAATTTTATTTCATTAATTCAGTTTAATTTATTTCTTAAAATTTTAAAAAGAACTTTGGAAACACTGATTTGTTTTTTATATTAAACATTTTGAAAATTATGCTTTAGTTTTTTTTAACTGAATTTGAAAACAAAAATCACTTGCCTGCTGTTTTCCCACCCAACTGAAATGGGAATCTATTCCTTATTTTATTGTTTTTGTGTAAAAAGTAAATTTAATTTAATTTAGGCCTTTATCCAGGTGTCATGTTTGTCAATTTTTTTTTAATTCTATTTTATAGCATAACATTTACATAAAAAAATATTTTCTTATTACTTTTTCCAAAAAATAAGTTTTTTCGCCATTTGTTTGGCACAAACATATTAAGGCCAACCTATGCAGAGTTTAATGCAAAAGATGCTGCAGATAAATAATTTTCTGGCTTTTTTATTTGTATTTTGCTACGATATGCTGCATTTGCACTAAACGCTGAATACAACCAATGGTTTTGTATGTGCAATAGTGAAAAAGCTTTCTCTCACAACTGTGCAGTAGTAATGAAATGAAAATGTAAAATTTTAATTAAAAGTTTTGCTAGAACTGTGTTTTAATGTCAGGGTGTCATAAAGTATTAAAAGTGAAGTTCATATATGACTTTGCTTGTGTTGCCTGCAAAAGTAAGAAAATAAAAAATTAAAGAAGAAGAAAGACCTAGTTAGTTGAAAATTTAGTTTTTAGTTTGTGGCATCATAACAAGCTAAATGGTGGCAAACACGCACTTTTATAAACGAAATATTTTCTTCTTTAATGTGGCATAATTTGCAACTTAATGTTACCTTTTGCTAAAACAAAATTATTTGTGTGTTTTAAATAATTTACGTAACAGAAGTCTTGAATTATTGCAGTTGATCATTAAGCTTTACAATAGATTTATGTTACTTAATTGGTATGATAAATGTTAATTTAATCAATTAAGTATTTAATTGAAACAATTAAGAATTTAATTAAAACAATTAAGTATTTAATTGAATTAATTAAGAATTTTTTTTAAACAATTAAGTATTTAATTGAATCAATTAAGTATATAATTGAATCAATTAAATATTTAATTGAATCAATTAAGTATTTAATAGAATCGACTAAGTATTTAATTGAATCAATTAAGAATTTATTTGAATCAATTAAGTATTTAATTGAATCAATTAAGAATTTATTTGAATCGACTAAGTATTTAATTGAATCAGTTAAGAATTTATTTGAATCAATAAAGTATTTAATTGAATCAATTAAGAATTTATTTGAATCAATTAAGTATTTAATTGAATCAACTAAGTATTTAATTGCATCAATTAAGTATTTAATTGAATAAATTAAGTATTTAATTGAATCAATTAAGTATTTAATTGCATCAATTAAGTATTTAATTGAAAAAATTAAGTATTTAATTGAATCAATTAAGTATTTAATTGAATCAATTAAGTATTTAATTGAATCAATTGAGAATTTATTTGAATCAATTAAGTACTTAATTGAATTAAATAAGTATATAATTAATATGATATTTTTTTTAAATTTGTCATATTTATTAAATGGTTAATCGACTGAATTAAGAATTTCAATTAATTCATTTAATAATTCGAATTGAATATTTAATTGACAGTACTTTATACAGGGTCCGCCAAATAACTTTTTTTTTGAAAATGCTATAAAAACATCGAGTGTAGCTTTGGCTGTGTGGCACGTAGCGCCGTCCTGTTGAAACCAAATGTTGCCAATATCCTCCTCTTCAATTTTTGTGAACAAAAATTCGTTCAACATGGCCCGATAACGATCGCCATTGACTTAACGGCCACTCCTTGCTCATTTTCGAAAAAAAATGGCCCAATTATGTCTCTGGACCAAAATCCGCATCAAACAGTGACTCGTTTTGGGTGCGTCGGCTTTTCAATGTATGCGTGCGGGTTTTCTGTGCCCCAAATGTGACAATTTTGCTTGCTTACATACCCGCCAAGATCAAAATGAGCTTCATCTGAAAAGATGATTTGTTTTGGCAAAATTGGCATTTTCTGTAAGTCGATCGCAGGCCCATTTAGCGAAGCGAAAATACAACCATATTCTTTCAGCGGAAGGATAAAACTAATTATCTGTCAAATCAGACATGAGCTAAGTGTTACCATTCACGAAATAAGCACTAGTTGAAAAAAAAAATACGTTCAATGGCGGACCCTTTATATAAATTTTATTAACATAAAGTCCGAATTAAAAAAAAAAAATATGCTGCTAACAAAGCTTCGCAAAAACTAAATTTATTAATAGACGTTACCAACTCAGGACTTAAATAGTTTCACATGCTACACATAAATTCATTTTGTATAAAAAAAATGTTTTTTTAACTCAAAAAAAAATTGTTCCAATTAACTTTAGCAACCAAACAGAGACAAAAAAAAAAAAATGATAGAAGCGAAAAAAAATACCAAGAGAAAAATCAACGTTAACCATATTTTAAAAGTAAATAAATGAATATGTTACAAACAAACACATACAGTTAGTAAAAGTGCAACAAGGAAAATAGCTGTTAACACAATAGCGGCTAAAATGTGATAAGAAAAATTAGCAATCTTAATTACAAAATTTATTAAATAAAAAAAATTTACAAAATTAATTTTCTTATTATCAACAGGGGCCAAAAAGCACCGTGACCTGTAAGATCTTTTAGGCAGCCTAATTGCCAATTAAAACATACAGAGACTTCTTACTAATCTTTTAAAAACTGTGGATTTAATGCAATTAAATATGAATTCGAAGATGTGTTGCAGTGACAACTAAAAAAAAAACAAACCTAAAACAATGTATAAAACATTATCATGCATGCCCTTGCTCAAAGATTTATTATAAATTAAAAAAAAGCTTGATTTTATAGGGCGTTGCATACACTGAAAAAACTCGTAAATTTCTTGCACGTTGTCAGTAATCCAATGAAAAAATATTATTATTTTTGTGCCAGTAATACATTGTATTTCATTACTTGAAAATTACATTAATGAAAATTTTAATAAAAATACATTAAACGTGTTTTAGTAGAAATATGGGATTTTTTCAAATGCTGAATAAATTTTATTCTTCCATTTTATGAACTTTTTCTTTAATCTTATAAAATTCAGTTTTGGATTTATTGAACCTTTTTTTATAGAAAATAAATAAATACGAGTACTTTCTTTAAGTTAATGAAAATAATTATTGAATTTCATGAAATTATTCATTATTTTCATAAGCAAATTTCATTACTTCAATGAAATTATTCATTATTTTAATGAAAACATTTCATTCATACATATAATAAAATAATTCCTTTTTTAAACTGAAAATATTTCATTTACTTGTAAAAATTTTCATTGAATCCATGAAAGCATTTTTTGAATTTATGAAATATTTTCCAGAAAAAATAAAAAAATATTTTCTTTGAGTTAAAAAAAATATTTCAATATTTTAATAAAATAATTTACTATTTTTATGATAAAAATTTAATTAAGTAAATGAAATTATTCATTACTTTCATGAACAAATTTTATTATATCAATGAAATTATTCATTCACTTTAAAAAATGTTTCATTCGTGTATATAATGATATAATTCTTTTTTTATATTGAAAATATTTCATTAATTTTGTGAAAATTTTCATTGAATCCATGGAACAAATTTTTTAAGATTTAAGAAATCTTTGCCATAGAAAATAAATAAATATTTTCTTTCAATGAAATTATTCACTATTTTTATGAACAAATTTTATTCTTTCAATGAAATTATTCATTAATTTTGTGAAAATTTTCATTGAATCCATGGAACAAATTTTTTAAGATTTAAGAAATCTTTGCCATAGAAAATAAATAAATATTTTCTTTCAATGAAATTATTCACTATTTTTATGAACAAATTTTATTATTTCAATGAAATTATTCATTAATTTTGTGAAAATTTTCATTGAATCCATGGAACAAATTTTTTAAGATTTAAGAAATTTTTGCCATAGAAAATAAATAAATATTTTCTTTCAATGAAATTATTCATTATTTTTATGAAAAATTTTATTACAGTAAAGCTGACTTCAAAATAATATTTTTTTAGAATTCCTTGATCCACTTGTGAAATATTAAAATTTTAATTTTAACGTTCGTGCTTTATATGGCAAAAATCCTGAAAGTTGAAAATGTTTTCACCACCACTGTGTGTTCAAAATAAGCTGTGAACAATTTAACCAAACCTGTCGTGATAACCAACTAACGAAGTTGGTTTTATATCCACTTAAATGTGTATGACTTTATATTTTTTTTTTCAGCTTTTACTTTACAACAGCAGCAATAAAAAGTCAAGTTAAAAAAAAATGTGAATGTAGGTGAGAAAAGTAGTTAAAAAAAGCACATCATCAATGAATGTTGGCTGGGTATTTGCCGAAATAAAAAATCACACAACAAAATAAAAACAAAATGCAGCCAACATCTTCTACAGCAACAGGAATTACTAGGAATCTACAAAGTCATTTTCGAATAAAACAGTCACCATACCCACCAACAACAACAACAGAGGTTTTTAGTAAAATAAGGTAAAGGTATAGTAAACACACACACACGTACCCACAACACATGCAGCCACAACAAGGACTACAGAAACCATGATTGTGTATCTGTGTGTGTGTTTGCCATTCGTTTAACGTTTGGATTTTGGTCGTTTGTTAAAGTGGTTTTCATTACTCGTACCCAGCTTAAATGTAGCAATATTTTCCGAGATTTTTTTTTATACGACTACGAGTATGTGGGTGTTAAAATGCATAAAAAATTTATATATTTTTTTTTAAATTTTCTTGCAAATTCTTTTCCCAATTCTTGTTCCCTATTAAAATTCCTTAAACATAAAGCATAAACAAGAGTTTATTTAGAGATTTAAAGTGCAATAAATAATTTTAAACAAATTGTTGAGATGAAAACTTATTTATCTCAATCATAAATTTGGCTGCAAGTTGTAACCTTTTTAAGGGTTCAGCTTTTAGCAAGTTTTATTAATTAATTTGTGGCATTAAGGAAGAAAATTTCTAAAAAGTCTTCAATAGTGATCAGCTGCAGATGCTACTTCAGTTAATTTAATTGCTTTCAAATGCCAATAAGACAGTAAATTTTGCGATCATTAAGTAAAAAAAAAATCATTAAAGAAAATCTGCCATAATCATAGTGACAAAAAAGTACATTTTTATTAAGAGCTGACTTTTGTTAGTAAGAATTTAATGAATTTAAACTTTAGTGTGTTTATGATTATGAGCTAAAATAAAAATTACAGCAAATAACGCTATACGATATAGAATAGTTTCAACAGTGAAATTTTCACTTAAAATATTAATCAGTTTAAGGGTCATTATTACAAGTTACCGATAGAAAAGACTTTATAAGTCAAATATCGAGCTTTTGGTTTGGCATTAAATTAAGTTAAATAAGTGGTAGAGTGCCCTTAACTATCCATCCAAATTACGTTTCAAAATTGTAGCCAAAAAAAAAATATTTAGCCCGCAAAATTTTCACTTTAACTATAGAAAGTTGTAACTTAATAGTTTTAGCAAAAAAAATAGTTCCGTGACTGTTCCATGCCAATAAAAATTATTTAAAATTATATATTTCCTATGCTAGAGTGCAGCAAGACACAGAATGACACAGAATTGAGTTTAACATCAATCAGGTATGATTAATCCTATAGCAATTACGAGATTCGTAAGCAGCCTGGGTTTCTAGTTAGGACTGGACTACACAATAGATCTTAAAGGTTGTAACTAATGATCATAATAGTAATAAACAAAATTAAACAAATGCCTTTATTTTGTAAAACGCAATGGCTTGATTCACTCAGCTGAGTAATTTTTTTTATTTTTTATTATAAATTACCGCGTTCAAGTAAGGATTGTTAGTTAGCGGACCTTCTTAGATATCTAAATGTCAAGGGGTAAATCTAGGTCACTTTACAGCTACATAGTCTTGGCGAGTAGGAGGCTTAAAACGGAGTCTTGCGACTTTGATTGAGGGCCATTTAAACTAACCAGCCCACCAAGGATTGTTGGCGTTGCTAAAGCTGTTTTTTACGTTATTATTCGTATGAATACTTGAAAAATGGTATTTTATAAAACGTAACGCCTCATAATTTGTCACCTGAGAAGTCAAAAGAAACACTTAGAGTTTTCTAGCGTTCTATATAAAAAATAAAAATTTTTTTATCAAAAGTATTGAAAAAAGGGATGTATGTTAAGTAAACTGTTTCAGAATCATAAAGTTTAAAGAACAAAAAAGGAAACAATGGGAAAAAAGAAAATAATTGTCATTGGAAACATTGGAAAATATTTGTTTCCAGTGTAAGCCAACTGGCAATTTTCTGTAAATTGGATTTTTTTTTTTTAAATTAAATATTTATTTCAGACAATTACAAAAAGCCTAGACTAAAACCATTACAATTTAATATTAAAAGCAAACTATGATAGGCCTGATTATGATTATCGTTGTCGTAACGGAAACAGTAATATGTGGCAACACCGGCCATATGTTTTATATGGGCTTGTCGTGAATTCGCCTACAACAACGACACTCGTAATATGTAATGGTTTGAGAATAATCTAACAAGTTACACGTGTTAAACGTTGGTTTCACGCAAAGACGTAGTGATTTATAACATTGGAAAATTGCCATTCAGCGTTGGCGTTAGGGTTGGGAAAGCCTTCAGCAAGTGATTTACAAAATAAGGCCGAAAACTTGGACTGCAATTATTCTATAAACTGTTTTCAGAATTGATTATAAAAAAAAAATACAACGATTTTCTTTATAAAACTAGTTTTTCTCATTACTAAATTGAAAGAAACTATTTCAATAATAAAAAAAAAATCATGAAACCTTAACAAAATCAAAGTTCATTTTTTTGTATTATAAGCATGAACAAGAAAACAAGAAGAAGAGTTAGAAAAAAAATAAATTTATTTTCCAACTACTTTTTCTATTGTAAAAAAAAGTCCAGTTTAAATGTAAATTTTCTTTATAGTTGTTGCGCTGCAATTTTCCATTTTCTTCTACTACATTTTCACAACTTTCAGGACTGTCATGTTTACCCGTTTGCATAAAAATAAACTTAAACAAAACCAAAAAAAAAAAAGGGGGAAAACTTTAAAGTAATGAAAAATAATGAAAATGGCAAAAGCAAAAAAAAAAAAAACAAACTTAAGGAAGAACGCAATAGAAAGTTTTGCAATGATTTCATTTGATTTCTGGAATTAGTGTAGATCCTTTTGGGTTGTGATATTTTATGTGGATGTAAATTTTGTTTTTTTTTTTCTAAATACCGTGAGTCAGTGTTAGTGTTGTTGTTGCATAATTTTTCATTTCCTTACTCTGGGTAGTTTCCACATAATACGAGTATACAAAACTTTGATTTTCTTTAAAGTCCCAATCTTCCTTTTAATTTTAAAGAAAAACAGAAAAAAAAAGTTAAATTCTAGTATGCCGATTTTTATATACCCTGCACTGCAATAGACAATTTAACAACAAAAAATTATTAATAAAGATTTTTAATGAAATGGCAAAATATTGATTAAAAAAACTTTCTTTTTATTAATAATAAAATAAATAATTAATAAAGAAATTCAATAAAAAAATCCGCTTTATAGTGAGATTCAAGAAACTTTTAAATTAAAAAAAAAAGTATTCAATAAAACAATTTCTTTTAATAGAGAATTATTTTGGTCACTAGAATTATAACACAGTACAACAGCCAATCTGGGGGGTGAGAAATTCCAAGTCAGGGTGATGGTACTAGGTCAAAGGGTTTGGCGTTCGTATGTGTCAGTTTTTTTTATGACCTTTTAAATTTTTTCCTTATCTTGATGTTTTTTCGCTTAGTTGTAACATTTTGGCAAAAAAAAAAAAAAAAAAAAAAAAAAAAAATTTCTCGCCCCCCAGACAATAATCCCAAAAATGTTCCATAGTGTAATTAGCACTATGAAAGCAAACAACTCACGTGTAGTGCAATCCAGTAACTTTTAAGGGTTCGACAAGTTTTTCTGTTTGCACTAACGAATGTGTGATTTAGGAGTTAAAAATTCAGCACTAATAAATATGAATATCCTGTACAACAACCATACAGGCTACAAATTACCATCTATAACAACCAAAAATGGTTTATTTTTTATTGAAGAGTCATTCTGGCTGTTATTTAAAAATTTCACTGAATCGCAAGTCTTTTAATTAACTATTTGTAACCAAACTTTTTTCTTAAAAAATTGAATAGTGAATCGCACTACTGACAGCCTTATTTTTAAAAGTTGCCCAAGCAAATTTGAAAGGGCTTTCAAACAATTTTAATTATAAATATTGTAATGATGTGGGGCTTTCAAGTATTCTTGTGCAACCCTTTAATTGGTACTCAATTTATAAAAAAATTTTCATTTTAAACAAATTATAATTTAAGTTAAATTTAATTTAAAATATTTTTATTACAAAAATTCTGAAATAAATATTTTATAACAAATAAAGAATTTAAAATTTTTGGCAAAAATTAAAAACTGTCTTCCAATACGATTTCCATGTTCGTAGTTCTATTACACACAAGCCTCAAGCCAACAGATCGATTGCTTGGTTTCACATAACACACATGAAGGTTTTAAAAATTTCCATAAAAAAACAAAACAGAAATGAATGAAAAACTAAAATTTCGATTGTTTTTTTTATTTGCTTAGCCATTTGTCAGCCGGTTGTTTTGATTCTTTGCACAGACTTTGGCATTATGATTTCTAACAAAACTGCCTACCAGGTTTTTTTTTTTTTGTGGATTATTTACTTTAAGCAAAATAGCCAAAAGCCCATCACACAGAAAATGGTCAAAAATAAAGGTAGTCTGGGTCTTTCACTCAAATATCAGCTACTTAGAAACCAATCGTGCTGAATTTTAATAGCAATTGAACCATATTTGGGTCTCATTTCCCAAATTTTGGTAATTGGCAACAGAACAGAGCCAAAGCCGGTGTCGGGTAACATGTATGATAGACAGATGGCTCGAAAACGGTTGAAGGTGTATTAGCAAAGGTATTTGGTTAAAGCACAGAATGTCAGTATGGGAACGAAACCGTCGTATGGCGGACAAATCATTCAAAGAAGTTTCTGAATTCTTAATGAAAACTAAGCTCTGGGAGGATTTGTAGCTTGAGGATGGTGTTATAATAAGTCTATTTTAGCTGCAGTGACCAGGTGACTTGATCTCGCTCCTCATTTTAATTCTAATTCTAGAAAGACTGAAATAAGTCACAGATTGTTATGCTAAACTTTTCTGTAGTAGTGATTGCAACGATTACAGACAGACAGATGGACAGACGGACAGACAAGCATCGAATATATTTATAAGGATTCAGAGCGGCTCATATACGGTGTAGAAACTACAAACAGAATCATATATTTTTTTACTTACTTACAGTGAACGGTGTAAAAAGAAAAGCATTTTTGCTTTCTTAAATCCATCTACAATTTACATTTTGTTGGCTCACTGCTTGAGGTTGATCGTAGTTAAACCAAAAAATTACATTTGGTAAACACAAACTCTAGCTGCCATTTTTTTCTTCCTTTTCATTTAACTTCTTATTACTAGATTTAAAAAAAGAAGGAAAGTATGTTTTTTTTTCTTTAGAATTTCTGCTCTTCGCAACACTTTCTTGATTTTTGTTGTGGTTGTTCCAATTTTATCTAAATACGTTTAAGAAAAACTTTATTTTTTACCTGATTTATTTCAATTTTCATAATAAATTCTGACCAGAACATTTACTGGAAATTTACAATTTGTTTATGTTGTTTCATCTGCTGTTCCATCTCCTAAAGGTCTTCTTTCCTGTGTGTGTGTGTGAGTGTGTTTGTTTGTTATATTTCTTATCTTGTTATCAAAGTTTTTTCAGCTTGTGTTTGTGTGTGTATTTAACTTTTCTATTTGATTTTATTTCTTAAAAGTTTCTTTTTTAATAAAAAAAATGGAATAAGTTTTTTATACAATAACTTTTTTCTTTTTCTTGAAACAGTTTTTATTCTGCTTGTGCATTTGTTTTTTTTGGTTGTTCAATAACTGCAAATAGTAGTTGTATGTAAGTGTGTGTGACTTTCTTTTGGAAAAAGTAATCATTTTAATAAAAAGATATTAGCCATAATGAGAGACCGTTGGCCGATTTGTCAATAAACACATACATAAATAGAAACGCATACATACAGCTTCAATGATGATCAAAATTTTAATTGAATCAAAAAATTTTTAAATAAAATTAACGGTCAGGCTTCTTATGAAGAAAATTTTCGTTCGCTTTTACATCAGACGACAAACAGCAGATTTTTTCTCTTTGTGCGAATGTAAATGGCAAAATCACTCACGTCTCTCAGAACATTTTTGGAATTTTACAGTGGACATTCCAACATGAAAACGCCAAAAAATTCACACTGCCTGAGTGGTAAAGTCATAACTACGTAATCAAAATGTTAATGTGCTCGATTGGACGCCTTACTAACTGCACTTTAACATTATTGTATGATTCTGGCAAACAGTCTACTATCAAAGAGGAAGGGACTTATTGAAGGCATAAAAGTGATTTGGTCCACCATTTCGCTTGATTACATTAATTTATTGTATGATTCTATACCCTATCGAATTTACCAAACAACTTGTGAAAATAGAGGCTCTACGCATTATTAGAAAGATCTAAAATGTACAAATTTTTATAAACTGTAAATAAAATTAAAATGTTTTATTGAAAACTGTCTTATGCATATGATGCAAATTTTGAAGGCATTTTTGTGACTTTTTTTACAAAATTTTTTATAAAAACAAATCCAGTGTATATATTGAACCCATTCTTTTAGTATTATAATAACAACTAAATTACCTTTAAATATAAATAAAAATTAAGTTTATAGCTAATTTTTTATTAGCTACAACCTTTTATAAAAATTGTGTTATAGGATCCTATTCATTTTCACCAACATAAATGCGTAGTTTCAATGTTGAATGTGTTTATCAGCCGCGTAAAGATTTTTTTAATAAAAGACTTAAGCTAAAAACTTTAAATTTTTACACTTTTTATATAAAATCAAAAGACTTAAGCTGTAAGCTTCACAAATGATTTTTGCACGCAAAGAAAAAAGATGGATGAATATGGTCACCTCAAACATAGTGTGTTCTTCACAAAAATATTATTATTAATTTTAAGCATCTAAACATTATTCTGATCGCGATAAACATGTTTCTAGTTATTTTTAACCATATTATGCTTAGTGTCTTAAATCAACCATATAATTATCATATTATGTTTAATAAAATTTTACTTGAAATCATAAATATGTTCATAGCAAACATAATAATGATAAAAATATGGTTGAATGTAAATTGCTTTCCATTTGGTCTTTTCCGCAACCATATAAATAAAGGGAGTATAAGACAAAAACTTAATTGTTGAATCTCAACTGAGCTTTGTGGCTGAAGTGGTTAAGTGGCGAGTTAATGCTTCTTAACTAAGTGTTCGCAAGTTCGAGCCCTGGTAGAGTCAACTAAAATTTAAAAAAATAAATTTAAACTCAATGTTGTATTATGTAATATGTAAATAATAATACTATAAATAAATACAAATTGATAGAAAAGAAAAATAATGGAATAAAAAAAACTTTATTTATACAAAAATTTTTAATTAAAATTTTTTTAAAAATCATATTAAAATATGTATGCATTAAAAAAAATTTCTTGCCTTGACCGGGGGTTGAACCGCAACATCTGTAGTTAAAAGCTATTTTTAATATCTTTGATTTAAAAATATATATGGTTAGAATCAATCATAAATCTAACCATACTATGTTTCCACCAGAATATGGTTGCCTCAACCATATTTTTTCTTTGCGTGTGGAAATAAAAGACTTAAGCCAGAAACTTTGCTTTTTTTCAAATTGGAATAAAATTTTTGTTTTTTATGTTTGTATTTGCGTCAAAAAATTTAAAAAATTATAAAATAAATTAAAAATTTTAATAAAATAAAACTGGGGTTACACACAGAAAACAATTCGGTTGTAAAAACTAAATATGCTAACATTCAAAAACTCAGTTGTGGTAATCAAAATTTTTAATTGTTATAACCAAAATTCAATAATATAAACCAAAAATTAATTCTCTTAAAAATAACTTGACTGTGATAAAGATTTACTATTACAATTAAAAAATTTTGACTATCTTAACTGAATTTTTGAATGATTTTAGTTCCCACAGTCGAAGTTGTTTTCTCGGTATATGATCATTAAAAAATAGGTTTTATTTTGTTTTTTTTTTTTAACTATTTTATTAAAAATAAATTTTAAAGGCAAAATAGTGTTTGTAGGGTCAATTGGTGTTTAAAAAACAAGACAAGCAGCTTCGCAGATTTGTGTTTAAAAAAAAAATAAAATTAAATAAAAAAATGTTTGATTAAATTTTTAATAAAAAACAATAAATATTTAATTAAATTATAATATGTTTTTAAGAATCAATTAAATATTTATTTCAATCAATTATCAATAAGACATTATTTTTGTTTAAAAATTTTCTAGGCAAAATTGCCACCCTAAACATTAATTGAATTGTGGCATAAGTTGCAACAGTTGGGAAACTTTAACATTTCTCTTATCCAAAACGGCTTTTATCGATTTTCGATTATGGTTTACTGAATTATTATTCACCGCCATTTGCAAAAGTTGTAGTAAAGCAACAACGTGCCTTCTGACTGACTTCTGCTACCCTGCTCATTAACTTATGCTGTTGGCATTAAACAAATTGCATTTTTATCATTTCCGTTTCAAGCTCATCACAATTAACATTTTCTTTATAAAATACAAGCTATTGTTTTCTATGTGCATTTTAAATATCATTATCATCCTCAGCAGCATCAGCATTTTCATTATTTTTATTTTTATTGTAATTTCATTTTAAAATAAAAGCCAATAAAAAATAAACCTTTTTGAGCAGCAGCCAGCATTAACATGTTCTTCCAACAGCCGGAAGCTAATGATTTCTCTAATACAAGACGACTCTTCAAGAGCAACTAATTTTTGTTAAATACACAATCATTGTTTTACCTGCAAGCCAACTAAACATCATTATCAGCTTCAATTAATGTTGACTACATTATTGTTGTTTTTTTTTATAATTTTTTTTTTTTTTTTTGAGTTTCAGTTTCTATTACATTTTCCATGCGTTTATCTTAACTCGGTGTATGTTTGTGTGGGTGTGGGTTTGTGTGTACAAATTTATAAAATAATAATAATGTCCTTTTTGTTGTTGTTTTTATGCTTTTGCTTTTGCACCTGACAGCTATAAATGCAAATAGAAAAACATTTCTTTGCTCTTGATTGAGTCGTTGCTTGTATTTAGATGTTGAATTGTAAAAAGTTTAGAAATTCTCCAAGACATTAAAGATGACAACCAGGTTATCAAGCTATCACAGATAGAAAAGGAATCACAAAAAATAAAAAAAATAAAAACAACAAAAGACATACAAAGTGTACACAGTTACTTGTTCCATCAACAATCCAATTAAAACGACACAAGTTTAACTAATGAAACATCTAATGATGACAGAGGAAATTTAATTGTTCATCATTTTGTATGCAGCAATTTTTTGCTTCTTCTTTAATTATTCAATAACTGGGCTAAATAAGTATTAAAAGCGTTCAGAAAAAACATTTTTTTTTATTGTTTGTTTTAAATGCTTTAAGGGCAATGATGTTGAGTGCAAGATAACTCATTTTCTGGGCTAATTATTCGAATGGTTGGTTGTACGGTTTTTTATGCTTTTTGGTTTGGAGGCAATAAATTTAAATTTAAAATTTATTTTTACAAAGAAAAATTATAATTAACGTGAACAGAGAAGTTAATCTATTGAAAAATAAAAATAAATGAAAAAATTTGGATTCTGATAGCTGACTGCCAAAGAGGTGGTTAAATAAAAATACAAGTGTAGAGGCGTTCTGAAAGTTTATTTCTACTTTTATTCTATGTTTTATAATTAATTAAAGTTTCTTTCCTTTCATGCCATTTAATGCTTAGAAAACTCCAGATAAATTTAAAAAAATAAATTTTTATTTGGATGCAAATTCATTAATTAATTTCAATTCCTTCCATTGGACAAACTGCATTGTAATTTCTTTTATACCCTTTAAAATAAATTTTTCTTGAATGCCAAAATATAAATTTTTATTAAACGGATGGGGCAAAAGTCCCCCTAACCATTTTGATTTGCTATAACTTGGCTCAAAGAGAAGATAAATAAGTTTGGTTTTCATAAAAAGTTTATTTGGTTTTTACATTTTTCGTTATAATTGGAAAATTATATAGACTAAATGATGACCGCTATTCGCTATGCAACTTTTGCCTCTTTTTAAGGCATTTTTCATGACATCCTGCAACAACTCAGGCTGAATTTCTTCAATTTCGTGAAGAATATTGTCTTTAAGATGTTGCATGAATAAGCCCTTTTCACATCAACTTTTGATTTTAAAAAAATCTCCTAAGAAAAAGTGTAGTGCTGTTAAATCTGGAGATCCGGCTGGCGAAATTAGTCTTCATGGAAAAATGTCATTCTATAATTGAATTGTTGAACAAGCTGTGTGTGCTGTGGCGGAAACCACTTGCCCTCCTGCTAGAGTTAAATAAAAATTCAAATTAAAAATTTATTTAAATTAATGGAATTTAAAAAAAAATTAAATAGAATAAAAATTTTATTTAAAAAAATTTATACGAGTATCAAAATGCTTATATCGGGTGAGGCAAAAGTCCCTCTACCATTTTGATTGGCTGGTCATGCTAAATCGCCATTCAATAATTGCATTATTGAACGAGCTGTGTGTACTGTGGCTTAAACTTGCTGCAACTACATGTCCTCTAGTCCTTGTTCTTTTATTTCAGGCCCAAGAAAATTTCAAATCATGTCTTGGTACCGTTCAGTAGAAACAGCAACTCCAACACCTTGGTCATTTTCCAAAATATAGAGGCCAATGATGTTGCCAGCATGAATACCACATCATACAGTTGTTTTTAGTAAATAAAATAATGTTTCATTGATTAATTGAGGAGGCTCTTCAATTTATTGACGTGGCCATTGAGAAAAAAATTATCAATTTAGACACAAAAAAAATTCAATTTCACCAGACAGCCTTATAATTGCATTACTGTACTCAACTAGTAAATCAGAATCTCTGGGTAACAATTTTTGGATTAAGCGAATTTTCAAATTTGCCTTAAACTGCGTACAGAAATGTATTACTGGGAACCATAACTCCGAACAGATGTTTCTGGAGTATCGTGCACCAGTGCCACATTTTCAGAACGAGGCCTGTCTGCTATCGTTTCGTACTGTTAAAAATTCGCATGTCAACGATAAATTGTGGTTTTGTGAGATATTGGACGATATTGTCAATATTGCTACTTCTTCTTGAGGAGTATTTTGAACGTCTACACATTACAAGAGTTAAAGCGAAACTGAGCTAAACGTCTCCATCAAAAGGGGCTTTGATTCCACTTTGTTTTAAAAAAAATTTACGTAGACTTTAAAATAAAGTTTTTTACAAAATTTTACGAAAAATTTCGATAAATTTTTTTTTTTTAGGTTAAAGTATAAAAACATTTTTTATTTATTGTTAGTCATGTTATTTGTATTCAAATAAAGTGTCATGTAATGCCAGCCTACCTTTGTTGGTGCTTAGAATTTTTTTCTTGTGATAAAATTAAATATTTATGTTAAAGTTTTCTCACTCTCTCCGTCCCTTCATCTTTAGTGCGCAGTGAAGGAAACGAAGTTTCAAAAGAATTTCTTATTTGATTTTTATTATTTATTACAACGAAAAGATGGAAGCAAAATTCTTAAAAAAGTTATTAATTTTCCTGCAAGCAATATGTATACGAGGGTTGAGGTTGTTCGAAAAGTAATTTCTAGTTTTTTTTTTTTTTTTTGGAAAATGAAAAGCAATTTTCTTTCAAGTGGTTGAAGGGCTATCTCACGCCACTTTGCATTAAATCATGCCTTTATCGTGTCCTTATCAGCTTCAACCAACCTTCCAGAACTTGAATTTTTGAAATCAAAATTTCTTTATCGAAATTTTTTACACCGGTTCTGGTACTGGCATATTGCTAACACATCTTCTTTCTCGCTTGAACAGTAATTTCGTATTTTCTATAAAAATATGAAGAAAAAGCTCCTTATTGCTCTTCATATTTAAGAAGTCGTGTTGTAATTACAGATCATGATGATACTTAAAAATAAAAAAAAAAAGGTCACCAACTAAAAACTAAGGCGTAGAATTATTTGATAACACACACAAGCCTTGCCATATAAGCTCTCAAAACGTAATCATGGCTTGAATCCTCTGTATCAAAAAATAATTACTAGTTGTGATAATCTGTAATTCAAGTCGTTTTGACAAATTAAGGGGTTAATTAATTTAAGTAAGTAAGAAAAATAAAAGATATATAAAAACGAAAGAAACTTTAAAATCCAATTTTTTATAGAGTTAGACGGAAGCCTGGAACACGCCGTTCTCTCTCGTATAATTAGTGATCAAAATATAGTTTTATTTTGTAGTCTGCAGTATAATTTTTAATAAAAGAAAGACCAGGGTAGGCTGGCTAGATTTAACACTGGAAAAAAGTAAAGAAGAAAATTTTTTGTTAAAGAAAAAAAAAACAGAATTTTTAATAAAAAGAAGTAAAAGCAGGACTTCACCATGCTGTCAACTGTAGTGCCTGGCTTTGTGAGCAAAAGCAATTAGTTTTGGGCGCCCCCATATACCGGTGGGTTACAGATTCGATGCCTGCCCTAATCTGTTTTCTACACTCAAGCAAAAAAGCTTCTCTGACTTGTGTTTTTTATAAAAAAATTATTTCTCACTATTTTTTAGTTTATCCCTCCCTCTGCTTCTTATTTATTTGTTAACTTTCTAGCGCTATATTTTTGCTTCTTCTTAGGTGTCTCAAAAGGAACTTATCAGTGAAACCAAATGAGTCCTCTTTTCTTTTTCTAAGCAACCTAATCTGAGACTCTTAATTTTGAAAAACAATTTTTAATTTAAACTTAAATTTTTCGTTATTTACTGAATCTCAAATGCTGCTGATGAAAAAAAAAGGATTTTTCCGAAAGCGCCGCTCCAGCAAATCAGTGTCTGGGAATTATATAAATTTTTTTATTCAATAAAATTAATATACAATGAAAAATTTTTATAAATAAGAATCTCAAACAGCAATACAAATTAATTTCTATATTAAAATTTTTAGTAACTTAAAAATTATATGTAATAATTTCTATTTGGAATTTAAAAGTTTAACAAAATATTAATCTTTATTTGTGCTTAAACTTAAAAATTATTTTTTTTTTATTTTTAAATCACCCTCGGCTAATTGATATTTATTTTGTTTAAAATAAAAAGTTGAAATTTTGAATTTATTAAAGAATTTTGCATAACAAAAAGCTACTTGAATAAAACATGTTCAAACAGCTACACACAATACATGCAATGCATACCCATCAAACCATAAAAGTAGATTTTTTCTGAAGTCAGACTTGTCATGCGGATATCTTGGTAGTTGTTTGTTTGAACAAATTTCACTTTTTGCAAAACAAAAATATTTTTAATTCATAAGTGAACACAATATTAAAAAATAAATATAAATATAATAAATAAGAATACAAAGAAATAATTTCAACAAAAGCAGCAACATAGACCGTTACAAATAATTCTTGAAACCATAACAGACTACCTAGCATGTGTAGCATGCATGTATATACGATGGAACACAAACAATTGTTCAAACCATAACAGATCAACTTATCATAGGTATCATACATGTATGAATTGGTATCATACAAGATGTAAGTAAATTAATAATTCGCAATTGCTACATATGATGTAGAGGGGGGGAAGGCGTAACAGACACCGTACGAACTATATTTACAAGCAAATTGCTTCAACTATAGTACGAAGTCTTTATAAAAATTAAACATCGTTCGTTTTAATTGCAACGGCTAACCCGTTGTAGCAAATTTGTTTGTTAGATTTTTATGTAAAAGAAATTGACCATGCCCATTTGTTTGCCTGCTTTTTAAATTATATCTAAAATTGAAGATTTTAGCTAATTTAAGATTTTGATGGTAAGAAAAACTCACCACGCCCAATTTTACGCTAAGATGATTTGCTTTTTTTTTTTTTTTCGTTGTACGTTCGTCTTAACTCAGTTTAGGTTTTTATGGAAAGAGCATTTTATGGCGCCCATGTTTACGCCTACTTTTTAAATTCATCTCAAATCCGAGAGCCGCTGAACCGATTTGCTTTTTTTTTTTGTTTTTTTTTTTTGTTTTAAATGCGTCATAACTTAAATAATCTTAAATTTTTGTAGAAAAAATTTAGCAGGCCTATTTTTACATGATCTTTTTAAATTTATATCAAATCTGAGAAAGGCTGTACCGACTTTACAAATGTGTTTATTGTCTGTAGGCACATACACTCTGAAGAATATTAAAAATTTCTTTATGAACCGTAAGAGATTACGGGATGGTACATCAGCCGTTTTAAAGTTAAAGTCTTTTATATTAGTAATCTGCCACCCGATTGTGTAGAAATTGCTTTGGAGTATTCTAAAAAAAATTTAAATTCCCTGAAATCGCAGTACTTTTGATGATTTTTTTCTATGTACATACAATCTGAAGAATATTGCTTATTTCCGGACGAAACTAAAAAGATTACGAAATAAGACACATTTGCCATATTTGTAATATGTTGCCCAATTGGAGTATTTTAAAAAAATTTTAATATTATCTCAAACCTCAGCACTGGTGCTCTGAAGGATATTGTTATTTTTCGGGTGAACCATAAAAAATGAGGGCATGGGAATTACTATTTTTTGAAAAAAGGTTTTATATATTTAAAATCAGCCACCGGATTGGCCAGGTATGACTTCTGAGTATTTTTAAAAATTTTTTGAAATTCCCTCATACTACAGTACTGTTGCTCAGGTGATTTTGCTAATTCCCGTTTTGCTTTAAAAAACGCTACGAAAAATTACAAAAAATTAACACATTTCCAGAAAGCTTAGTGCCTAAAAATTCAATTTTATTTCAGTTTTGGTTTATTTCACAGACACCTCGGCAAAATCGAGAATGATAAAAATCGCTAGAATGTGTGACGGAATTAAAAAAAAAAATTTAAAAACACTTCAACGTAATTTCTGGGTAGTTGAATGGCAGATTACAATTCTAGAGGACCTGTCTTTTAAAATTGTGTGTGTGTCTTATTTTGTAGTCTCCTATGGTTGGATCAAATCCTCTAGAACATCTGTACTAAGGTATGAGGGAATTTCAAAAAAAATTTGTTAAATAAATACTTCAAAGTAATTTCTGTTCAATTGGGTAACAGATTGCAGATATAGAGACCCTCCCCTTTAAAATAATATATATGCCATTCCATAGTCTTTTATGTTTTGTCCGGAAATTAACCAAATCCCTCAGGACATTTTTAATGGAGTATGAGGGAATTTTAATAATTTTTTAAAACAAACTGTGGGAGATGGTTGGTTGGTTGGCTGGCTTACGTGGCGGCCTAATGGCCCTCAATTAGAACCACCTACTCGCCAAGACTATGTAGCCATAAAGTAACCTAAATCCACCACGTGATATTTAGACATCTGAGAAGGTCCGCTAACCTTTATTTTCGATATCTCAGGTAGTTCGGCCATAAGATATGAACCGAGAAATCTGTGTCTCAAAGCCATAAGAGCCGGGTACTCGCAGAGAAGGTGAAAGACTATCTTCTCCCGACAGCTGCGGCCGCTATCGTTGAAGGGCAGTCCCAGCCTACTGGCGTGCTTGCCGACCAGTTATCAGAGCCTGCGTGAGATGATTCTAAATATTAAAAGAGAAGCGAATTATTCTCTTAAGTTCTAAACAAACATTCAAAAACTGAAATCCTAATAATGAAGCAATTAAATGCTAAATAAAGTCGTAAAAATCGTCTTAATGAAATCCTTTGCTAAGTCGTATCAACCCTTTCACATAAAAATTCTTAAGAATTTAGTAATATGTATTTCGGCTTCAAAAACGTACAACTTTGACGACCAATTTTTACGAATTCTTTACAAAATCTTTAAATTTGGTTTGGTGGGTATATTTATAAATAAAATAAAATTAAGTAAACGCATACAAACATACATATTTACATTAATTTTCTTTGTCAGCTTTATTGTTAAATATGTATTTAAACATGTTAATGAAAAAATAATATAAAAACGGGTGAATTTGAGTGTATCTGGGTAAAAATTATTTTATGGATAGAAAAAATGTATTAACAAAAAACCGGGTTTTAATTTAAAGTAAAATTTATTGTTGCACTGAAAAAAAAAATGTTGTACAAAATACACATCTTCATTGACTTACATTAACTGACAGTATAAAGGAGGGATGTGTTGCAGTGTATGTGTATGCGCTTTTACAAAATCAAGTGCATAATCAATTTTAACAGACTACTAAGTATTCATTGTGTAAAAGTATTTAGTTTTATAAAAATAAATTGTTTTAATAAAAAAATAAGCACACACACACGCTCAAAGTGAGTCAATGATAAATTTATACTCATGCATTATTAAATTTTAAACTCTAATAAATTTCCTGTACTCCATTTAATTATCCATTAAATCTACTCCAACTAAAGCTTTTACCTTTTTTTTTCCTCCTGCCACATGGTGTTGCTTTGTGGCCAACAGCGCAAAAGAGTTTGTCAAGCAAACGCTTTAGTGTATGAGTGCATGAATGTTGCTGTATGTGTGGCATATATTTTTTTGTTATACCCAATATCTGTCAACTAACGTTGAAATTTTTGAACAGCTTGACACAGTTTTATTGCCACTACCTCAACTAGTTAGTTATTGCTTGGAGGCAATTTTATTTAATTTTTTTTTTATTATTTTTGCCAACTAATAAAAAGTTAAAGTTGTTTCTTTTTTCACTAGGTATTTAAACGTGTTTTTTTTGTGTGTGTCTGTTGTTGTTGCTGTTGTACACTTGCTTTATAGTTTAATGGAATTTTCATATGAAAATAATGAAATATAAAATAATTAACTTTAACAATAATGCCAATCTATTTAAAGTTTGCCCGGATAAAATTGAAAATAAATATTAACTTTTAATTATAACAGCGTGCTAGTGTTCAATAAAACTAAGGGTTGGCATGCGATTTAAGCAGGTATTTATTATTTAAAAGTTAGTTAGCATTTCAACGTCATTTAAATAACTTTTGTTAAATGTGTCAGTATGTGGTTAATTGAGTATTGAAGTGATTAGGGTGGTTGCTGAAACTTTAAATTATGAAACAGAACAAGCTGGTATTTAATATTTAAGGTATTCATATTGATGATCGTCTAATGTATTGGCTACAGAAAGTTTTAGTTCTCAACTGTTGATTGAGTGATCAAATCGTCTGGAAATTTCAATATTTTGAGTGCTTTTCATAAAAATTTTTTACACGAGTTGATCGCTTGTATTCTAAATTATGAAACGTAACGATATCTGAGGAAATTATTTGAAACTCGTTTATCAAATAATTTAAAGTTCATACAGGTTTTTAAATCTTCAAGGGTTCATTCTACATTGAAATGTTGAAGAGTCAGAAAGCCTAAAAGAAGTGGACAAATGAAGAGAATGCCAACGACCAAGTATATTTTTTCTTCATTAACTCGAGCATTAGCAACAAATAGAAATTGAGTTTTTCTAATTTCTTTTTTTTTTCTAGTATTTTTATCCTTTATTTGCAGAGCATATTTTCAAATTCTATTCTCCATTCGTTCTATTTTCATTTATCACAACAAGCAAACAAAAAAAAAACCACACAGACTAAAGATAACGAAATTTGAAATTCCTGGCAATTAATATTTCACTTTTGTAAAGCGAAATGTGTGTGTGTGTGTGTGTGTGTGTTTGTGAAGACAAATTTAGTTAGTAAAATATAGATTTGAAAAACAAAGTTGGAAAAAGATTTGTTGAAGAAAACGTAACTAAAACATGTTTGATAATGATGAATGATGGCATCAAGCATTCGATTGAAATGTAATTTGCTTTCCTTATGGTTGTTTGGATTTAGGTTTCTTGTATTAGTTTTTCTATTTTCTGCTTTCTTATCTTTGGTAAAAGAAAAACCTGAAATACTTTTCGAGTTACGCCCAATTGCTCAATGTTGTATTAGTAAATATTTGAGTGTTAGAGTTTTAGATCTTTGCCAGTTCTTTATAACGTTTGAATTTAATTAGTCTCTTGCAGCTTTAAAGTCCTGAATTTGATTTGTTAATTATGGGTAGCATTTCTAGGGTGTATCTCTCTTTTTGTAATTGTCCTCTCTCGTCAATATTTTTCTTTATTCAAAGTCCGGCTTGTGACCTATTAATGCACAGTGGACTGCAAGTGCTGTTTGTTGATTACGAGTTATTTTTTCCATAAATTTTATATCCTTGAATTTTACTTTTTGTTTAAAAATATAGCATATTATTGAAGGGCAGCCTCATCGTTTACAAGTCGGAGTCGTGACATAAGTCTACTATTTTTTAAATAAAGGCACTTCATTGTTTTTCTTTTATGGAGGCAAAAAAATATTTATCAGAAAATATGACTGCCTTTTCTGTGTAACAAATGAGCTGTTATTTTTTATTGTGGTGAAAGCCCACTTTAAAAAAAATTATTCAGCGGTAATTTTAGTAAAATGATTTCATATTTTTTTAATTGGACTTATGCCACTTACAAAAAAACAGCTCAAATATTAAAAATTATTCCATAAATGGCTTTATGATGACCAAAGAACCACTTTAATATAAATTTTTCTTTAATTTGTGGTTTTTTTTTTCTTTTTTTTTTAAATTCCTAAAGCTACACTTGAGCGGATGTGTGTACGTACACCCGTATCAACGGAAGTAAGCATGTTTGCTTGCACATTTTTGAGTGTGTGTAAATGTTAACTGGTTTGATGGGTACATAAAATTCGGCACAGTAGAATTAAATAAAAAATTTTTTTTTTTGGAAAATGACACTTTTTCTCTGACATGGCCAACTGGGTGTAGTTCCATTAGCATTACATATATTAAATGTATGTTTGTGTGTGCGTAAATGTTTGTATAAATTTTTTCTTTCAGTCACCATGACATGTCACTTCCGCTTCACGCATTCATTGTCACTTATTTAAATTTTTTTTTATATGTAGAATGTGTTTGTCTGAGGGTGGATGTGTGTGTGTGTGTGTGTTTGTGTATATATTTTTTTTTTGTCAATTCATTCGTAGATTTCATTTCATTTGTCTTAAATTTGCTCATGTCTTTCCTTGTAGTTTTTCTTTTTATTTGTGTCAGGTTCATATTCATGTACTCGTACAAGTGAAAAGGGTATGGGATTGATATTTTATTTGTATCTTTGCAAATTAACTAAAAAAGAAAAGCTAAATATATTTTATTTTATTTAACTGGACTAGGGCGAATACAAGTTCGGTTTCACACTTTTTTAAAATTTAATCTTGATAATTTTTAAATAGAGACTTAAGCTCTTCATTAACCCTGCAGTAATGGTGATTAAAACGAAATCTTGCAATTCAGCTTTATGAATCCCTAAGGCCCAACTCTCTTAGAAAAATTTTGGATCCACATTAAGCTTGTTAGTTGACAGCAGAAATAGAATTTTATTACTCCTGACATGAATCAGTTTTCAGTTTTGTATGTATCTCAAAAGTAAAATTTTTCTATTTGATCCTCTTTTCAGCTGTGTTTCCCTTATGTCAACATTTTTTAGCAATTTTTTAAATAGACATTTTACCCTCATTTTCATCATTCTAATTTGTGTGATGTCATTTTTCACTCAATTCGTTAGTTATCCTTTTGTTGCTGTTACTGTTGTCATTTCTAAAATTAACATTTATCATCAAATTGACAAACTTTATTGCCATTTTTCAAATACACAATTCATGTTGTTGTTTTTTTTTTTAAAGACTTTTCTTCTGTTAATTTTGCTTTTCTCAGCCAAACGGCAATTTTCATGTTTTTACTTTTTTTTTTTGTATTTCCGATTTTGTCTCTGTTTGTTTCCGTTTTTCCATGATGTCTACTGGAATTTTTTTTTTAACCATCATAGTTGTTGTTGTTACATTATAAATTTGACTGCAGTTATATTGACAGATTTATCATCATTTGTCAATCACTGGTTATTTATCATTATCGTTAAATCATTTTGTATCAGTTTGAATTCAAAGGAAAGGTTTTTTTGGTGTTTTTATTACTTTATTTTCTTAATTTTTTATTAGCAAAAAAAAAAAAAAGAAATACTAAGGGATTTAAACTGTGTAATTGTAAAAAAAAGGAAGTGAAAGTTATTTTGGTTTCCTTTACAAAAGTGTGTTGAAAGAAAATGGTTTTTAAGAAAATTAAATTTTATTTCAACGAGACGAAAAAAACCTATAAAATATTATTTAAAAACTAAAAATTACTTAATTTTTATTAAGAAATTTTTTACAGAGAATTTAAGAAATTTATTTAAGTTGACAAAATATTAAATTTTAAGTAAAAAAATTTCTGTATTCAATATATTTTTAATTGTCTAAATTAAATTTGTGATTAAAATTCTACTTAAGTATCTAATTTAATCAATAAAATTTCTTAAGAAATATTTAATTGAATCAATTAAATTTTGCGAAAAACCTATTAGTTTGATTAATAAAATTTTTTATTACATTTTTAATTGAATTTTTTTAGTAAATTAATTTTAAGTTTTTAATTAGTTAAATTTTTTATTGAATTTTTGAATAAATTTTTCGTAGACTTAATAAAATTTTTTAATAGAGTCAATTAAATTTGTGATTATATGAATCAATTGAATTTTTTCATTAAATCAATTAAGTTTTCCATCGAATCAATAAAATTTTTAATTGAATAGATTTAATTTGTGATTAAATTTTAAATCAGTTAATTAAATATTTTATTAATTTTTAGTTTAATTTATGAATAAATTTTTTTAATTAAATCAATTAAGTTTTTAATTGAATCAATTAAATTTGTGATTAAATATTTTATTGAATCAATTAATTTTTTAATTGAATCAATTAAATTTGTAATTAAATATTTCACTGAATCAACAAATTTTTTTTAATAAATTTTAATAAGGCCAAGTAAATTTTTGATTAAAGTTTTCATTGATTAAATTTGTGAATAAATTTTTCGTAGACTTAATAAAATTTTTTATTAAATTTTTAATAAAGTCAATTAAATTTGTGATTATATGAATCAATTAAATTTTTTCATTAAATAGATTAAATTTATGATTAAATTTTAATTGAGTTAATTAAATATTTTATTTATTTATCTGGCTTATTTGCCTACTATCTGTTTTTACCCGGTCTCACGCGGTTCTTTACTCTATGAGTACGATTTCTTAGTGTAAGAAGATCGAATATATAAAAATTTTAAGGCAAGACAATGTTTGGCCGGGTCAACTAGTTTGCAAATAAACTATTACTTCAATGGTCAATAGTAGTTGTTGGCGAAAAAAATTTATCTCGCACTATCGGCAAAAAAAATTTCCACTTAAAGTTAATACGTTTATCTATTCAACGCAATAGAAATCAAGTCGATATCTCGAAAACTAAGCAAGTTATGGCCAAAAATGTAAACAGTTCTATTACTGCCTCTTTTCGGCAACTTTTTAGTAGAAGTGGTTACCTTCTTGGCCATAACTTGCTTAGTTTTTATATAATCGCATTCGCTTTAATTTCAATTTTTTTTTTTTTGCGGATAGTGTGAAAAATTTTTTTTTCCCGAAAAATTACTATGAACTACCCCCTTTCTTTTTTGAAAAAATGATAAAAAAAAATTTTTCGCACTATCCGCAAACAAAAACTGCGAAAAAGAAAAAAGGCTATTTAAGGCTATTTTGAAAATGAAAAAAGTCTATTTAAAAAAAGCTAGATACTAAATCATAAATTTCAAGTCTAAATGCGAGAAAAAAAAAGCTAAATCTAGCCTAAAATGGCAACGCTGGTCAGAATTTTATTTTGTAAACTGACAAAGACCTAAACAATTACTCGTACGTAACTGAATGTACAAAAAGAATGTTCAATTATTTTAAGTAATTCTTCTTAGTGCTTTAATTTAAAAAAAAACAGCACAAGCTCTTGTTGCTGAAACATTTATGTTTAAATGATGATTATCATACAATTTATATTTTCAGTTTTATGACTGCAATTAATTGTATAAATTTAATATAAAAAACTCCACCTTGTTTGTGGATAAAATTATATGGCAAAGGATGCAGACACACAGCAACAAGGAAGTTGAGTAAGTAAACGTAAGCAAAGAAATTGTATGAAAATATTTTCGAATTGTCACTAACAGAAGCAGCAGCAGCAAAAGCAAAACACAGAAAAAAAAGCATAAAAAATAATGCCACAATAAATAATTCTTATTACTGTAAGAATACAACAGCAACAAGAACAACAACATTATTATTATTATTAAAAAAGAATTAGAAAATAAAGAAAATAAAAAAAAAAGACCCAACAACATTGCAAAATTAAAGCAATTTAAACCAGAACCAGACAATTTACCAATTGTTGCCACAACGAGGACTAAATGAAATAAATATGTATAGCAACTGCAGCAACAATAACAACAATAATAAAACTCTAAAAATTATGAGGGAAACTTGAACAAGTGGAGAAGAGAAAAAGGGCCTGCCTCTGAAACGGTAATGGTCAAAACAATATAAATGCTAATAAGATTTTAACTTGCAAAACATTATCGTTGAAATATGCCAGAGTCAACACTTCTGTTACACTCTTAGAATTGTACACCCACACTTGCAATCTGCCCTCCACTCCCCCATTAAAATTGCACATTTATGAAGTGTTTGCTTTGTGACTCCAAATAACACCAACATGAACTGCTAAAATATTTAAAATTGTGTTGGTGTATTGTTGCTTGCCATACACAACAAGGATTTTTCTTTCAGTGGGCGTTGTTCACTAGGTAGAAAAGATCATCATGGTATTAGCAGATGTTTCGGATGAGGTGTTTATAGGGATACAAAAAGTATGAATTTTTCAAACTTTTCATAACAAACTTGGCAACAGGTTGCCTTAATACGCTGACTTAATTTGCTTTTTGTCTCTTTTAGTTTGCAAGACCACAATTTAAATTTATTCAAAATTAGTTTTAAAAAAAAAATTATTACTTTTGCAGAATATTTATTTTTTTTTTTTTTAATTAAATGCAGTTAGCGCTGCTCATTTACATTTCGTTTAGAATTTATTCTAATGATTAAATATATTATAAATTTGTTAATATGCAAATAAGTGTGTCCATGTATAAATATATAATTTTATATATTTATTTGAGCATATTAACAAAATTATGTTATTATTTAATATTTTTATATATATATATAAAAAAAAAAAAAAAAAAAAAAGTGTATATTGTTACTTGTCACATACATACATAATTCATTTAAAACATACATTTTTATAACAATTGTTTTATATATACATTTTTAACATATTACTTTTAAATATTTTTCAAATTTTGTTTGGGATGACCTTATTATTGAACACCCTAATTAAATTTTGTCAAGAAAATTTTTGAAATATGTATTTTTAATAATTTGATTAATTTATAATTATATCCTGAAGAAGCTACAAAAATTGGAGCGAAATATCGATATAAAAATAAATTTTTGAAAAATAAGACCTCAAGCTTAACAAAATAACCATTTTAATTAAAAAGAAAAAGGTCAAATAAAACTTACTAATAAATATATTATAAATCAATAAAAAATTAAAATTATTTTAGATTTAATTTACCGTTTTCAAAAAAAAAAAAAAAAAAATTTAATTTAAAACACAATTGAAAGTCATGATTTTTATTATTTACACTGAATCAGGACAGGAGGAGCAACAGAGTTTCATTTGCTAAGAAAAAAAATTCTTCAAAATTGATTTATTATTATGCGGTTGGCTCCTTTTTGTGTAATTAAAACATTTTATAAATCTTTAACTAAGCTGCCATTAAATTTTTGTTTAATTAACCAGCCTAATTGAAATAATTATTTTTATAAAATAAATTTCTTTCAACCCAACATTTATATTATTTATACGTTTGTTTACTGCTAATCCATATCAAAAAGGTGTTGTTTTTGTTATTGTTAATAAAAATTCCTATAATTTTTATTGGCTGCTAGGGCAAAATATTTTAATCCAGAGGGGATTATTTGTTAATTATGGCCGCAATAATAAAATAAAACACAGTAAATAATTTTTGCCAACAAAAGTTAATTGAAAGAAGAATGATGGCGTCATTTTATTTTACTTCAGTCACTCATTACAATACAATTTTGTTGTTTCATTTTATTTATTTTTTTGTGCTGTGGTAATTTATGTTCTCCAAAAAAAAAAAAAAAAAAAAAAAAAAAAAAAAAAAAACAAACAAAAACGATACAAGATTAATTATTTTTATATATTTTATTGTTGCCTTTATTTCTCTTATTTGAGATGAGCAAATCCTTGTAAAATATTAAAAGAAGTTTGTAGCTGATATGACAACAAATTAAAGAAAACACTGAAAACAAAAATTATAATTACTTTTTGTTAAAAAAAAAAAAAAATATATAAGAGTTTTATAATTTCATATGAATGCAGAGGCAGCGCATGGCTGTAATGGAATTTTATGTAAAACACAATCACATACATCATGGCATCTTATTTAATACTAGATTAATTCTTTAAAATTCGTGTCATATGTCTCCTTTTTTTTTTTTTGTTGTTGTGTTGTTATTGCTTTTTACACATACTCGTACGAGTGTACAGGCTTTTATCTCCCATTTCTTGGCAAAAAGCAAGCAACTTCAAAATAAACCAAAAAAAAAATTCCATACAAAATAAGGCAGGAAGAATGCACTAAAATTTAACAACAGCAGTTTATTAACACCCTACAATGGGTACTAGCAAATAAACAAAATAAAATGACTTTGAAAAGGATTCTATTTAAAATGGCAAGTGTATAGCTTGTGCTAGAAATAGTACTGATATAAACTCTCATTCATAGATGGATTCTGAAGTAAAAGCTCAAGTAAGTCCCCCAAAATGTCAATAGATATTTTTAAGGGTTAAGGCTTTAGTTACGCCACACGGTTTATAGACAAAAATAAATATTTTATTTGTCATTTAAATAAAATGAAATGAATTACGGCCATGAACTTCCAGAGGCAGAAGTATGAGTATAATTCGTTTTGGCTGCATTTCAACGGCATTTATGGCAAGTTTTTCCTTTTTCTTAAAATACAAAAATAAGCGTTCAAATCTGTGGATTCAATTGCTTATTGTGTCAGAGAGAATTTAAAATACTATTGAACTGTCATACATATATTTTCGTATATCGTTTGTCTTTTATTTTTGCTCACTACGCAAAGAAACCATACAAAAACACAATAGTAAACAGGAAACAACAGGGTCAGTTGGTTTATTCCACTACATAGATACATGCATACACACACTGGTGCTGCATACAAATAACATAGCACATGAGCTGCATTCATGCAAAAGTTCCTCCAATAAAATTTAAAGCACCAAAAAAAAAAAAAGGAAAACTCGCACTCATGCATTTAAAACACACACACACTCATGCACACGCACATGTAACAAAAAAAAAATGGCTTGACTGCAGCAGGATTTCAACATGAATGCTTACAATAAACAACACCAACAAGAAAAAGAAAAAACGCAAAATATTGCACCATAATCAGTTGTACACACGAATATTCTGACCAATTTGTTGGTGCTATTGTGTTTTGTTTTTTATATTGTTTTTGGGCTTTTAGTTCTTTTTACAAAAAACACAGAAAAAAAAAATTGCTGTTGCAGAGTATTAATTCCCCAAAACAATTTTTCATTCCAGCTTCAGTATATTTTTTTTGTGTGCTTGGATTTGTACTTGCATGTTGGCGTTAGTATTTTATTGTGGGTTAATTTTTTTGTTTTTGTTTTTTGTTGTTCAATCCTATAAAGAGCTTAAAGTTCAATACGTCATGACAAGTTGGCGGAAGTGTACAAACGGTCAAGTTTATACAAAATTTGTTTTACAATTTCTGTGAGTGCAATTGGTTTGTGCTTTAATGTTTAATTGCAAAATATGGGTCTTTCCCTATTAAGTAAAGAAAAATACGTTTAAAAAAAATGTCTATAGAAAGTGAAGCACTTTACAGCCAGTCCAACAATAATTTGTAGGTGCTGCTATGGAAATTGACATTGACTTTCTTATTAAAAATAACACCATCCCATTCCACAGGAATCTGTGTGAAAGCCACGCCTATCCTGACAGAATTCATAAAACACTGCCCTGTGGAGAAATATCATGGGAGCGTAACAGACAATTCTGGTATGCTGCTGGGGCGGGAATTGCAATACCACGTTTCTGTAAGACAGTTTTAATGGGAAAAACAGTAATAATTTTTCAGCTGAAGATGCATGCCTTAGAGCTTTGTTCTAGGGAACGTATACTTGGATGCACTTGTAATTCTGTAAAATCCATTTTTTTAAACAAACAAACAGCTCTAAATGCACTGAAAAGCTATTCCTTTCAATCAAGATTGGTTTTGAATTAATACCAATTTCTTGATGCCTTAACAGAGAAGATCTCACTTACATTGTTATGTATGCCAGTCCATGGAGGGCATGGGGTCAATAAAATGGCTGACTATTTGGTTACAAAATATTGCGCATACCCCTTTCATACATCCAAAGCAATTCTGTGGGGTAAGCAACAACTTCATTTGTGCCTTACTGGACAAGAAAGAGAACATTTTTTTTCAACAACACAAATCCACGTAGCTTCTTGGCTTTTCTGCAGAAAACACCCAGGGTCTAGACAGGAATCGAACCTGCAACCCTTACATTGGTAGGTTAGTACGCTACCTACTAATATATGGAGTCTGTAAGGTAGCTGGAGACCTGCAACAGATATCGGTAATCAAAGAGCCTCATTAAACCCTAAAGTTTTAGCGGCAGATTTTATTTTTTAGGTCAACAGAAATAATACCAAACTCTATGTCGAGCCCATGCTAATGTTAAGCTGCTGATAGGCCATTGTAGACTCAACTAGCAGATGAGTAACCTCGTTGTAGTATACAACGATTTCTATGGTTTCTCTCAACAATACAAGAAACGTCGTAACATGTTCTGTGTGATTGCCTAGAAGTGGCAGGTCCAGGAGATTAATAGTATTATAATTAAGGCATTCACAATGAGTCTCGGAGTCACTGTTATAAAGGGTATTTTTTATAGATGTATAGAACTTTAAATTGCAATAAAACATCGAAGGATTATTCGATTGACATGAATTTTATTTATTCGACAGATAATCTTGTGGCATTACATTTTAAATATGATTTCTGGCATATGACCGCCACGGCTGGCTCGGATGTAGTCCAATCTGGACGTCCAATTTTCGATAACTTTTTCCAACATTTGTGGCCGTATATCGGCAATAACACGGCGAATGTTGTCTTCCAAATGGTCAAGCGTTTGTGGCTTATCCGCATAGATTAATGACTTTACACAGCCCCACAGAAAGTAGTCTAGCGGTGTTAAATCACAAGATCTTGGAGGCCAATTCACAGGTCCAAAACGTGAAATTAGGCGGTCACCAAACGTGTCTTTCAATAAATCGATTGTAACACGAGCTGTGTGACATGTTGCGCCGTATTGTTGGAACCACAGCTCCTGGACATCATGGTTGTTCAATTCAGGAATGAAAAAGTTAGTAATCATGGCTCTATACCGATCACCATTGACTGTAACGTTCTGGCCATCATCGTTTTTGAAGAAGTACGGACCAATGATTCCACCAGCCGATAAAGCGCACCAAACAGTCAGTTTTTCTGGATCTAACGGTGTTTCGACATACACTTGAGGATTAGCTTCACTCAAAATGCGGCAGTTTTGTTTGTAAACGTAGCCATTCAACCAGAAGTGCGCTTCATCGCTAAACAAAATTCGCTTATGAAAATCGGGAATAACGGCAATCTCGTTTTGCACTATTTGCAAGCGTTGTTCAGGCGTGAGTCTATTCATGATGAATTGCCAAGCCAAACTGAGAATAAATCACTTGACAGCTGTTAAATTGGTCGCCATCTTGAACAGTAATGCCAACTTAAAGTTCTATACGGCTATAAAAAAAACACCCTTTATTATAGCACATGAAAGTGGCATCGGCATTAATGTAAACATCGACATTAACGTTAATATTCAAACTGACGTTACAATTGACTACGGTTGGCATTAATATTGACATGATGTGACATAGACAATAATATTAATGTCGACATTGTTATTGATTGTGCCATCGACTTTAATATTGTTGTTACATCGACACTGACATAAACATTAACATGTATAATAAGAGTCGCACATTCTACTCCAGCCTGGACCCTGAGTATTTTCTGTAGACAAGCCAAGAAACTTCACGGATTTGTGTTGTGAATTTATAAAAAAAAACAATATGACACTGACATTAATATAGACATTGGCATTGATAGTGCCATCGACATTAACACTGCCATTAAAATTGACATCGACACTAACACCTAAACTTTAACATTGGTGCCAGCGTGATATTGAATTGAGATTTTTCACATGTAAATGACATGAAACTAAAATTTTTGGATTCCGAAGATGCCTTTACTTGAAATGGCTGCCAAAAATCCAAGAAATTTTATTTCTTTTCTTATTAAAAGATAATAAAACTGTAAGAGAAAAACTTTTTTACACACTGTCATTTGCTGTAGTCGGCAATTCATGTTTTTTTCCGCCTTAAACTTTTCAACACATTTTGTTAAAATTTTCTTTTATTAGTTATTAAACGCCTGAAAAATATTTTATGAAAAAGCCTTAGTAAAAGAAGAGGTGGGATTTGCGAATGGCTTTTCAATTTCTTAAACATTTTACACAAATAAATTAAAAAAAAAAATTGTATACACAAAAAGATAATTGATATAAAATGTTTTTAAAAACTATTTTTGTTAAATAGCACAACTAATTAATGAGATACTCCCATGCATGTTAAACAACAACACGCACCCTGACATATAAAAGGACTAAAGAAAGTTTTTTTTTCCTTGTTAAACAAAATATTAAGGCAAATTGTGATTTATTTATTATTGTAAAATTTATTTTGTATCTTATTTTAATATTGTTAAATTGGATAAAGTTTCTTTTAGATAATAAATTAATGCAATTAGATAAGGATGCGATTAAAACTTTTCCACAAGTGCTGGCGAGTTGAAAAGATAATAAAACAAAATAAAATAAAATAAAATTGATTTTATATTATTAACAATTAAAATACAAGGGTTGGCTGATGTGTGTATTTCTAAATGGAAGCACAGTTAAAAGTTTAGAAAATGGACTCAAGTGCTTCTAAGTTTTCTTGCCAACGTCTCCTTATACTAATTTTATAGCATTTACATTTACATAAACTGTTTAATTTGGAAAGATTTTACTGTACATCCATATTAATGAGAATATAATTTTGTATGCTAGCATATATGTGGCATTAGGGTGGCTCAAATTTTTTTAAATAAAGTTATAGTAGAAAAGTTTTGTTTCTTAACTAAATACTTAAATGAGATTCTCTACCCCAATAGAAATGCCCTCAAAATATACATATTTTTTTATGAGTGTATGTGTTAATGTTTTCCTTTGTACGGGTATATTGAAATGGCGGACTATGTTAGCCACATTTTCATGTTCATTCATAGTTGCAGAGCTCTTCTGTGGAATAAACAACAACTTCATTTGTGAATTACTAGTTAAGAAAGAGAAATGAATTGTATAACACTGCTAGAGAGCTGCAACAGAAATCGGTAATCAAAGAAACTAATTAAACCCGAAAGCTTTTGGACATCAAATGATATCAAACTGTACGTTGAGCTGCTGGCAAGTCATTGTAAACTCAACGACTACATGAGTAAAATCCGATGGTATAGAACAACTCCTGTAGTTTATTTCAAAAAGTACAAGAAACGTGGCAACATATTCTGTTAAATTGCCCACCAGTGACAAGACGTTGAAATGAGCGTCTTAAGCAGTGAAACATAAGACCTAGAAGACCTATAGGCATAATTAATTCTACAGCAATTACGAGCTGTGTACGGGGTCTAGGATTGTAGTTGGGAACTAGGCTGCTCAATAAATCTTAAAGATCATTGTGTCATTAAAACCCATGACGGGGATGATGATAGTATTTAGTATTGCCACAGTTCAAAACGGTGTCTTGCGACTCTAATTGAAGGCCGTTTAGGCCGCCAAGGATTCCATTATTTTCGTGCCTGTTCTGCATTCCACACGGCTTTCAAAAAATGTGAAACTAATTTTTTTTCTTCTTTTTAAATGGAAACTTTTTAGTTTTTTCAGTTACAACAATAAATTCCTACTCAAAATAAAACAAAAAAAAAATATAAAAAATCCTTGCATTGACCACAGATTAGTTATGAGATGCTGAATTTTTCAATTCCCAATAAAATAATCGGATTAGAAATACAGAACAGCACTGTATGATATTTTTCTAACATTTTGTTGAAATGTTTTTAAGCTTTCTAACCCGTAACATCTTGATTGATAGAGGAGAATACCCTCGATCATTAAGAAGAATAATGCTGACCTTAACAGCACTGAATTTCTTTGAATATTTACATAATTTAATATAGAAAATTCTATAATTAAAATTATTTATAAAAAATACAAGTAGGGAATCATTGAACATTTTAAAAATTATTGCAAAATAGGATTTGATTTTAGACATCTGGTTTCTCAGGATTTTATTTATAATTTTATTTATAAACTCACATGTTTTCACTTTTTATACTTTGCTTTAGTAGTGATCACTTCACCCAATTAGTATCAAGGTTTAATATCAAGGAAAAATATGAAGTACCTTGATTTAAATGGAAATATTATTGATAATAGGTGCTTACATTTACCTATTATCAATAATATTTCCATTTAAATTATTATTATTCAAGATACATCACATTTTTCGATTTTTATTTAATTTCTGCTAATAAAATTGCTAGTATACCCAGACACGGGTTAATGAAGTGATTGCTTTCGGAAAAATCCTTTTCTTCTTATCAGTGCAATCTATTTTAACAACTTTAGGATACTGTTTTCCGTATATAACTCACTTACAAAACATATTGTTCATGAAAATTGGCTCCACCCTAATGTATGTATGTATTGCATAACAAAAAATTAAGCCCGGTAGTTCGTTCTTTAGTTTAAATTTCATTTTTTCTTCGAAATGCATATTGTTGTTAATAAATAGAATTTTGTTCAATAACTTTAAATTTTAGTAACATATTCGAATTTATGAAAATTTTTGAGCAACTCAACTTATTTTGACAATTTTGCAAGTGGTGAGTGTGAATACTGCGATGATTTCATGACATCCCATTACCTTTACCTCCAAATAACAACACGAACTGCAGGGTGACTACTACTGTCCGTTACTATCGTTTAGCTTAAGCAAGGCAATATTTAAATATGTTTAAGTGTTTGTGAATGAATACTTAAGCTTGTCTACATATCTTTTGCTTGATATAATCCCATGAATAATTATGGAACAGCAGTAAATTAAAAATATCCCAAAGACAATTTATCTTATTAAGACAAGCATGAAAATGTTGTGCTCAATATACTCGTACAAAGGAAAACATTAACACATACACACAGCCATATTTATATGTATATTTTGTGGGCAAACGTAATTCAATTAAAAGTTTTAGACATTCAAGGATCAGTGTTAATTTATGTATTTTCAAAATTTATTGTGAAATAGCAATTTAATGAAAGAACTTTCATTAGGAAAAAATTTATGTCAAAAGTAAGCATTTCTTTTGCATTTTAATAATCAGGCCAAATAATGGAATCGGAAGTAGCTTAGGTTTTTACAATTAGTTAATTTTTTTAGCTTAACTTTAGTTCTTTAGTTTTTTTATATTTTCACTTTTACTGGCAAGTCTCTAAGAGGTCAGTAGTGCCATTCAGTTTATAACGAACATTCGTATCGAAAAAAACAATTATAACGATATACAATTTCTGGAATTAAGCACAAATAAAGATTAATATTTTATTATAACGATATTTTATCGAATTCGGTATTTAGTAAATTTTAAGAAAAAAAATTATTGAAGTTTGCGACGAAGTTAACAGCACATAAATTATCATCGCAAATAAATTTCTATCCTTTCGAATATTTTTATCCGACAGTTCCTGAATACCGAATTCGATAAAATATCGTTATAATTGTTTTTTCGATACTAATGTTCGTAATAAAAATTACTGAATCGTACTACAGGAGTCGTTCTATGTCACACCAATTTTACTCATGTAGTAGTTGAGTCTACAATAGTCTGTCAACAGCTCAACGTAGAGTTTAATGTCATTTTTGCTGATGTTACAAAAACCTTCCGATCTAGAACGTTTGGGTTTAATGAATTTCATTGACTACCCATTTTTATTTCAGCTCTCCAGCAATCCTACAGAATGAATAAAGTTATTATTCAAACCTCAGAAGGATTTGGATCTATGAAAGATGTAGTTCAGGCCAGATATTCCGCCATTTCAGTGCCCACATGCCTGTTATACTCTAGTACCCATACCACAGTAAGCGAGCTCCCCTTTGCCAGAGCCCATAGGAATCCTTAATTTGAAGGAAAGAACTAGCTTTTTAAGAGATTAATCTGAAAAAATCTATATTTCAGTGTCTTAACTAACCCTTTGTACACTAATTAGAAGCTTGTAGTCAAAACTTGGTCTTATTAGATACCCAGACCGCTATTCTCTTAATTAATCTAAACTGTATTCATAAAAAAAAAATTTTTTTTTGGTTTTATTTTGACAAAAGGGTTAAAAAAAATCTTATTCTAATCAAAAAAAAAAAAAAATAAATAAAATTATTTTAGCAAAACTTTATCTTTGCTTTCCTTTACACTCTTCAGCATTTAACTTAAATACGACTACACGTTCTTTTTAAAACTTTTCACATTTCCACTTTTACCATAAAGAAAGAAAGACTTGAAAGACCATTTTAAAATATGTGGTGATTAAGTTATTTAATCTTTACAATTACAAACAAATTAAACAAAATGAAAACTAAATGTTGGGGTATCAAAGCGCTAATTTATTTAAAACTTGCATTTTAAAAGAGAAAATAAATAAAATTAAAAGCACAAAGAATATGGAGAGGAAAGTCAATGGCTGTAAATGTCATTCTCTAATACCACAATGAATAATGGCCAAAAATTAACAGAGTACTAGCAACAAGGATAGACATGCATAGAACCACTTTAATACTCGCAGCCCCAGAGTGTTGTTCAGAAGATTATCTTCAATTGCAAAATTATTTTTTTGTTTTTTTACAAACTTCATTTCATTTAAAGTATTAAGTTAACTGGCATGAGATTAAAGCGAAATGCCAATAACTTGTGTACAATTAAAATTTAATTATTTTTTTTTGAAAAATTATTAAAAAAAATAATAAAAAAAACAAAAATTTTTTAATTAATTCACTTAATTTTGTTTAATAATTTTGGTCGTTTGGCTTAAAAAGACTTGGGAATTTCATGAGCTCTTTTTGGCGATCATACGAATATAGTCAAAGTTCCTTTACCTTAATCAACGTTCGCTCTATAGGTTCTACCAAAAAGTGGCCAGAAAAAGGCAGTAGTAAATAGAACTGGTTACTTTTTTGGTCATAACTTGCTTGGTTTTCCAGATACCGACTTGATTTCTATTGCGTTGAATAGATAAGCGTATTTGTTTTATTCCGAAATTTGTTTTTTGTAGATAGTAAGAAAAAAATTTTTTTCACAAAAAATTATCATGGACTATCCCCTTTGCTTTTTTTTAAAAAATGGTAAAAAAAAATTTTCGCACCATCCGAAAAAAAAAAAAATTGTGAAAAAGAAAAAATTCTAGGAAGAAAGCTAGAGGCTAAATGCGAAAAAACCGCTAAATCTAGCTTAAAAAAGGCTAAAACGGCAACTCTGCTTAAAAATCCGGGAGCTGTAATTGCAATTGCTGCTTGACACTGGGTGCTTGGCTGTATAAAAGATTCTTTGGGTTGTGCTGTATATGGCCAAGTTAACAAAAAACTTAAATATGTGTCGTTCAGTCGTGTCAGCAGCTTTGCTTCTAAGCATGAGTAACGCAAGTTATCCGTTTTGGCTTAGTCAGCGCTTAAGCTTAATAGTCTTTAATCACTCCTCCATCTTCAGAAATATCGTACTTAGACAGATGTTTGATATTGTGTCCACTCAAAAATTCTGCTCCGATAGTCGAATTTTTTAATCGTGTTAAAAAAATCGCTCTTTTAGCTAGAAATATTTTTACTAGAACTAACTTTTGGACTGCATTATCGAATTCTGGTTGCTACAACCAAATAGTTCGTTTAAAGCAACTGAATTTAGTTCTAATAACCGAAGTAGTTTTCGGTATGCATAATATTTAATAAATGTATTATTGCAGTTCACTAATGGTGAACGAGATGCCAATGAAAGTAATAACGTTTGTTGGAGTCGAAATAATTTTATAAAAAAAATTTTTAGAATTTTTAAAGTTGTGTTTTTCTAAAATGACTAAATAACACATCAGATGTTGCAACAGAAAAATAATTACTAAAATTCCAGGCCAGATATTTTCAATATTATTAACCATTCACTCTGTGACCAGTAAATTAGTTTCAAAAAATGAATTTTCTAAGAAGGCTATTCAAAAAATCTAACAACTTTTTGTTGTGCTTAACAAAAAACCAAGAAAATAATAAAAATAAATAAAAAATTAGCAACATTTATCTTCACTAAAGGAGGAGCTTCTACACTTCTAGCATTTTTTGTTCAAAAGACATAACCAATGACCCTATTAGTCATCAATTATAAACCATAAAACTGTCCTAAAAATAACAGGCAAAAAAAAGAAGCGAAATAAATTAACAAAAACAATAATAAGCATTAATTCTTGGGAGTAAAAGGCAACACCATAAAAGCACAAAAGGAATTGCGATGATGTAGAATAAAAAAATGTATAACCATAAAAAGCTAATAACGTTTTAACAATATCTACATACGTATGATGCAGAGCCAGCCCAATGAAAGCAGAGATGTTGCGGGTTAGTTTGGGAACCGGCTACACTTTGTTAGCAATGAAAAGAAAAACAACAACTAAACAAACAATATAAATTAAGTAACATAAACAAAAGTTAATTAACTGCCATAAAGAAACAGTTAAAAGAAAATTAGGCCGGAAGGAAGGAAGCAAATATAAAAAAAGCAAAATTAAATAAAAAAAAAATTAAACAAAATGTCAACAGAAATTTTAACTAAATAAAAACATGCCTACACACCACTACAAGTATATGTATATATAGAAATAATAACAACAACATCAAAACTTGATTACACCAACCGAAACACTTAAAACACGTAACAAATGCATAAATTAAAATTAAGTAAAACAGAAAAGAGAAAATATTCTCCAATCATCTGCACTAATTGTATATTTTTGCTACAACACCAACAAAAAGAAGCATGTAAAAATAATAAAACCAAAAATTGGAAAACAAATTTATTAAATATTCTGTGACTTTCTTTTAAGGCATCAAAATAAATAAAATGGACACAAATAATAAATGAAAGAAACAGCCATTAAGGAAAATTGGAAATAATTTGGTCTCTGTATTCGACTTTTACTAATTTTTTTTTTTTTTTTTCAGAACCAATTTGTTGTTTTTTTCTATATGTATGTGTATGCGTATGTGTTTGTGTGTTTGATTGTCCTTTTTTTATTATTATTATTGAGTCTCAATCACGTTCGACAAAAATTTTATCATCTTAATTAAAAGCCAACACCAACACCAACAACAACAAAAATGATATACCAGCACTAAGTAAAATACAAAATGAGCACAGTGGGCCTTGAGAGTATATTTGAAAATGATGAATTTTAAATTGAAAAAAAAGACTCTTCAATTGGATTAAAAATTAAAAATGAAATCAAAGTTCAAAAATAAACGAAACGAAACATTTCATAAATATTTGTCACAAATCTTTTGTATAAAATATAAAACAAATTACAAAATGGCTTACATCCAAAAAAAAAGTCTTCTTGTTCTTCTTGTTTTGTACTAATCCAATCGTACATTTGCGTATTTTTTTTAACGAATGAAGCATTCATTGCTTGTTTGCTAGCATGCCTCTTGCAAAGATTAATTTACTTTATTTAGTTATTTTGCAAATGATAAACATGTGCGTAAAGTTGTGGGCTCACACAATAAGCCAGACTGTCGTTTTTATGTACTCGTACTCGTATATGTATGTTTCGCTACTGTTTAATTTAGTTTATTTTTATTTTCATAAACTTGTTTTTTCTGACTGCCTACATTTAAGCGATTAGTGCTGGAGGGCTACTCTCTATTGTGATGCGAAAGTTAAATTCTTTGCGTTATTATTGTGTGTAAAAAAAACAAAATTGATATGAACTTACGGATTTCAAAGCAAAAAGTAAACAATCAAACACATTAAATATTCGATTTCATACCGTTTTTCTTTTCGCTTCGCAATACAAAGTAACCCCCTGTTTTTTACTATGTACTAATACAAATACGAAATAAATCAGAATAAATGCTTGCAGTACTTTTAATTTGTAATTGTTTTTTATTTTGAAAAACTACAAAACGAAACGAGTGCAAACGTTTCGTTATGTTTTTTTTTTTCCAAACTCTGCTTTTCCATTTAATTTAAAAAGACAAACCATGTTATTTGTCTTACAGTTTAAAGATTTTTTCTAACCAAACTGCTTAGCACGTTTTTTTATCGTTATCAGTTTTGCGTTTGTAGCTTTAGAGTGGTGTCACAATAGCTCTATTTTGGCTGTAGATACCAGGTGACTTGTTACCGCTGCTCATTCTAATTCCTAAGCACTCGTAAGGCCTTCTGGTAGACCATTTTTGTTTACCACTTTTTTTTCAACTGTGCGTATGTGTGTGTGCATATTTCTATATGACGCATATGTACATCGTTTAAATAAATTATACGCGTTTTGTATTGTGACTGTGACAAATTTGCGTTATTTATTTAATAGATACAAAACACTCATTCATCCTTAAACATTGCAGCAATAATCACAGAAGCTATAACTGTGTGTGTGTGTGTGCTCTGTCATATTAATGATGGTTTTTTTACTACTTTTAGATTTAATGACTTTCTATGCCTTGAATGCTAATGGCTTATAACGCGCTCATTCAATTTATGTTTCATACATTTTGTTCTTGTATTTACTTTGTCAAGCAAACGAATGTGTAAAAGCTTGTCTCATAGACAACAATTTTAAATTGTAAAAAGGACATGTGGAGGTATGTTTGCATGTCGTGTGAGTGTAAAAACACAAAATACACCATTAAGTGGCATAACGACAATAAAATGAATTTTCCTAGATAATGGATCAGAAATATTACAAAAAAAATCACCAAGCCTTAGTCATCAACATCAGTTTCATCAACAGCTTTATTTTGCATTATAAGTGTCTTCTTTGTTTGTGATTTTGTTTGGAATTTTACAAAATGAAAGTATTACTTAAAAAAAAAAAGATTTGCCAGAAAAGCTTAAATAAACAGTGGCAGTTTTTTTTAAGAATTAAGTAAAATTTTAAAATATCAATCAAGCAATTACATCAGTGCCTTTACACTTTTTAATTATATTTATTTTTTTGATAATGAAAGTAATTAAAATTTAGTGGACAGAAGTGATTTGCGGAATTTAACAAAAAAAAAAAAAAAAAAAAAATTAATAAGACTTTATGTTTATTGGAATTTATTATTTAGAACAAATTGATTCTCAAAGCAGAGAGCTGCAAAAATCGCTAAAAATTTTTATGTACAAAGTTTGAGTAAAAATTGTGCACAACGTTTGATTAACCCCCCGTTTCCACATGCAAGTAATTGCTTGCAAGTTGAGTACACGCAAAGAAAAAAGATGGTTTAATATGGTCCCCTCAACCATAGTGTGTTCTTCACAAAAATATTATTATTAATTTGATGCATCTAAACATTATTATGATCACAATAAACATATTTCTAGTTATTTTCAACCATATTATGTTTAGTGTCTTAAATAAACCGTATAATTATCTTATTATGTTTAATAAAATTTTACTTGAAATCATAAATATGTTTATAGCAAACATAATAATGATACAAATATATGGTTGAATGTAAATTGTTTTCTATTTTGTCTCTTTCGCAATCATATAAATAAAGTGAGTATAAAACAAAAACTTAATCGTCCAAACTCAACTGAGCTTTTTGGCTGAAGTGGTTAACTGGTGAGTTAACGCTTCTTAACTAAGTGTTCGCAAGTTCGAGTCTTGGTAGAATCAACTAAAATTTGAAAAAATAAATTTAAACCCGCTGTATTATGTAATAAATAAATACAAAATAATAGAAAATCAATGGAATAAAAAAACTTTATTTACACAAAAAATTTATATTAAATTTTTTTTTTAAATTCATATTAAAATTATTTAAAAAAAAAATAAAAAAATTAAAAAAAAATTTCTTGCCCTGACCGGGGGTTGAACCGCAACATCTGCAGTTGAAAGCTATTTTTAATATCATTGATTTAAAAATATATATGGTTAGAAGCAATCATAAATCTAACCATAATATGTTTCCACCAGAATATGGTTGGCTCAACCATATTTTTTCTTTGAGTGTATACGTATTAACTACGAAAAAGCTGAAAAAATAGTCGAAAGTCTTGCAAATTGTAACAGAACACTGCAAGTTCACTTTTAAAATATCGGCAACGGCTTCACTTCTAATGAAAAAATGAATGCGCCATTGATATAAAGAATAAAAGTATATGAACGAAGTGTTACCGCGTCGAAAACACCATGAACACCAACTAAAAATTTTGTTGTTAGTATTTTTTTTAGTGAAAAATATGAAATTGATAATTAAATTTAACTTTTAAAAGTGCTGCTGGGTCATTATATTCTTTTTTTTTTATTTATTAATTTTATTAAATATGCTAAATATCAATTACCAACGTAACTTTTATTTTTCCACATTAATTTAAAACTCATACTCGGTAGCACTGTTTCTCATTTGTCAATTTACTTGCAAGACAATTTGGTTGCCAGTTCAGCAGCAAGTTCGAAAAATATGAGTGTATTAGTGAAAAAGTGAGAGTGTATTAAGTTTTTCGAACTTGCACTTGCATGTGGAAACGGGGGGTAAATCATGTTCGAGGAACGATTAGAAATTTATTGCTGTTCGTCATAATTAAATTGAAAAAGCAGTAGCATGCCTATTCCTTAATTAAAACATTCAATTGAAATACAGAAGCGTATTTCAATAAAAAAAAAACCCAATAATTTACTACGCAGTTGCTTACTCAATTCAGTCTGCTCATTGATTTAATGTTTTTTTCTTTTTTTTTTTGCAAATTTGCTTTTTAAATTCAATCGTGTCTAACAGCATAAAAACAATCAGCTTCTAATCGTGTCTCGAACAAATATTTTTATGAATTGAATAAATCACAATAAATAAATCGGCTTTTTAAGGGAAATATATTATTTAAGCCGTCCTCATTTATATAGTAGAGAACAATGGAAGAAAAAGAGAAGACCAAATCACCGCATTCGATATCGAAATATTCAAATATTTTTCATACAAAAATAATAAAATTACAATAGTTTTCATGCGATATCGAACGTGATGATTTATGCCCTGTACCATAAATCATATCGTACAAACAATTGTACAAACATTCGGTATTCACACGCAAAGAAAAAAGATGGATGAATATAGTCACCTCAAACATAGTGTGTTCTTCACAAAAATATTATTATTAATTTTAAGCATCTAAACATTATTCTGATCGCGATAAACATGTTTCTAGTTATTTTTAACCATATTATGCTTAGTGTCTTAAATCAACCATATAATTATCATATTATGTTTAATAAAATTTTACTTGAAATCATAAATATGTTCATAGCAAACATAATAATGATAAAAATATGGTTGAATGTAAATTGCTTTCCATTTGGTCTTTTCCGCAACCATATAAATAAAGGGAGTATAAGACAAAAACTTAATTGTTGAATCTCAACTGAGCTTTGTGGCTGAAGTGGTTGAGTCGCGAGTTAATGCTTCTTAACTAAGTGTTCGCAAGTTCGAGCCCTGGTAGAGTCAACTAAAATTTAAAAAAATAAATTTAAACTCAATGTTGTATTATGTAATATGTAAATAATAATACTATAAATAAATACAAATTGATAGAAAAGAAAAATAATGGAATAAAAAAAACTTTATTTATACAAAAAATTTTAATTAAAATTTTTTTAAAAATCATATTAAAATATGTATGCATTAAAAAAAATTTCTTGCCTTGACCGGGGGTTGAACCGCAACATCTGCAGTTAAAAGCTATTTTTAATATCTTTGATTTAAAAATATATATGGTTAGAATCAATCATAAATCTAACCATACTATGTTTCCACCAGAATATGGTTGCCTCAACCATATTTTTTCTTTGCGTGCAGTAACATTAAGCTTGAAATGTTTGGTACGATTAAAATCCTTTTTAAAGATGATTTGTTAGAATGTGTTGTTAGAATTGAGATAAAACCCTAAAAGAATTACATATCTTAACTTAATTTATTATAAATTAATATTAAAATAATTAAAAACAAATAAAATATCTACAGCTGATATAATAAACAAATTTAGTCGTATTAATGAACCAACTGGAAAAGTAAATCAGGACACTTTTTACAATTAGTCAACGATATGTTGTCTAATTCAAAACATTTATTTACATTTGAAGTGATTTTCTGAAGATCTTAGAGATTAAAATGAAGATCAAAGTAAAAGGTTTCCCAAAGATATTCATGCAATCGAAAAACGTTAGCAAGAGACCATGTGATGGTCCAGATCTAAAAAATCTTTTAAAAAAAATTAATTTTTTTTCTAACACAGTAATTATGAAAAAATCATAATTTTTAAACTAGAGCTTTAAAAAAACATAGAGTCCAAATTGTTGTTTTCAATTTCCAGCCACTTTAACGAAATTTAAAAATTTTTTCATACAAAAAGGCTAAACGATTGGAAGCCAGTATTAAATTGAATAAAATCAGAATAGTCTTTTTGGGACAAAAAAAAACTTTGTCACCATAAGTTGTGGTGAATAAATTTGACGTAACCAGTGTTGCTAATATTTAATCGTTTTGGTAAATTATACATAAATATTCTCGTAATCACATTTTATTTAATCGAATTCAAATGAAATTTACATTTGAAAAGTTTAAACACATGTGACTCTAGGTGACACATAATTTGTTAAGTAGTTCTTTCTCAGTTATACATATTCCTACAACCTTAAAAGCTGTCAGCTGATTTATTTTTAAATTGCTCAACATTAAGGGTCTATTAAGCAAGTGTACGGGTATGCATTTCATGAAGCAAAAAACTCTGCTAAGTTAATAAAACTGTTACATTTACTTGCATTTGTTTTAATAGAAAATTCACAAAACTAATAATGAAAATTACCCACAAAAACAAGCATTGAAATAGCAAAGAAATACATAATAAATTAATAAAAAAAAAGGAATAAAATGAAAAACAAAATGCCACTACTTTTAAACAATGAAAAGTTGGAACGGTAGCAAACAAATAACTTTTTTACTCTTTAGAATAGCACAACCCAGCTGACAAACAAGTGAAACTTCCTTGCTAACAGCAACAATCGCACTCGCACTCATACCTCTACAACTGGAAACACAGAAATGGCGTAAAACAGGAAACAGGAAGTGAGCAACAACATTTCAACACATTTAGACGGTTTTACTAAAAGCAACAGCAACAGCAGCAATAAATATCGCACAAACAAAAATGTTTAGACAAAAGCACGCAAGCAGGTTTAATTTAAAATAAGAAAAAAAAAAAAAAAAACTTTCCTAAAAAAACTATGTCTACCAGGTAAAGGGATAAAAACTAAAGCTAAAACTGGTTTTTTTTTCTTAACGTTTTTCCTTTACATTTATGGCAACTTGGCTTGGCTTTTTTTTTTTTTGGTTATGTGTGCAACATATTACCATTGCTACATGTCATACTTGGCAATTTTGCTGAAAACAAGTTAACAAAAGTGTAGCAAAAACCCAGTCATAGATAAAAGTGAAATTATTGCAAGTGTTGGAGGATATAGCGGCGAACGACCAAGCGACCCTCTTTAGATGGCTGCACAAAAATCAATCAATGCTGCACAAACTCAAATAACAAACAGAAAAACCAGCAGATGCAAAAGAAAAAAAGAAAAAGAAAAAAAAAAAAAACAAAAAGAAACTAAAGTATGAGTGGAAAAAATCAGAAAAGCTATTTATTACATTCACAGAATTCTTGCCACTGCAATTGCGTCAAACACCATATCAGCCATTCATTTTCAGAAAATGTTTGAATTGATACATGACTTTGTAAGTGTAAGAGTGTGTATCTGTTTGTACTTTATGAATGTTACAACAGATTTGTTTGTGTACGAGCAGTAGTTTGTCGTTAACAATGTTCTTTATTGTAGTCAAGCGTAAAATCAGTTTCATACACACTGCAGCCATTTCAAAGGAACACGCTAAACTTAAATTGATTTAGTGCTTTTCTCTTCCAACATTTCACATGATTTTTTCTCTTCTCTCCTTTTTTTTCTTTTTTTTTTTTTGTTTTCTGTGGTGATGCCCTTATCAGGAAAAGTTAAATGTTCAATTTTCTTTACAAGAAATTTCATTATGGCAGCCTAAAAACGAAAGTGTGTTTAATTAATATTGACCATTTCAATCTTCAAGAAAAAGAAAACTACTTCAATTACGAGTAGTAGATGTTTTCGGCCCATAGCATTAATATGCCCCAAAACAAAAATATAGCTGTTACAAAAATCCGCATCTTTTTTAAAAGGTGGTCAGAGAATTTTCAATTTTCTTCATTAATTCAGTGAAAAAATCATTGTTTTTTAAGCAATAGCAGTGGGTTTTGGACGAATGAATTATTTAAGTAATTCAATGAAATATTCATTTATTTAATTTAAAAAAAATTAATTCATATATTAAGCATATTTAATTAATTCACATAATTTATGAAATGGAATTGATTTATTCTACGAATAGTTTATATTGGTGCACAGCGTTGCCATTTTAGCCTTTTTTAGGCTAGATTTAGACTTTTTTTCTCGCATTTAGCTTTGAAATTTATGCTTTGCTTTTTTTGAAAAAATGATAAAAATTTTTTTTCGAACTATCCGCAAAAAAAAAAGGATTCTAGTTAAAGCCAGTACGTTTCTCTATTCAACAAAATAGAAATCAAGTCGATATTTTGAAAACTTAGCAAGTTATGACCAAAAAGGATGAAAGTTATGGCCAAAAATTACCATGGACTACCCCCTTTCCTTTTTTTGAAAAAATGATAAAAAATTTTGTCGCATTTTTTGCAGAAAAAAGAATTCTAATTAAAGCCAATACGTTTCTCTATTCACCAAAATAGAAATCAAGTCGATATCTTGAAAATTTAGGAAGTTATGACCAAAAAGGATGAAAGTTATGGCCAAAAATTACCATGGACTACCCCCTTTGCTTTTTTTGAAAAAATGATAAAAAATTTTTTTCGCATTTTTTGCAGAAAAAAGAATTCTAATTAAAGCCAATACGTTTCTCTATTCACCAAAATAGAAATCAAGTCGATATCTTGAAAACTTAGCAAGTTATGACCAAAAAGGATGAAAGTTATGGCCAAAAATTACCATGGACTACCCCCTTTGCTTTTTTTGAAAAAATGATAAAAATTTTTTTTCGCATTTTTAGCAGAAAAAAGAATTCTAATTAAAGCCAATACGTTTCTCTATTCACCAAAATAGAAATCAAGTCGATATCTTGAAAACTTAGCAAGTTATGACCAAAAAGGATGAAAGTTATGGCCAAAAATTACCATGGACTACCCCCTTTGCTTTTTTTGAAAAAATGATAAAAAATTTTTTTCGCTTTTTTTGCAGAAAAAAGAATTCTAATTAAAGCCAATACGTTTCTCTATTCAACAAAATAGAAATAAAGTCGATATCTTGAAAACTTAGCAAGTTATGACCAAAAAGGATGAAAGTTATGGCCAAAAATTACCATGGACTACCCCCTTTGCTTTTTTTGAAAAAATGATAAAAAATTTTTTTCGCTTTTTTTGCAGAAAAAAGAATTCTAATTAAAGCCAATACGTTTCTCTATTCACCAAAATAGAAATCAAGTCGATATCTTGAAAACTTAGCAAGTTATGACCAAAAAGGATGAAAGTTATGGCCAAAAATTATCATGGACTACCCCCTTTGCTTTTTTTGAAAAAATGATAAAAAATTTTTTTCGCTTTTTTTGCAGAAAAAAGAATTCTAATTAAAGCCAATACGTTTCTCTATTCAACAAAATAGAAATAAAGTCGATATCTTGAAAACTTAGCAAGTTATGACCAAAAAGGATGAAAGTTATGGCCAAAAATTACCATGGACTACCCCCTTTGCTTTTTTTGAAAAAATGATAAAAAATTTTTTTCGCTTTTTTTGCAGAAAAAAGAATTCTAATTAAAGCCAATACGTTTCTCTATTCAACAAAATAGAAATAAAGTCGATATCTTGAAAACTTAGCAAGTTATGACCAAAAAGGATGAAAGTTATGGCCAAAAATTACCATGGACTACCCCCTTTGCTTTTTTTGAAAAAATGATAAAAAATTTTTTTCGCATTTTTAGCAGAAAAAAGAATTCTAATTAAAGCCAATACGTTTCTCTATTCACCAAAATAGAAATCAAGTCGATATCTTGAAAACTTAGCAAGTTATGACCAAAAAGGATGAAAGTTATGGCCAAAAATTACCATGGACTACCCCCTTTGCTTTTTTTGAAAAAATGATAAAAAATTTTTTTCGCATTTTTAGCAGAAAAAAGAATTCTAATTAAAGCCAATACGTTTCTCTATTCACCAAAATAGAAATCAAGTCGATATCTTGAAAACTTAGCAAGTTATGACCAAAAAGGATGAAAGTTATGGCCAAAAATTACCATGGACTACCCCCTTTGCTTTTTTTGAAAAAATGATAAAAAATTTTTTTCGCTTTTTTTGCAGAAAAAAGAATTCTAATTAAAGCCAATACGTTTCTCTATTCAACAAAATAGAAATAAAGTCGATATCTTGAAAACTTAGCAAGTTATGACCAAAAAGGATGAAAGTTATGGCCAAAAATTACCATGGACTACCCCCTTTGCTTTTTTTGAAAAAATGATAAAAAATTTTTTTCGCATTTTTAGCAGAAAAAAGAATTCTAATTAAAGCCAATACGTTTCTCTATTCACCAAAATAGAAATCAAGTCGATATCTTGAAAACTTAGCAAGTTATGACCAAAAAGGATGAAAGTTATGGCCAAAAATTACCATGGACTACCCCCTTTGCTTTTTTTGAAAAAATGATAAAAAATTTTTTTCGCATTTTTAGCAGAAAAAAGAATTCTAATTAAAGCCAATACGTTTCTCTATTCACCAAAATAGAAATCAAGTCGATATCTTGAAAACTTAGCAAGTTATGACCAAAAAGGATGAAAGTTATGGCCAAAAATTACCATGGACTACCCCCTTTGCTTTTTTTGAAAAAATGATAAAAAATTTTTTTCGCATTTTTAGCAGAAAAAAGAATTCTAATTAAAGCCAATACGTTTCTCTATTCACCAAAATAGAAATCAAGTCGATATCTTGAAAACTTAGCAAGTTATGACCAAAAAGGATGAAAGTTATGGCCAAAAATTACCATGGACTACCCCCTTTGCTTTTTTTGAAAAAATGATAAAAAATTTTTTTCGCTTTTTTTGCAGAAAAAAGAATTCTAATTAAAGCCAATACGTTTCTCTATTCAACAAAATAGAAATAAAGTCGATATCTTGAAAACTTAGCAAGTTATGACCAAAAAGGATGAAAGTTATGGCCAAAAATTACCATGGACTACCCCCTTTGCTTTTTTTGAAAAAATGATAAAAAATTTTGTCGCATTTTTAGCAGAAAAAAGAATTCTAATTAAAGCCAATACGTTTCTCTATTCACCAAAATAGAAATCAAGTCGATATCTTGAAAACTTAGCAAGTTATGACCAAAAAGGATGAAAGTTATGGCCAAAAATTACCATGGACTACCCCCTTTGCTTTTTTTGAAAAAATGATAAAAAATTTTTTTCGCTTTTTTTGCAGAAAAAAGAATTCTAATTAAAGCCAATACGTTTCTCTATTCAACAAAATAGAAATAAAGTCGATATCTTGAAAACTTAGCAAGTTATGACCAAAAAGGATGAAAGTTATGGCCAAAAATTACCATGGACTACCCCCTTTGCTTTTTTTGAAAAAATGATAAAAAATTTTTTTCGCATTTTTAGCAGAAAAAAGAATTCTAATTAAAGCCAATACGTTTCTCTATTCACCAAAATAGAAATCAAGTCGATATCTTGAAAACTTAGCAAGTTATGACCAAAAAGGATGAAAGTTATGGCCAAAAATTACCATGGACTACCCCCTTTGCTTTTTTTGAAAAAATGATAAAAAATTTTTTTCGCATTTTTAGCAGAAAAAAGAATTCTAATTAAAGCCAATACGTTTCTCTATTCACCAAAATAGAAATCAAGTCGATATCTTGAAAACTTAGCAAGTTATGACCAAAAAGGATGAAAGTTATGGCCAAAAATTACCATGGACTACCCCCTTTGCTTTTTTTGAAAAAATGATAAAAAATTTTTTTCGCATTTTTAGCAGAAAAAAGAATTCTAATTAAAGCCAATACGTTTCTCTATTCACCAAAATAGAAATCAAGTCGATATCTTGAAAACTTAGCAAGTTATGACCAAAAAGGATGAAAGTTATGGCCAAAAATTACCATGGACTACCCCCTTTGCTTTTTTTGAAAAAATGATAAAAAATTTTTTTCGCATTTTTAGCAGAAAAAAGAATTCTAATTAAAGCCAATACGTTTCTCTATTCACCAAAATAGAAATCAAGTCGATATCTTGAAAACTTAGCAAGTTATGACCAAAAAGGATGAAAGTTATGGCCAAAAATTACCATGGACTACCCCCTTTGCTTTTTTTGAAAAAATGATAAAAAATTTTTTTCGCATTTTTAGCAGAAAAAAGAATTCTAATTAAAGCCAATACGTTTCTCTATTCACCAAAATAGAAATCAAGTCGATATCTTGAAAACTTAGCAAGTTATGACCAAAAAGGATGAAAGTTATGGCCAAAAATTACCATGGACTACCCCCTTTGCTTTTTTTGAAAAAATGATAAAAAATTTTTTTCGCATTTTTAGCAGAAAAAAGAATTCTAATTAAAGCCAATACGTTTCTCTATTCACCAAAATAGAAATCAAGTCGATATCTTGAAAACTTAGCAAGTTATGACCAAAAAGGATGAAAGTTATGGCCAAAAATTACCATGGACTACCCCCTTTGCTTTTTTTGAAAAAATGATAAAAATTTTTTTTCGCATTTTTAGCAGAAAAAAGAATTCTAATTAAAGCCAATACGTTTCTCTATTCACCAAAATAGAAATCAAGTCGATGTCTTGAAAACTTAGCAAGTTATGACCAAAAAGGATGAAAGTTATGTCCAAAAATTACCATGGACTACCCCCTTTGCTTTTTTTGAAAAAATGATAAAAAATTTTTTTCGCATTTTTAGCAGAAAAAAGAATTCTAATTAAAGCCAATACGTTTCTCTATTCACCAAAATAGAAATCAAGTCGATATCTTGAAAACTTAGCAAGTTATGACCAAAAAGGATGAAAGTTATGGCCAAAAATTACCATGGACTACCCCCTTTGCTTTTTTTGAAAAAATGATAAAAAATTTTTTTCGCATTTTTAGCAGAAAAAAGAATTCTAATTAAAGCCAATACGTTTCTCTATTCACCAAAATAGAAATCAAGTCGATGTCTTGAAAACTTAGCAAGTTATGACCAAAAAGGATGAAAGTTATGGCCAAAAATTACCATGGACTACCCCCTTTGCTTTTTTTGAAAAAATGATAAAAATTTTTTTTCGCATTTTTAGCAGAAAAAAGAATTCTAATTAAAGCCAATACGTTTCTCTATTCACCAAAATAGAAATCAAGTCGATATCTTGAAAACTTAGCAAGTTATGACCAAAAAGGATGAAAGTTATGGCCAAAAATTACCATGGACTACCCCCTTTGCTTTTTTTGAAAAAATGATAAAAATTTTTTTTCGCATTTTTAGCAGAAAAAAGAATTCTAATTAAAGCCAATACGTTTCTCTATTCACCAAAATAGAAATCAAGTCGATATCTTGAAAACTTAGCAAGTTATGACCAAAAAGGATGAAAGTTATGGCCAAAAATTACCATGGACTACCCCCTTTGCTTTTTTTGAAAAAATGATAAAAATTTTTTTTCGCATTTTTAGCAGAAAAAAGAATTCTAATTAAAGCCAATACGTTTCTCTATTCACCAAAATAGAAATCAAGTCGATATCTTGAAAACTTAGCAAGTTATGACCAAAAAGGATGAAAGTTATGGCCAAAAATTACCATGGACTACCCCCTTTGCTTTTTTTGAAAAAATGATAAAAATTTTTTTTCGCATTTTTAGCAGAAAAAAGAATTCTAATTAAAGCCAATACGTTTCTCTATTCAACAAAATTGAAATCAAGTCGATATTTTGAAAATTTAGCAAGTTATGACCAAAAAGGATGAAAGTTATGGCCAAAAATTACCATGGACTACCCCCTTTGCTTTTTTTAAAAAAATGATAAAAAATTTTTTTCGCTTTTTTTGCAGAAAAAAGAATTCTAATTAAAGCCAATACGTTTCTCTATTCACCAAAATAGAAATCAAGTCGATATCTTGAAAACTTAGCAAGTTATGACCAAAAAGGATGAAAGTTATGGCCAAAAATTACCATGGACTACCCCCTTTGCTTTTTTTGAAAAAATGATAAAAAATTTTTTTCGCATTTTTAGCAGAAAAAAGAATTCTAATTAAAGCCAATACGTTTCTCTATTCAACAAAATAGAAATCAAGTCGATATCTTGAAAACTTAGCAAGTTATGACCAAAAAGGATGAAAGTTATGGCCAAAAATTACCATGGACTACCCCCTTTGCTTTTTTTGAAAAAATGATAAAAATTTTTTTTCGCATTTTTAGCAGAAAAAAGAATTCTAATTAAAGCCAATACGTTTCTCTATTCAACAAAATTGAAATCAAGTCGATATTTTGAAAATTTAGCAAGTTATGACCAAAAAGGATGAAAGTTATGGCCAAAAATTACCATGGACTACCCCCTTTGCTTTTTTTAAAAAAATGATAAAAAATTTTTTTCGCTTTTTTTGCAGAAAAAAGAATTCTAATTAAAGCCAATACGTTTCTCTATTCAACAAAATAGAAATAAAGTCGATATCTTGAAAACTTAGCAAGTTATTACCAAAAAGGATGAAAGTTATGGCCAAAAATTACCATGGACTACCCCCTTTGCTTTTTTTGAAAAAATGATAAAAAATTTTTTTCGCATTTTTAGCAGAAAAAAGAATTCTAATTAAAGCCAATACGTTATGACCAAAAAGGATGAAAGTTATGGCCAAAAATTACCATGGACTACCCCCTTTGCTTTTTTTGAAAAAATGATAAAAAATTTTTTTCGCTTTTTTTGCAGAAAAAAGAATTCTAATTAAAGCCAATACGTTTCTCTATTCAACAAAATAGAAATAAAGTCGATATCTTGAAAACTTAGCAAGTTATGACCAAAAAGGATGAAAGTTATGGCCAAAAATTACCATGGACTACCCCCTTTGCTTTTTTTGAAAAAATGATAAAATTTTTTTTTCGCATTTTTAGCAGAAAAAAGAATTCTAATTAAAGCCAATACGTTTCTCTATTCAACAAAATAGAAATCAAGTCGATATCTTGAAAACTTAGCAAGTTATTACCAAAAAGGATGAAAGTTATGGCCAAAAATTACCATGGACTACCCCCTTTGCTTTTTTTGAAAAAATGATAAAAAATTTTTTTCGCTTTTTTTGCAGAAAAAAGAATTCTAATTAAAGCCAATACGTTTCTCTATTCACAAAAAAAGAAATCAAGTCGATATCTTGAAAACTTAGCAAGTTATGACAAAAAAGGATGAAAGTTATGGCCAAAAATTACCATGGACTACCCCCTTTGCTTTTTTTGAAAAAATGATAAAAATTTTTTTTCGCATTTTTAGCAGAAAAAAGAATTCTAATTAAAGCCAATACGTTTCTCTATTCAACAAAATTGAAATCAAGTCGATATTTTGAAAATTTAGCAAGTTATGACCAAAAAGGATGAAAGTTAGGGCCAAAAATTACCAAGCTTTTTTTGAAAAAATGATAAAAAATTTTTTTCGCTTTTTTTGCAGAAAAAAGAATTCTAATTAAAGCCAATACGTTTCTCTATTCACCAAAATAGAAATCAAGTCGATATCTTGAAAACTTAGCAAGTTATGACCAAAAAGGATGAAAGTTATGGCCAAAAATTACCATGGACTACCCCCTTTGCTTTTTTTGAAAAAATGATAAAAAATTTTTTTCGCTTTTTTTGCAGAAAAAAGAATTCTAATTAAAGCCAATACGTTTCTCTATTCACCAAAATAGAAATCAAGTCGATATCTTGAAAACTTAGCAAGTTATGACCAAAAAGGATGAAAGTTATGGCCAAAAATTACCATGGACTACCCCCTTTGCTTTTTTTGAAAAAATGATAAAAATTTTTTTTCGCATTTTTAGCAGAAAAAAGAATTCTAATTAAAACCAATACGTTTCTCTATTCAACAAAATTGAAATCAAGTCGATATTTTGAAAATTTAGCAAGTTATGACCAAAAAGGATGAAAGTTATGGCCAAAAATTACCATGGACTACCCCCTTTGCTTTTTTTGAAAAAATGATAAAAAATTTTTTTCGCTTTTTTTGCAGAAAAAAGAATTCTAATTAAAGCCAATACGTTTCTCTATTCAACAAAATAGAAATAAAGTCGATATCTTGAAAATTTAGCAAGTTATGACCAAAAAGGATGAAAGTTATGGCCAAAAATTACCATGGACTACCCCCTTTGCTTTTTTTGAAAAAATGATAAAAATTTTTTTTCGCATTTTTAGCAGAAAAAAGAATTCTAATTAAAGAAAATACGTTTCTCTATTCAACCAAATAGAAATCAAGTCGATATCTTGAAAACTTAGCAAGTTATTACCAAAAAGGATGAAAGTTATGGCCAAAAATTACCATGGACTACCCCCTTTGCTTTTTTTGAAAAAATGATAAAATTTTTTTTTCGCATTTTTAGCAGAAAAAAGAATTCTAATTAAAGCCAATACGTTTCTCTATTCAACAAAATAGAAATCAAGTCGATATCTTGAAAATTTAGCAAGTTATGACCAAAAAGGATGAAAGTTATGGCCAAAAATTACCATGGACTACCCCCTTTGCTTTTTTTGAAAAAATGATAAAAATTTTTTTTCGCATTTTTAGCAGAAAAAAGAATTCTAATTAAAGCCAATACGTTTCTCTATTCAACAAAATTGAAATCAAGTCGATATTTTGAAAATTTAGCAAGTTATGACCAAAAAGGATGAAAGTTATGGCCAAAAATTACCATGGACTACCCCCTTTGCTTTTTTTAAAAAAATGATAAAAAATTTTTTTCGCTTTTTTTGCAGAAAAAAGAATTCTAATTAAAGCCAATACGTTTCTCTATTCAACAAAATAGAAATAAAGTCGATATCTTGAAAACTTAGCAAGTTATTACCAAAAAGGATGAAAGTTATGGCCAAAAATTACCATGGACTACCCCCTTTGCTTTTTTTGAAAAAATGATAAAAAATTTTTTTCGCATTTTTAGCAGAAAAAAGAATTCTAATTAAAGCCAATACGTTATGACCAAAAAGGATGAAAGTTATGGCCAAAAATTACCATGGACTACCCCCTTTGCTTTTTTTGAAAAAATGATAAAAAATTTTTTTCGCTTTTTTTGCAGAAAAAAGAATTCTAATTAAAGCCAATACGTTTCTCTATTCACCAAAATAGAAATCAAGTCGATATCTTGAAAACTTAGCAAGTTATGACCAAAACGGATGAAAGTTATGGCCAAAAATTACCATGGACTACCCCCTTTGCTTTTTTTGAAAAAATGATAAAAATTTTTTTTCGCATTTTTAGCAGAAAAAAGAATTCTAATTAAAACCAATACGTTTCTCTATTCAACAAAATTGAAATCAAGTCGATATTTTGAAAATTTAGCAAGTTATGACCAAAAAGGATGAAAGTTATGGCCAAAAATTACCATGGACTACCCCCTTTGCTTTTTTTGAAAAAATGATAAAAAATTTTTTTCGCTTTTTTTGCAGAAAAAAGAATTCTAATTAAAGCCAATACGTTTCTCTATTCAACAAAATAGAAATAAAGTCGATATCTTGAAAATTTAGCAAGTTATGACCAAAAAGGATGAAAGTTATGGCCAAAAATTACCATGGACTACCCCCTTTGCTTTTTTTGAAAAAATGATAAAAATTTTTTTTCGCATTTTTAGCAGAAAAAAGAATTCTAATTAAAGAAAATACGTTTCTCTATTCAACCAAATAGAAATCAAGTCGATATCTTGAAAACTTAGCAAGTTATGACCAAAAAGGATGAAAGTTATGGCCAAAAATTACCATGGACTACCCCCTTTGCTTTTTTTGAAAAAATGATAAAAAATTTTGTCGCATTTTTTGCAGAAAAAAGAATTCTAATTAAAGCCAATACGTTTCTCTATTCAACAAAATAGAAATCAAGTCGATATCTTGAAAACTTAGCAAGTTATGACCAAAAAGAGTGAAAGTTATGGCCAAAAATTACCATGGACTACCCCCTTTGCTTTTTTTGAAAAAATGATAAAAAATTTTGTCGAATTTTTTGCAGAAAAAAGAATTCTAATTAAAGCCAATACGTTTCTCTATTCAACAAAATAGAAATCAAGTCGATATCTTGAAAACTTAGCAAGTTATGACAAAAAAGGATGAAAGTTATGGCCAAAAATTACCATGGACTACCCCCTTTGCTTTTTTTGAAAAAATGATAAAAAATTTTGTCGCATTTTTTGCAGAAAAAAGAATTCTAATTAAAGCCAATACGTTTCTCTATTCAACAAAATAGAAATCAAGTCGATATCTTGAAAACTTAGCAAGTTATGACAAAAAAGGATGAAAGTTATGGCCAAAAATTACCATGGACTACCCCCTTTGCTTTTTTTGAAAAAATGATAAAAAATTTTGTCGCATTTTTTGCAGAAAAAAGAATTCTAATTAAAGCCAATACGTTTCTCTATTCAACAAAATAGAAATCAAGTCGATATCTTGAAAACTTAGCAAGTTATGACCAAAAAGAGTGAAAGTTATGGCCAAAAATTACCATGGACTACCCCCTTTGCTTTTTTTGAAAAAATGATAAAAAATTTTGTCGCATTTTTTGCAGAAAAAAGAATTCTAATTAAAGCCAATACGTTTCTCTATTCAGCAAAATAGAAATCAAGTCGATATCTTGAAAACTTAGCAAGTTATGACCAAAAAGGATGAAAGTTATGGCCAAAAATTACCTTTGCTTTTTTTGAAAAAATGATAAAAAATTTTGTCGCATTTTTTGCAGAAAAAAGAATTCTAATTAAAGCCAATACGTTTCTCTATTCAACAAAATAGAAATCAAGTCGATATCTTGAAAACTTAGCAAGTTATGACCAAAAAGAGTGAAAGTTATGGCCAAAAATTACCATGGACTACCCCCTTTGCTTTTTTTGAAAAAATGATAAAAAATTTTGTCGAATTTTTTGCAGAAAAAAGAATTCTAATTAAAGCCAATACGTTTCTCTATTCAACAAAATAGAAATCAAGTCGATATCTTGAAAACTTAGCAAGTTATGACAAAAAAGGATGAAAGTTATGGCCAAAAATTACCATGGACTACCCCCTTTGCTTTTTTTGAAAAAATGATAAAAAATTTTGTCGCATTTTTTGCAGAAAAAAGAATTCTAATTAAAGCCAATACGTTTCTCTATTCAACAAAATAGAAATCAAGTCGATATCTTGAAAACTTAGCAAGTTATGACCAAAAAGAGTGAAAGTTATGGCCAAAAATTACCATGGACTACCCCCTTTGCTTTTTTTGAAAAAATGATAAAAAATTTTGTCGCATTTTTTGCAGAAAAAAGAATTCTAATTAAAGCCAATACGTTTCTCTATTCAGCAAAATAGAAATCAAGTCGATATCTTGAAAACTTAGCAAGTTATGACCAAAAAGGATGAAAGTTATGGCCAAAAATTACCTTTGCTTTTTTTGAAAAAATGATAAAAAATTTTGTCGCATTTTTTGCAGAAAAAAGAATTCTAATTAAAGCCAATACGTTTCTCTATTCAACAAAATAGAAATCAAGTCGATATCTTGAAAACTTAGCAAGTTATGACCAAAAAGGATGAAAGTTATGGCCAAAAATTACCATGGACTACCCCCTTTGCTTTTTTTGAAAAAATGATAAAAAATTTTGTCGCATTTTTTGCAGAAAAAAGAATTCTAATTAAAGCCAATACGTTTCTCTATTCAGCAAAATAGAAATCAAGTCGATATCTTGAAAACTTAGCAAGTTATGACCAAAAAGGATGAAAGTTATGGCCAAAAATTACCATGGACTACCCCCTTTGCTTTTTTTTAAAAAATGATAAAAAATTTTGTCGCATTTTTTGCAGAAAAAAGAATTCTAATTAAAGCCAATACGTTTCTCTATTCATCAAAATAGAAATCAAGTCGATATCTTGAAAAATTAGCAAGTTATGACCAAAAAGAGTGAAAGTTATGGCCAAAAATTACCATGGACTACCCCCTTTGCTTTTTTTGAAAAAATGATAAAAAATTTTGTCGCATTTTTTGCAGAAAAAAGAATTCTAATTAAAGCCAATACGTTTCTCTATTCAGCAAAATAGAAATCAAGTCGATATCTTGAAAACTTAGCAAGTTATGACCAAAAAGGATGAAAGTTATGGCCAAAAATTACCATGGACTACCCCCTTTGCTTTTTTTTAAAAAATGATAAAAAATTTTGTCGCATTTTTTGCAGAAAAAAGAATTCTAATTAAAGCCAATACGTTTCTCTATTCATCAAAATAGAAATCAAGTCGATATCTTGAAAAATTAGCAAGTTATGACCAAAAAGAGTGAAAGTTATGGCCAAAAATTACCATGGACTACCCCCTTTGCTTTTTTTGAAAAAATGATAAAAAATTTTGTCGCATTTTTTGCAGAAAAAAGAATTCTAATTAAAGCCAATACGTTTCTCTATTCAGCAAAATAGAAATCAAGTCGATATCTTGAAAACTTAGCAAGTTATGACCAAAAAGGATGAAAGTTATGGCCAAAAATTACCTTTGCTTTTTTTGAAAAAATGATAAAAAATTTTGTCGCATTTTTTGCAGAAAAAAGAATTCTAATTAAAGCCAATACGTTTCTCTATTCAACAAAATAGAAATCAAGTCGATATCTTGAAAACTTAGCAAGTTATGACCAAAAAGGATGAAAGTTATGGCCAAAAATTACCATGGACTACCCCCTTTGCTTTTTTTGAAAAAATGATAAAAAATTTTGTCGCATTTTTTGCAGAAAAAAGAATTCTAATTAAAGCCAATACGTTTCTCTATTCAGCAAAATAGAAATCAAGTCGATATCTTGAAAACTTAGCAAGTTATGACCAAAAAGGATGAAAGTTATGGCCAAAAATTACCATGGACTACCCCCTTTGCTTTTTTTGAAAAAATGATAAAAAATTTTGTCGCATTTTTTGCAGAAAAAAGAATTCTAATTAAAGCCAATACGTTTCTCTATTCATCAAAATAGAAATCAAGTCGATATCTTGAAAAATTAGCAAGTTATGACCAAAAAGAGTGAAAGTTATGGCCAAAAATTACCATGGACTACCCCCTTTGCTTTTTTTGAAAAAATGATAAAAAATTTTGTCGCATTTTTTGCAGAAAAAAGAATTCTAATTAAAGCCAATACGTTTCTCTATTCAGCAAAATAGAAATCAAGTCGATATCTTGAAAACTTAGCAAGTTATGACCAAAAAGGATGAAAGTTATGGCCAAAAATTACCTTTGCTTTTTTTGAAAAAATGATAAAAAATTTTGTCGCATTTTTTGCAGAAAAAAGAATTCTAATTAAAGCCAATACGTTTCTCTATTCAACAAAATAGAAATCAAGTCGATATCTTGAAAACTTAGCAAGTTATGACCAAAAAGGATGAAAGTTATGGCCAAAAATTACCATGGACTACCCCCTTTGCTTTTTTTGAAAAAATGATAAAAAATTTTGTCGCATTTTTTGCAGAAAAAAGAATTCTAATTAAAGCCAATACGTTTCTCTATTCATCAAAATAGAAATCAAGTCGATATCTTGAAAAATTAGCAAGTTATGACCAAAAAGAGTGAAAGTTATGGCCAAAAATTACCATGGACTACCCCCTTTGCTTTTTTTGAAAAAATGATAAAAAATTTTGTCGCATTTTTTGCAGAAAAAAGAATTCTAATTAAAGCCAATACGTTTCTCTATTCAGCAAAATAGAAATCAAGTCGATATCTTGAAAACTTAGCAAGTTATGACCAAAAAGGATGAAAGTTATGGCCAAAAATTACCATGGACTACCCCCTTTGCTTTTTTTTAAAAAATGATAAAAAATTTTGTCGCATTTTTTGCAGAAAAAAGAATTCTAATTAAAGCCAATACGTTTCTCTATTCATCAAAATAGAAATCAAGTCGATATCTTGAAAAATTAGCAAGTTATGACCAAAAAGAGTGAAAGTTATGGCCAAAAATTACCATGGACTACCCCCTTTGCTTTTTTTGAAAAAATGATAAAAAATTTTGTCGCATTTTTTGCAGAAAAAAGAATTCTAATTAAAGCCAATACGTTTCTCTATTCAGCAAAATAGAAATCAAGTCGATATCTTGAAAACTTAGCAAGTTATGACCAAAAAGGATGAAAGTTATGGCCAAAAATTACCTTTGCTTTTTTTGAAAAAATGATAAAAAATTTTGTCGCATTTTTTGCAGAAAAAAGAATTCTAATTAAAGCCAATACGTTTCTCTATTCATCAAAATAGAAATCAAGTCGATATCTTGAAAAATTAGCAAGTTATGACCAAAAAGAGTGAAAGTTATGGCCAAAAATTACCATGGACTACCCCCTTTGTTTTTTTTGAAAAAATGATAAAAAATTTTGTCGCATTTTTTGCAGAAAAAAGAATTCTAATTAAAGCCAATACGTTTCTCTATTCATCAAAATAGAAATCAAGTCGATATCTTGAAAAATTAGCAAGTTATGACCAAAAAGAGTGAAAGTTATGGCCAAAAATTACCATGGACTACCCCCTTTGCTTTTTTTGGAAAAATGATAAAAAATTTTGTCGCATTTTTTGCAGAAAAAAGAATTCTAATTAAAGCCAATACGTTTCTCTATTCATCAAAATAGAAATCAAGTCGATATCTTGAAAAATTAGCAAGTTATGACCAAAAAGGATGAAAGTTATGGCCAAAAATTACCATGGACTACCCCCTTTGCTTTTTTTGAAAAAATGATAAAAAATTTTGTCGCATTTTTTGCAGAAAAAAGAATTCTAATTAAAGCCAATACGTTTCTCTATTCAGCAAAATAGAAATCAAGTCGATATCTTGAAAACTTAGCAAGTTATGACCAAAACGGATGAAAGTTATGGCCAAAAATTACCATGGACTACCCCCTTTGCTTTTTTTGAAAAAATGATAAAAATTTTTTTTCGCATTTTTAGCAGAAAAAAGAATTCTAATTAAAACCAATACGTTTCTCTATTCAACAAAATTGAAATCAAGTCGATATCTTGAAAACTTAGCAAGTTATGACCAAAAAGGATGAAAGTTATGGCCAAAAATTACCATGGACTACCCCCTTTGCTTTTTTTGAAAAAATGATAAAAAATTTTGTCGCATTTTTTGCAGAAAAAAGAATTCTAATTAAAGCCAATACGTTTCTCTATTCAACAAAATAGAAATCAAGTCGATATCTTGAAAACTTAGCAAGTTATGACCAAAAAGAGTGAAAGTTATGGCCAAAAATTACCATGGACTACCCCCTTTGCTTTTTTTGAAAAAATGATAAAAAATTTTGTCGAATTTTTTGCAGAAAAAAGAATTCTAATTAAAGCCAATACGTTTCTCTATTCAACAAAATAGAAATCAAGTCGATATCTTGAAAACTTAGCAAGTTATGACAAAAAAGGATGAAAGTTATGGCCAAAAATTACCATGGACTACCCCCTTTGCTTTTTTTGAAAAAATGATAAAAAATTTTGTCGCATTTTTTGCAGAAAAAAGAATTCTAATTAAAGCCAATACGTTTCTCTATTCAACAAAATAGAAATCAAGTCGATATCTTGAAAACTTAGCAAGTTATGACAAAAAAGGATGAAAGTTATGGCCAAAAATTACCATGGACTACCCCCTTTGCTTTTTTTGAAAAAATGATAAAAAATTTTGTCGCATTTTTTGCAGAAAAAAGAATTCTAATTAAAGCCAATACGTTTCTCTATTCAACAAAATAGAAATCAAGTCGATATCTTGAAAACTTAGCAAGTTATGACCAAAAAGAGTGAAAGTTATGGCCAAAAATTACCATGGACTACCCCCTTTGCTTTTTTTGAAAAAATGATAAAAAATTTTGTCGCATTTTTTGCAGAAAAAAGAATTCTAATTAAAGCCAATACGTTTCTCTATTCAGCAAAATAGAAATCAAGTCGATATCTTGAAAACTTAGCAAGTTATGACCAAAAAGGATGAAAGTTATGGCCAAAAATTACCTTTGCTTTTTTTGAAAAAATGATAAAAAATTTTGTCGCATTTTTTGCAGAAAAAAGAATTCTAATTAAAGCCAATACGTTTCTCTATTCAACAAAATAGAAATCAAGTCGATATCTTGAAAACTTAGCAAGTTATGACCAAAAAGAGTGAAAGTTATGGCCAAAAATTACCATGGACTACCCCCTTTGCTTTTTTTGAAAAAATGATAAAAAATTTTGTCGAATTTTTTGCAGAAAAAAGAATTCTAATTAAAGCCAATACGTTTCTCTATTCAACAAAATAGAAATCAAGTCGATATCTTGAAAACTTAGCAAGTTATGACAAAAAAGGATGAAAGTTATGGCCAAAAATTACCATGGACTACCCCCTTTGCTTTTTTTGAAAAAATGATAAAAAATTTTGTCGCATTTTTTGCAGAAAAAAGAATTCTAATTAAAGCCAATACGTTTCTCTATTCAACAAAATAGAAATCAAGTCGATATCTTGAAAACTTAGCAAGTTATGACCAAAAAGAGTGAAAGTTATGGCCAAAAATTACCATGGACTACCCCCTTTGCTTTTTTTGAAAAAATGATAAAAAATTTTGTCGCATTTTTTGCAGAAAAAAGAATTCTAATTAAAGCCAATACGTTTCTCTATTCAGCAAAATAGAAATCAAGTCGATATCTTGAAAACTTAGCAAGTTATGACCAAAAAGGATGAAAGTTATGGCCAAAAATTACCTTTGCTTTTTTTGAAAAAATGATAAAAAATTTTGTCGCATTTTTTGCAGAAAAAAGAATTCTAATTAAAGCCAATACGTTTCTCTATTCAACAAAATAGAAATCAAGTCGATATCTTGAAAACTTAGCAAGTTATGACCAAAAAGGATGAAAGTTATGGCCAAAAATTACCATGGACTACCCCCTTTGCTTTTTTTGAAAAAATGATAAAAAATTTTGTCGCATTTTTTGCAGAAAAAAGAATTCTAATTAAAGCCAATACGTTTCTCTATTCAGCAAAATAGAAATCAAGTCGATATCTTGAAAACTTAGCAAGTTATGACCAAAAAGGATGAAAGTTATGGCCAAAAATTACCATGGACTACCCCCTTTGCTTTTTTTTAAAAAATGATAAAAAATTTTGTCGCATTTTTTGCAGAAAAAAGAATTCTAATTAAAGCCAATACGTTTCTCTATTCATCAAAATAGAAATCAAGTCGATATCTTGAAAAATTAGCAAGTTATGACCAAAAAGAGTGAAAGTTATGGCCAAAAATTACCATGGACTACCCCCTTTGCTTTTTTTGAAAAAATGATAAAAAATTTTGTCGCATTTTTTGCAGAAAAAAGAATTCTAATTAAAGCCAATACGTTTCTCTATTCAGCAAAATAGAAATCAAGTCGATATCTTGAAAACTTAGCAAGTTATGACCAAAAAGGATGAAAGTTATGGCCAAAAATTACCTTTGCTTTTTTTGAAAAAATGATAAAAAATTTTGTCGCATTTTTTGCAGAAAAAAGAATTCTAATTAAAGCCAATACGTTTCTCTATTCATCAAAATAGAAATCAAGTCGATATCTTGAAAAATTAGCAAGTTATGACCAAAAAGAGTGAAAGTTATGGCCAAAAATTACCATGGACTACCCCCTTTGTTTTTTTTGAAAAAATGATAAAAAATTTTGTCGCATTTTTTGCAGAAAAAAGAATTCTAATTAAAGCCAATACGTTTCTCTATTCATCAAAATAGAAATCAAGTCGATATCTTGAAAAATTAGCAAGTTATGACCAAAAAGAGTGAAAGTTATGGCCAAAAATTACCATGGACTACCCCCTTTGCTTTTTTTGGAAAAATGATAAAAAATTTTGTCGCATTTTTTGCAGAAAAAAGAATTCTAATTAAAGCCAATACGTTTCTCTATTCATCAAAATAGAAATCAAGTCGATATCTTGAAAAATTAGCAAGTTATGACCAAAAAGAGTGAAAGTTATGGCCAAAAATTACCATGGACTACCCCCTTTGCTTTTTTTGAAAAAATGATAAAAAATTTTGTCGCATTTTTTGCAGAAAAAAGAATTCTAATTAAAGCCAATACGTTTCTCTATTCAGCAAAATAGAAATCAAGTCGATATCTTGAAAACTTAGCAAGTTATGACCAAAAAGGATGAAAGTTATGGCCAAAAATTACCATGGACTACCCCCTTTGCTTTTTTTTAAAAAATGATAAAAAATTTTGTCGCATTTTTTGCAGAAAAAAGAATTCTAATTAAAGCCAATACGTTTCTCTATTCAACAAAATAGAAATCAAGTCGATATCTTGAAAAATTAGCAAGTTATGACCAAAAAGGATGAAAGTTATGGCCAAAAATTACCATGGACTACCCCCTTTGCTTTTTTTGAAAAAATGATAAAAAATTTTGTCGAATTTTTTGCAGAAAAAAGAATTCTAATTAAAGCCAATACGTTTCTCTATTCAGCAAAATAGAAATCAAGTCGATATCTTGAAAACTTAGCAAGTTATGACCAAAAAGGATGAAAGTTATGGCCAAAAATTACCTTTGCTTTTTTTGAAAAAATGATAAAAAATTTTGTCGCATTTTTTGCAGAAAAAAGAATTCTAATTAAAGCCAATACGTTTCTCTATTCAGCAAAATAGAAATCAAGTCGATATCTTGAAAAATTAGCAAGTTATGACCAAAAAGAGTGAAAGTTATGGCCAAAAATTACCATGGACTACCTCCTTTGCTTTTTTTGAAAAAATGATAAAAAATTTTGTCGCATTTTTTGCAAAAAAAAGAATTCTAATTAAAGCCAATACGTTTCTCTATTCAACAAAATAGAAATCAAGTCGATATCTTGAAAACTTAGCAAGTTATGACCAAAAAGGATGAAAGTTATGGCCAAAAATTACCATGGACTACCCCCTTTGCTTTTTTTGAAAAAATGATAAAAAATTTTGTCGCATTTTTTGCAGAAAAAAGAATTCTAATTAAAGCCAATACGTTTCTCTATTCAACAAAATAGAAATCAAGTCGATATCTTGAAAAATTAGCAAGTTATGACCAAAAAGGATGAAAGTTATGGCCAAAAATTACCATGGACTACCCCCTTTGCTTTTTTTGAAAAAATGATAAAAAATTTTGTCGAATTTTTTGCAGAAAAAAGAATTCTAATTAAAGCCAATACGTTTCTCTATTCAGCAAAATAGAAATCAAGTCGATATCTTGAAAACTTAGCAAGTTATGACCAAAAAGGATGAAAGTTATGGCCAAAAATTACCTTTGCTTTTTTTGAAAAAATGATAAAAAATTTTGTCGCATTTTTTGCAGAAAAAAGAATTCTAATTAAAGCCAATACGTTTCTCTATTCAGCAAAATAGAAATCAAGTCGATATCTTGAAAAATTAGCAAGTTATGACCAAAAAGAGTGAAAGTTATGGCCAAAAATTACCATGGACTACCTCCTTTGCTTTTTTTGAAAAAATGATAAAAAATTTTGTCGCATTTTTTGCAAAAAAAAGAATTCTAATTAAAGCCAATACGTTTCTCTATTCAACAAAATAGAAATCAAGTCGATATCTTGAAAACTTAGCAAGTTATGACCAAAAAGGATGAAAGTTATGGCCAAAAATTACCATGGACTACCCCCTTTGCTTTTTTTGAAAAAATGATAAAAAATTTTGTCGCATTTTTTGCAGAAAAAAGAATTCTAATTAAAGCCAATACGTTTCTCTATTCAACAAAATAGAAATAAAGTCGATATCTTGAAAATTTAGCAAGTTATGACCAAAAAGGATGAAAGTTATGGCCAAAAATTACCATGGACTACCCCCTTTGCTTTTTTTGAAAAAATGATAAAAATTTTTTTTCGCATTTTTTGCAGAAAAAAGAATTCTAATTAAAGCCAATACGTTTCTCTATTCACCAAAATAGAAATCAAGTCGATATCTTGAAAACTTAGCAAGTTATGACCAAAAAGGATGAAAGTTATGGCCAAAAATTACCATGGACTACCCCCTTTGCTTTTTTTTAAAAAATGATAAAAAATTTTGTCCCATTTTTTGCAGAAAAAAGAATTCTAATTAAAGCCAATACGTTTCTCTATTCAACAAAATAGAAATAAAGTCGATATCTTGAAAATTTAGCAAGTTATGACCAAAAAGGATGAAAGTTATGGCCAAAAATTACCATGGACTACCCCCTTTGCTTTTTTTGAAAAAATGATAAAAAATTTTGTCGCATTTTTTGCAGAAAAAAGAATTCTAATTAAAGCCAATACGTTTCTCTATTCAACAAAATAGAAATAAAGTCGATATCTTGAAAATTTAGCAAGTTATGACCAAAAAGGATGAAAGTTATGGCCAAAAATTACCATGGACTACCCCCTTTGCTTTTTTTGAAAAAATGATAAAAATTTTTTTTCGCATTTTTTGCAGAAAAAAGAATTCTAATTAAAGCCAATACGTTTCTCTATTCACCAAAATAGAAATCAAGTCGATATCTTGAAAACTTAGCAAGTTATGACCAAAAAGGATGAAAGTTATGGCCAAAAATTACCATGGACTACCCCCTTTGCTTTTTTTTAAAAAATGATAAAAAATTTTGTCCCATTTTTTGCAGAAAAAAGAATTCTAATTAAAGCCAATACGTTTCTCTATTCACCAAAATAGAAATCAAGTCGATATCTTGAAAACTTAGCAAGTTATGACCAAAAAGGATGAAAGTTATGGCCAACAATTACCATGGACTACCCCCTTTGCTTTTTTTGAAAAAATGATAAAAAATTTTTTTCGCATTTTTAGCAGAAAAAAGAATTCTAATTAAAGCCAATACGTTTCTCTATTCAACAAAATAGAAATAAAGTCGATATCTTGAAAATTTAGCAAGTTATGACCAAAAAGGATGAAAGTTATGGCCAACAATTACCATGGACTACCCCCTTTGCTTTTTTTGAAAAAATGATAAAAATTTTTTTTCGCATTTTTAGCAGAAAAAAGAATTCTAATTAAAGCCAATACGTTTCTCTATTCAACAAAATAGAAATCAAGTCGATATCTTGAAAACTTAGCAAGTTATGACCAAAAAGGATGAAAGTTATGGCCAAAAATTACCATGGACTACCCCCTTTGCTTTTTTTGAAAAAATGATAAAAATTTTTTTTCGCATTTTTAGCAGAAAAAAGAATTCTAATTAAAGAAAATACGTTTCTCTATTCAACCAAATAGAAATCAAGTCGATATCTTGAAAATTTAGCAAGTTATGACCAAAAAGGATGAAAGTTATGGCCAAAAATTACCATGGACTACCCCCTTTGCTTTTTTTGAAAAAATGATAAAAAATTTTTTTCGCATTTTTAGCAGAAAAAAGAATTCTAATTAAAGCCAATACGTTTCTCTATTCAACAAAATAGAAATCAAGTCGATATCTTGAAAACTTAGCAAGTTATGACCAAAAAGGATGAAAGTTATGGCCAAAAATTACCATGGACTACCCCCTTTGCTTTTTTTGAAAAAATGATAAAAATTTTTTTTCGCATTTTTAGCAGAAAAAAGAATTCTAATTAAAGAAAATACGTTTCTCTATTCAACAAAATAGAAATAAAGTCGATATCTTGAAAATTTAGCAAGTTATGACCAAAAAGGATGAAAGTTATGGCCAACAATTACCATGGACTACCCCCTTTGCTTTTTTTGAAAAAATGATAAAAAATTTTTTTCGCATTTTTAGCAGAAAAAAGAATTCTAATTAAAGCCAATACGTTTCTCTATTCAACAAAATAGAAATCAAGTCGATATCTTGAAAACTTAGCAAGTTATGACCAAAAAGGATGTAAGTTATGGCCAAAAATTACCATGGACTACCCCCTTTGCTTTTTTTGAAAAAATGATAAAAATTTTTTTCGCATTTTTAGCAGAAAAAAGAATTCTAATTAAAGCCAATACGTTTCTCTATTCAACAAAATAGAAATCAAGTCGATATCTTGAAAACTTAGCAAGTTATGACCAAAAAGGATGAAAGTTATGGCCAAAAATTACCATGGACTACCCCCTTTGCTTTTTTTGAAAAAATGATAAAAATTTTTTTTCGCATTTTTAGCAGAAAAAAGAATTCTAATTAAAGCCAATACGTTTCTCTATTCAACCAAATAGAAATCAAGTCGATATCTTGAAAATTTAGCAAGCTATGACCAAAAAGGATGAAAGTTATGGCCAAAAATTACCATGGACTACCCCCTTTGCTTTTTTTGAAAAAATGATAAAAATTTTTTTTCGCTTTTTTTGCAGAAAAAAGAATTCTAATTAAAGCCAATACGTTTGTCTATTCAACAAAATAGAAATCAAGTCGATATCTTGAAAACTTAGCAAGTTATGACCAAAACGGATGAAAGTTATGGCCAAAAATTACCATGGACTACCCCCTTTGCTTTTTTTGAAAAAATGATAAAAATTTTTTTTCGCATTTTTAGCAGAAAAAAGAATTCTAATTAAAGCCAATACGTTTCTCTATTCAACAAAATAGAAATCAAGTCGATATCTTGAAAACTTAGCAAGTTATGACCAAAAAGGATGAAAGTTATGGCCAAAAATTACCATGGACTACCCCCTTTGCTTTTTTTGAAAAAATGATAAAAATTTTTTTTCGCATTTTTAGCAGAAAAAAGAATTCTAATTAAAGCCAATACGTTTCTCTATTCAACAAAATAGAAATAAAGTCGATATCTTGAAAACTTAGCAAGTTATGACCAAAAAGGATGAAAGTTATGGCCAAAAATTACCATGGACTACCCCCTTTGCTTTTTTTGAAAAAATGATAAAAATTTTTTTTCGCATTTTTAGCAGAAAAAAGAATTCTAATTAAAGCCAATACGTTTCTCTATTCAACAAAATAGAAATAAAGTCGATATCTTGAAAACTTAGCAAGTTATGACCAAAAAGGATGAAAGTTATGGCCAAAAATTACCATGGACTACCCCCTTTGCTTTTTTTGAAAAAATGATAAAAATTTTTTTTCGCATTTTTAGCAGAAAAAAGAATTCTAATTAAAGCCAATACGTTTCTCTATTCAACAAAATAGAAATAAAGTCGATATCTTGAAAATTTAGCAAGTTATGACCAAAAAGGATGAAAGTTATGGCCAACAATTACCATGGACTACCCCCTTTGCTTTTTTTGAAAAAATGATAAAAAATTTTTTTCGCATTTTTAGCAGAAAAAAGAATTCTAATTAAAGCCAATACGTTTCTCTATTCAACAAAATAGAAATCAAGTCGATATCTTGAAAACTTAGCAAGTTATGACCAAAAAGGATGAAAGTTATGGCCAAAAATTACCATGGACTACCCCCTTTGCTTTTTTTGAAAAAATGATAAAAATTTTTTTTCGCATTTTTAGCAGAAAAAAGAATTCTAATTAAAGAAAATACGTTTCTCTATTCAACCAAATAGAAATCAAGTCGATATCTTGAAAATTTAGCAAGTTATGACCAAAAAGGATGAAAGTTATGGCCAAAAATTACCATGGACTACCCCCTTTGCTTTTTTTGAAAAAATGATAAAAAATTTTTTTCGCATTTTTAGCAGAAAAAAGAATTCTAATTAAAGCCAATACGTTTCTCTATTCAACAAAATAGAAATCAAGTCGATATCTTGAAAACTTAGCAAGTTATGACCAAAAAGGATGAAAGTTATGGCCAAAAATTACCATGGACTACCCCCTTTGCTTTTTTTGAAAAAATGATAAAAATTTTTTTTCGCATTTTTAGCAGAAAAAAGAATTCTAATTAAAGAAAATACGTTTCTCTATTCAACAAAATAGAAATAAAGTCGATATCTTGAAAATTTAGCAAGTTATGACCAAAAAGGATGAAAGTTATGGCCAACAATTACCATGGACTACCCCCTTTGCTTTTTTTGAAAAAATGATAAAAAATTTTTTTCGCATTTTTAGCAGAAAAAAGAATTCTAATTAAAGCCAATACGTTTCTCTATTCAACAAAATAGAAATCAAGTCGATATCTTGAAAACTTAGCAAGTTATGACCAAAAAGGATGTAAGTTATGGCCAAAAATTACCATGGACTACCCCCTTTGCTTTTTTTGAAAAAATGATAAAAATTTTTTTCGCATTTTTAGCAGAAAAAAGAATTCTAATTAAAGCCAATACGTTTCTCTATTCAACAAAATAGAAATCAAGTCGATATCTTGAAAACTTAGCAAGTTATGACCAAAAAGGATGAAAGTTATGGCCAAAAATTACCATGGACTACCCCCTTTGCTTTTTTTGAAAAAATGATAAAAATTTTTTTTCGCATTTTTAGCAGAAAAAAGAATTCTAATTAAAGCCAATACGTTTCTCTATTCAACCAAATAGAAATCAAGTCGATATCTTGAAAATTTAGCAAGTTATGACCAAAAAGGATGAAAGTTATGGCCAAAAATTACCATGGACTACCCCCTTTGCTTTTTTTGAAAAAATGATAAAAATTTTTTTTCGCTTTTTTTGCAGAAAAAAGAATTCTAATTAAAGCCAATACGTTTGTCTATTCAACAAAATAGAAATCAAGTCGATATCTTGAAAACTTAGCAAGTTATGACCAAAACGGATGAAAGTTATGGCCAAAAATTACCATGGACTACCCCCTTTGCTTTTTTTGAAAAAATGATAAAAATTTTTTTTCGCATTTTTAGCAGAAAAAAGAATTCTAATTAAAGCCAATACGTTTCTCTATTCAACAAAATAGAAATCAAGTCGATATCTTGAAAACTTAGCAAGTTATGACCAAAAAGGATGAAAGTTATGGCCAAAAATTACCATGGACTACCCCCTTTGCTTTTTTTGAAAAAATGATAAAAATTTTTTTTCGCATTTTTAGCAGAAAAAAGAATTCTAATTAAAGCCAATACGTTTCTCTATTCAACAAAATAGAAATAAAGTCGATATCTTGAAAACTTAGCAAGTTATGACCAAAAAGGATGAAAGTTATGGCCAAAAATTACCATGGACTACCCCCTTTGCTTTTTTTGAAAAAATGATAAAAATTTTTTTTCGCATTTTTAGCAGAAAAAAGAATTCTAATTAAAGCCAATACGTTTCTCTATTCAACAAAATAGAAATAAAGTCGATATCTTGAAAACTTAGCAAGTTATGACCAAAAAGGATGAAAGTTATGGCCAAAAATTACCATGGACTACCCCCTTTGCTTTTTTTGAAAAAATGATAAAAATTTTTTTTCGCATTTTTAGCAGAAAAAAGAATTCTAATTAAAGCCAATACGTTTCTCTATTCAACAAAATAGAAATCAAGTCGATATCTTGAAAACTTAGCAAGTTATGACCAAAAAGGATGAAAGTTATGGCCAAAAATTACCATGGACTACCCCCTTTGCTTTTTTTGAAAAAATGATAAAAATTTTTTTTCGCATTTTTAGCAGAAAAAAGAATTCTAATTAAAGCCAATACGTTTCTCTATTCAACAAAATAGAAATAAAGTCGATATCTTGAAAACTTAGCAAGTTATGACCAAAAAGGATGAAAGTTATGGCCAAAAATTACCATGGACTACCCCCTTTGCTTTTTTTGAAAAAATGATGAAAATTTTTTTTCGCATTTTTAGCAGAAAAAAGAATTCTAATTAAAGCCAATACGTTTCTCTATTCAACAAAATAGAAATAAAGTCGATATCTTGAAAACTTAGCAAGTTATGACCAAAAAGGATGAAAGTTATGGCCAAAAATTACCATGGACTACCCCCTTTGCTTTTTTTGAAAAAATGATAAAAATTTTTTTTCGCATTTTTAGCAGAAAAAAGAATTCTAATTAAAGCCAATACGTTTCTCTATTCAACAAAATAGAAATAAAGTCGATATCTTGAAAACTTAGCAAGTTATGACCAAAAAGGATGAAAGTTATGGCCAAAAATTACCATGGACTACCCCCTTTGCTTTTTTTGAAAAAATGATAAAAATTTTTTTTCGCATTTTTAGCAGAAAAAAGAATTCTAATTAAAGCCAATACGTTTCTCTATTCAACAAAATAGAAATCAAGTCGATATCTTGAAAACTTAGCAAGTTATGACCAAAAAGGATGAAAGTTATGGCCAAAAATTACCATGGACTACCCCCTTTGCTTTTTTTGAAAAAATGATAAAAATTTTTTTTCGCATTTTTAGCAGAAAAAAGAATTCTAATTAAAGCCAATACGTTTCTCTATTCAACAAAATAGAAATAAAGTCGATATCTTGAAAACTTAGCAAGTTATGACCAAAAAGGATGAAAGTTATGGCCAAAAATTACCATGGACTACCCCTTTGCTTTTTTTGAAAAAATGATAAAAATTTTTTTTTCGCATTTTTAGCAGAAAAAA